>WBMW01005313.1:1431982-1561511 GCA_013396635.1 Penelope pileata
TTTTTTCCCCCTGTCTTTTTTTCCCCTGTCTTATTTTCCCCTTCGTAATGGAGGGAAAAAAGGTTAGATTAGAAAACTTCAATTAAGCCTTTAAAAAGACCATCTGCTGAATGCTGACTGGGGTTTCATGTAAACAAAATGCCTGTGCTGGTTACAAACAAATGATCTTATCTATTGTATTGTGTTACAAATTAAAATTAGATTAAGCCACCTACATGGTACCGCCGCTGAATCTTAAATTTCTTATGGAAACTGAATGTTTGCTGCAAGTATTCATTCGGCCTGATGAGAGCCTCATTATTTTTGTACCAGCAGTACACACTGGGTATAGCATAATCAAAGCCTGGGGGTACGTATTAATTATCCTTTTGAATAGTGATGAAATTTTAAAAAGATCTCCTTTAGGCTCACATCATCAGCAGATGAAACAAAGCTTTGCACAGCTTGTGAGCAGTGGCTCACATGTGTTTTTACATCTGTTCAGGATATTTCAATTTGAAGCGCAACAAGCCAAGTCTGGGATTAAAGACCCGGAGAAAGAGGGGGAAAAATCTGCAACAATAACCAGACCCCACCCCTTCCTGTCTGCAGCAGAGAGGGAGAGGGTCTTCTCAGTAAAAAAAGCCAGCTCCATTTTGCTTTTCATTTTAGTGGTAGCAATGTTATTTAGAAGAGGGATGTAATGCTCTGAGCTGACCACACAGCCTGTAGGTGCCAGGACTAATTACCTGGTCACCCGTCCCTGTCTGCTCGTAGCAGTATCTTGAGAGCTGCCAGTTAATGCTGTTAGTACTGAGGGCTCTCATGTGAGCTCATTGCTGCTTCCCTCTCTAGGGTAGATTACTGTTGGGTTAGAGAAGAGGTGTTTGTGCTTACCTGGATCCCTGCAGATCCATGTTTGCCAACTTGTGAAAAAGCAGGGTAATGGGTTTGCCCCTTGTCAAGAGGGTTACGTCATCATTTTTGGATGGTATCAGGCTTACACCATATTAGCTTTGCTGGAATATAAAGGGATCTCTTGTTTTTTTTAAGTCGTGTTGAAACTGAGAGACTGAAAATGCACAGGTTAAGTCCCACTGCTGTGAAGAATAAAGCAACAGCAGTCAGAGTGGAGGTGTATCAGCTTTTGGTGGGAAAGGATTGCTGAGGTTTGGTGCTCAATCAAAGGACCGGATTCTCAGGCAGCCACAAAACTAGAACCCCTCTGAAGTCCACCTGAGCTCTGACTTGATAGACTCAAAGATCAAGCTGATTGTGTTTACAAGTCCGTACACATATTGCTATTTGGTGGGCCTTTGTTTCATGTTTCATTTTTTTTTCACTGCATCTCTTGCGAGACAGGCAATAGCCATTCAGCCAAATTAAAATAAGAGAGGCAAGGGCAGGACATGACTGGAATCCAGGCTGTTGACCAGATATGAACTTAGGTTAGGTGTTTTTTTTTTTTTTTTTTTAAGTTTAAACGTTTTTACATAACACAGGGCAAATTCTGCACACACATATGCTACTTTCTATAGACAAATCATGGTTGTAGCCTAGAACGCCATCCGGAGCTTAATTTTATGAATGAACTTGAGTGAAAGTAGTATTAATCTGCTTCCAAATAATCTATTTTACAGATTAGAGCACATCCTTCTTTTTTTTTTATCATAGATCAATTTTAGCTAATTGCTTAAAAAACATAGAAAGGCACCACCAAAGGTGAACTATATAAGCTATTTAAATTCTTACTTCCCTGATCATGTACAGTGCTTTCGAAGCAGAATAATCTTGTCAAAGGACATGACTTATAACTCACTTAGTGAGTTAAGGCTGGAAGAGTCATCTCCCTCTACAGGGCATTTTGAAATACTATGGGCATCTCTCTTGGCATACATGGTAACACAAGTATGTTTCAAGGAGGCATCGAGACCCACCAAAACCTCTTTCCCCTATGGGTCAGTGCATAAGTCAGGGGAAGCTTCACAAACAGTGAGAGAGCACAATTTTGTTCACAAGTTAGGAGTGAAGGACGTGAGCCCTTTCCTGTTGACAGGAAACATTGACTTTGCTCTGTCTCCAAAAAGTTCTTTCTAAGTAAGATCGAGAGGTAGGAGGCCCTGCGCTCTACTTTTCAGGCAACAAATGAGTGTTGTCGTTATTAAAACTTAATTATGCTAATGTGTTGAAGACTACACTCCAAGTTGTGTGGTTGTTGTAAACTAACAGCTGTTGCAGTTCTTTCTCTGCCTGCATGGCCTGTCATTTGCAGAGTCTGGAGTCCAGATCATAACACTATAAATATGGATATATGCTTAAAAACATGATTAAAAATAGTTGCTGCTCATGGACAGTAGCCAATTTGCCAACATGAATAAAAGCAACACTATTTTTAAAAATGCATCCTGACATATAATGGACAATCCTGTAAAATTCAAATAATTAAACTATTTTTCAGAGGTAGAAATGAGTGAGTGTTAGAATCTTCTTTCCAACAAAATAAAAAGTGACCAAAAGTATTTTTTTCATATTTATAAAAAAGTACTTGCAGGCTGAGTCTTTGCATGCCAAGTTACAGCCTAAAGCAAAATTTAACAGCTGAGTTATAAACCCCTAAAAATAGGGTTTTGTAATGGAAGTGCTGACACAACTTTATCTATCACAGTGAGAATGGCACAGCTATAATCAAAAGTACATAGTGTACTTCGTCTTTGACTAACATAAATAGCCGTCAGGATGGACTCCAGTACAGTTCTCCACGTTATTTTGACTCCTGCACAATGGAAGTAATTCGTTATTCTGGCATGTTGGGACAAATTATCTAAAATTATAGGTTCATTGGATTTCTCTACAAATAGCTCCCAAACACCCTCACATGTTGCTATCAAGCAGCTCCAAGAGCCCCAGCAGTTGTAAGAGACCTTACAACATCTTGATGCTGTCGTGTGGAACCTAATTGCTTGTTTTTCTGCTTCACTTCATCCAGTGGACGGTCAGTGGGTTTCCACTGGAGTATGAAGGTAATGTCCACCAACTAGACCAAGGCTTTGATGCTGGGGTGCCTTTAAATTGCTATAGACTGCTGTGGCTTCTCGTTTTCCTGGTGACTTATGTATTTAATGATACTTCATTGAATAGAGGCCATGTAATTAAACTTTTCCGACAAGACTTCTTCTTTCTTTTTCCAACCCTTCTGTTACATTTCTAGGAAAAAAGAGACATATTTATGTATTTCCTAACATTCTTAGCTTTTGTCTGTTAAGTCATCCTCTTGGCTGGTTTTGCCTCCCACCTCTTTTTCCTGTTTCTCTCTTTTCCCTGTGCAGGTTGCTCTCCCGTTGTCTCTCTTTATCCTCCTCTCTCACTACAGGATTCCTTTTCCCATCTATCTCTTTCCCCTCGTACTTCGCATGTGTGCCTGGCTTTTTCTAGTGGGGCTTCATTCTGAGGTTCCTGCACGTCCAGCTCACTGAAACCACTATTTTGGGTCAGTGACTGACTCCTAACTTCTATCTTTCCTCCCCTAAAGCACTTAAGGAGCTTAAAGCTAATAGATAATAAATAAATAAAGTCAAGCACCTTGTTCTGCAAACAATTCCACACGTGCAGCTCTGTCTGAGTTGTGGCTGTTTCGGTGGAGAGACAGGTTGAAGTGCAGGTTAGTGAAATACTTATGATTCAACTGCTTTGCAGAGTGAAGAATTCCTTTGTCCTGGTGTAACAATACCTTGTCTAAGTGCTGGGATATGCCACCATCTCCAAAGGCTACAAAGGTGGTCTTTAAAAGTGAATTCTGTCTAAAAAGAGGATTCCTTTCATAGGATGTGCTTGCAGTGCTGGGAAAGTCTGCACCTCTGCTGATGTGAACAGGAACGACTCCTTTTGTTTCTGTTCCAGGACATTTAACTGATTTTACTCTTGCTGTAGCAATTTAACCAGGAGGAAAGTTTCAGAGACAAATATGGAATACACATTGCTGATCATCAGGTGATAAAAGACAGAAAACAGACAATAAGAAAAATAATAAAATATCTGACAGAAGAAACATGAAACAACTTCCTTTTTCTAAGTAAGATGCTCTGTAGCAAGGGTGAGAGGAAAGTTTTATTTTTAAAAGCCATACCTTTTTCAGATAAAAAGGAAATACGGAAAAAAAAAACACAGAATTTTATTTAGGTGAATTTTACACTGAATTTTTAACAATTTTAATTCTATTTAGGGAGGTTTTAGGGTTGAAATTGTAGGACATTACAAATATATAAATATAAATATTTGTGGAATTAGTGAAAATAGGATATTAGAAGATTGTTCACTTTAAATTAATTTATAATGCTTTTTCTTCTTTATATATATTTTTAACTTTGAAACCAGTAGGGGGAAAATTTAAATAAAGATTAAATAAAAGATATGCTTGTATAATGTATTCTTATGTAATAAAATGGCAGATATGTTTAACTTTCTGTGTTTCTGCCTTGATCCTTTCTTTTTATCCAGGTCCACAGAATAATGCTAAAAAATGCCGTGTCCTGGGACAGCTTCTGTCTTCAGGTGGCTCCAGCTCTCGGTTTTCGGCCTCGTGCCTAACACAACTCACCCGAGGCACGGCGATATCCCAGCATAACACAAACCTTGTCATGTCTTATTGCTTAAATAACACAATAAGGAAATTAAAAGGCTTGCTGGTTATGATTTTCATTGTTAGAGCTTACGAAGTCTTGAAGAATTTCAGGAAATTGATTACCCGAGGGGACGTTGGTACCTATGACTGAAAAAAAGCACACATATAAAAAGAGACGTTCTGACTAAACTCCTTTGATATTAATACAAAATATGTGGACTTGCCCATCTCTGCACATTCGGGATCACCGAGCGTTCCTGTGCTCGCCGCCGGGTGCCGGAGCAGAGCCGGCCGCATCGGCGTGGGCTGGATGCCCTCTACCGGGGGAAGAAAGGGGTTACTCGCCACCAGAGTGCCACCTGTGTCACCTGTGTCTTCTTTGCATGAAAACACAATGGGGAGTAAGGGGGGCAATAAATAAATAAATAAAGACAGAGTTGGTTGCTGCTTGACCAGGCTATAAAGGCAATAAAGATGGTGGCTGGAGAGCAGAGTGGAGCTGCCCACTATGCCCTTCCCTAGCCTGGCTTGCCCTGACCTGCTGCTTGGGGCCATGGCACTTGCCATTCACTTACCCCAGCCCAGATGAGGGTGGCTGGGCAGGCTGAGCTGCTGGACCCTGAAGGGGCAGTGGTTCTGGCCCAAAATAAAGCCTGGCCTAGGAGGCCTCCAGCTACCTGCAGAGAGAGCACCTCCTGCCAGAGCAGGGTGGCTGAGGCCTGCTGCAGGGAAGGATGAGCAGCGTCTGGAGAATGAGAAATGGGGAAAAAATCAGTGTTTCCACCCAGCATCACGGGATGAGGTTGTTTCCATCATCCCAGCTTCCGCTCTGGCTCCAAAAGTCCACCTCAGCCGTGGTTCCCCTATTTCCCATGTAGTGGTGCCCCATCCTCCGCAGGAGGCTGCTGCCACCAGGTTTCACCAGCTGTGTGAGAGGTCTGCCTTTGAGCCACATAGACAAAAAAGTTTTGGTCTATGTGCAGAAATGTTCTTCCAAAGTCAGCAGCCAGCACAGCGCATGCTGCCAGCGCGCTACTGGGTGGGATGAAGCTGCTTCAGCTTTACCCCAGGATCTGATCACTTACAAAGACTTCAATTAGATCCATCATGTTATCTGAATGGTTATTTTGTGATTTAATTCCCTCTGCTTTTTTGCAGTGGTAATTAAACGAGCAAGGAAAAAAAAGAGACAGATTAATTGATTGAACTGGTTCCAGGAGAAACCATTACTCCTGTTTCTCTTCTGCTCTATATGGTGTTTAAACAACTCTGAAATGGAGCTGGGTGAATCCTGCCAACATATTTCTGTAAGCGTTGCTTTGATTTTCAAATGAATTGTCTTCATATGCTTTTATCCCCCATTGCCTTGGCTTTATATGAACATTTGTACAATCTATTTGCTCATGAAAAAAAAAAAAGCTAACATGCTTCAATATGATGAAAGATGAATTTCATTTCTGTGAGCTCAAGAGTTCTGTAACAGGACCAAAATAATGTAATGCAACAGACTAATAATCACAGATGACATTGTTCAAATATGCTACAGTGCAAATGAATAATACTATGTTGTGGATTGAACAAAATATATAAAAAGTATTTAACTGGAATCATAAACAACAGAAACTCTGTATTTAGAAAAAGAGGTAAAATGTACCACATACTGTGGTTATTGCCAGTTATTCACTCTTTTATTGAAACGATTAAGAATATTTTTCTTTAAATTGCACTCAATTAATGTACATTTATAAATGTGATGGCAGTAAGAATAGATCACATTAGTCAAATCTGTATTTAGGGAATATAAATAATATTTATTAATCATAAAAGTCCCTTGGTATTAAGAAATATGCTAACAATTTTTTAAAAAAATATTTTGAAAAGAAGGAAGGAAAAAAGAAAAATCACAAAAGAGTACACTTTTAAGAGAGTTTTACAAAAGAAGATCATCAACATTAAGGAAATGCAATTTTTCATCTGGATCTAATCTATAGCTTCATAAAATCTCTCTGTTGAACAACTACACGGAGAGAGATTGAATAAATAGAGTGGTAAAAGTCACAATGAAGATTTCCAGAAAATTTGAAAAATAGACAAAAAAGCCTCTTAAATCTCCATCTATAATAAAGATTTCTGATTTAGCTTATATTAGTATGCTGCTTTTTTTTTTCTTTTTAAATTGCTTTATGGCACATGTCGTGTCATGTAAGACTGTAGAAGGGCTGATATTTTTCAAAGGTAACTTTTGAATTTTTTTTTATGAGCAGAGCTGATGTTTAGAACAGTGCATTTTCCTAAATCATGAGTCTTTGGTTTAATAATGAATACAGGGATTCCTATTTCAGCCTGGATGATTGTTCACCTCAGTAATGTGCTATGGATTCTCTTACCTCCCAGAATGACCTACATGTTTGGAGAAAGCATTGTGATTTGAAATCTCTGAGGAAAAATGCAAAAGACAGACTAGGATAGTAAAGAAATAAAAGAGAGAGGACGAAGGAAGTTTCGTGCTCTGTTCTTTCACCCAGGATGCAACTAGATATACCCATAATATATCCAAAAGTCTCAGGTTTAAGAAATAACTGGCTTCCTTTAGAAATGGAATAGAAAATGAGACTAAAAGTCTTTATTTTACAGTACATGAATTTCTTACACAGTTTTCAATAATATGTGACCAGAAAGTTACATAAACTCAATATGTGTCTGTGCTTAGGGGAAAAATAGTTGGATTTCATTCTGGGATGTGCTAAAATGAAAATCATATATGTCACAAGAAGTGTTCTCGTACTTCATAAGAAAGGCTTTTGCTGCATTGTCATCTCAGACACAGCTTGTTAAGAATGACACAGCTGAAGAGCAGAAAGTCCAAGAGGAGAATTCTGTGGTCAGTCCATAACATTTTATCTCTGCCACTCCTCCATGATCACTCTCTGCCCCTGCTCCATGTGGACTCCCTTCCACAGGATGCGGTTCTTCCCAGCTGATCCCGCGTGGGCTTCCCACAGGCTGCAGCTCTCCAAGCACTGCTCCAACATGGCTCCGTACCACAGGGCCCATCCTTCAGGAGTGAGCTGCTCCAGCACGGGTCCCCATGGGCAGCAGCTCCCCCAGACCTCCTGCCCCACCGCGGGCTCCTCTCCATGGCTGCAGCTGTGGCCCAGGGCTGCTCCTGCGGGGGCTGCCATGGGCTGCGGCCTCCTCCAGGCCACATCCACTGCTGCACCATGGGCTCCTCCATGGCTGCACATGGAGATCTGCACTGTGTGGTGCCCATGGGCTGCAGGGTGACAGCCTGCTCCACTATGGGCCTCTCATGGGCTGCCGGGAACTTCTGGAGCTCCAGGCTGGAGCACCTCTTGCCCTCCTTCTGCACTGTGACTTTGGTGCCTGCAGGGCTGTTCCTCTCACATTGCTCACCCCTCTCTCCCAGCTGCTGTTGCGCAGCAATTTTTCCCTTCCTTAAATTTGCTCTTCCAGGGGCTCTCCCATGGCTCATGGCTCAGCTCTGGCCAGCGATGGGTCCCTTCTGGAGCAACTGGAGCTGGCGCTGGCTCTGATCTGACATGGGGCAGCTGCTGGCCTCTGCTCAAAGAGGCCACTCCTACCTGCTGCCAAAACCTCGCCATGGAAGCCCCATACACCATGGCATCCACCTGTGATGAAGCCATCAGCTTTGAGAGTTGCTTATTCACTAGCAAATCCATGCGGTCTCAGGACTCTCACCAGTCAGGTTTCCCTTTCCACAGCCTCCTTCCTCTTGCTACACAGAAATAATGTCACTAATCTCAGCCTGGCAGGAGGAAGCCTGTAAAGAAATGATGGCACAGGTTTACAGAACTGAAAACCTTTTTAATTAAACATTCTGAAATTCATTGAAGTTATACATAGGTTTCTGATTTGTAGTAAATATGTGTTTATTAATATTTTTCATATTTATCTCCACAAGAAGGCTGACAAGAAGTGGTTTGCTTGTTTTGTTTTGTTTTCCCTAAATAAAAATAAACCTAGGAGATCTGTCTCCCTCTTCCCACATGAAAAAATCTCCAAATTTTTCACTGAGGACCACCGTTGCCTTTCTGCCCAGCTTCATCGATAGGCCTCAAGTGGGGAGGCACCCTGGTGGCCACGCTGTGTGGGAGGTGAGCATTTTTCCTCTGCACCCCTGTTGGTGGCTGAATTCAGGCAGGTAAATGTTACCTGACTCAAGGGGAAGATGAGGCCTAGTTTAATTAGAGAATTCAAATGTGCAGTTTGGAAGTAGCTAGTAACTTTGTGACTGTCTGTGTACATGAGTGGTAATAAAGTCCTTATTACTCAGCAGTGCCTGATTGCAACCTAATGGCTAGAACAGTTTTTCAGCCAAGAAGCGGGGAAAAATGCCTCCTGGCAGAGAACAACTAAATACATGGGGAAAATAGTTGTTATTTCAGGTGCTCAGATTCCCAGTAGAAAATAAGTTTAATTAATTAATTTATTTTTCTAATTTGTGAAAATATGCCTAGGGTGACCTCTAGGAACACGTGCAAAAGCCATAAAACCAGATTCATTCATTAACCATCTGACACAATGTCAACCAAGGATATTCAAATAAACAAATAACATGTGAGGAAAACTCAGGCTCCTCCCTTCCAACTCTCCATAGGAAAAAGCCTTCAATTGTGAACACACTTGGCAGCATGCCTTGGGCTCCTTGCTCAATGCCTTTTTTGGGTGACAGAGAGAATGGAGTCTGAATCACGATGATAAACACTTCATATCTGATTTAATATTCATGCCTTTCAATTAAACACCATAAATGCACACAGTTTTTTTCCATCTTTATTTTTTTTTAATATGTTACATTTGAAACAGGAACCATTGACAAAAAAGAGAGTGTAAAATATTTTCGTCTCTGAGGTGGGCAGGGAGCTGGAGATCAGGGTTTCTGCTTTCTCCTCCAACCTCTGCCACTCTTCTGCTCTCTGACCATTGGGCAACAACTCATCCAGAGCAGTCAGATGTGCAAAATTCATTATACTGGGCTCGCCAGCTCCAAGTGATTCAGCATATTGCTCTTTCGCCAATGTGTGCTCTTTGAAATTCTCTCATTGCTACAGGATGCTATAAACAGTGGAACTATTTGAAGAAAAAGCAGATGCATGTCAGTAATACAATTACAGAAGTAATGGAAGGAGCCCAGCCTCTCCCTCAAGTACCAGGGGTGTCAGACTCCTGTGGACAGGTGACAGCAGTGCTGAGATCTTGGTGCTTTACACCCTTCCCAGCACTTCCATGTGATTGCAGTGACTTTTCACTCGCCAGTGCCTTCAGTCCCTGAAGGAAGCACGTGTCAGGACTTGAAATGCTGTCTTCACCGTGATGCCACCAGTAGCAACAGTTTTCCTCCTGCAATATCCTTGTTATGCATTACGAAGTAATGTGTTATAGTTTTCTTTATAAATAACGAGTTTTTGTAAATTTATATATCAGTTGTTTGACAAGTATGTTTTTCTATGGTCATGAAAACAGGTTCGTGTCCAAACATCACATGTAAACCCCTATTTATAGTCACATGAAAAAAAAATCCTTTGGGACTACAACTTTGTATTTAAGTTCTAACAGACGATGTTCTGTTCAAACCGGAGCTCTGTGGCTGTGATGGACACAGAACAGGGCAATGTGTACCTGGTTTTCAGCACAGGAGGAAATCTTCCCCTTACTTTGCCCCCCTCAACAATGTTGTCAAGAAAAGATCAGAGACAGTTTTTTAATGCCTGGGGAAAAACAAAACATGACCCACAATAGTTTTAGGCAGTTCCATTTTTGCTTGCTATTTTTAAAAGCATGCATGTTATTTTAAAATAATTAGTTTGAGCCAATTTATGTGCGATGTATATATTGCACATATGTCTAGACGAAACCAGAAACAGGACTGTGTAATCGCAACCTTGCTGCGCTGAAGGCCTGGCATAATTACCTTTGAGAGAGAGAAAGCCAAAGAGATTTTATCTTCGTATGTATTTCCCTCATGTAAATATATTAAAACAAAACAAAAATAAACTTTTGATGCTCAGAGTTCAACCCAGTCTATATAGTAGATATTTCATTCTATATTGTAACTGTTATTAATATTCTACATTTTCACATGCAGTAAAACACTTGAGATAGCAATCTGGAAGGCTTTTTTCAGCAGCTGCAAATTTCTTCTGTTGCTTGTGGAAAGAAAAAGCATCTTCAAATACGCACATGCATTTTTTTTGTCTGTCTCTGCATGACTATATGGAATGAAGGTAGCTTTTACTCTGCAAATGTGAGCATGTGCATCTGCAGTCTTCTGGCCCTTTAAAATTTAATTAGCCAGTGTAATAAGGCTGCTGTGTATGCGTAATATCATCATATTTAATGAATCATAGGACTGAATGTAAGGAATAATCTCTATTGAGTTAAAGTCTCCCAGAGGCTTTACTAGAGCTTGGACTGGCACATGGCTGATGCTTTTCTATTTCCTCTGATTCAACACCAAGGCCAACTTTACTTGAAAAGAGAAAGATCCAGTTAAATAAAATCCATATGAAGCCTGCTAAAATTATATGATTTGAGTAAGCTGATGCCTTAGGACTTTCTTAAAAGTATCCTAAGAAAAGAAACTCACTGAAAGTGAGCAGTGTGTTTCTAGTGAGTGCCAGTAAGGAACTTTAATGCACTTCTCTGTATCTTGGTGACCTTGCAGGGGGTGAGATAAGTTTTCCCCACTGTAGAGCACACTTCTCCACTTTGCAGCACATTGTAAACACACTTTTCATGGCAATGTCATGTTTTGTTTTGTTTTGTTTCGTAGAATATGCATTAGTAATTGTGCATCACGTGCTGGCAAGCAGTATCACAGTATATTGCGCACACTTGCTAATGTAAGACAGAAACCTCACTGTATTCTAGCTCTCTTCTCATATCTTGTTAGCATCTGTTAGTGGTAGGCTGAGGTGATGAGGTGCTAATATGATACAGCGAAGGAAGTGTAATCCATGAACATTTTTGTGTCACATTTGTGTAATATATTACACTAATCTGACCAGACTTTCATGTGCTCTTACCCAAGGAATGCCATTCCAGCCTCCTCCCTTCCCCCATCAATACCTTTGAAGGTTTGTGAACGATTTCCTGAACACAGTCTGTGTAAGAATGTGCATACATTCTTTCCATGGTTGAGGAAGGAGTGCTTTTTATGCCTGCTTGCTCTCAGCGTAACAATGTTCCTGAGCAAATTGCACTAAAGAGGGAAGCATGTTCAATTATATTCTTTTTCAGCTCAGAGGTAAATGAAGTCGAAGGTGCATTCTTTCCAATAAACTTCAGATCCATTCAGCATGCTTTGTGCAGTGTCTGGGGGCAATTTTTTAGCATAACTTTTATGAGGGAACATTCTGCAGGTTGCAGAGCAAAACAGCTGGGATATCTGAACTGGCAGCCATTGTTTTTTTTCTGAGAGGTACAGTCAACCTGTGGCGTCTTGCAGAGCTTATTACCTATCCTTAGACAATTTGCCAGGTCTGTTTTTCAGATCCATGATTAGTTTTGCCCTAGACTATCCATTCTTCAGCAATAGCTGTCTCTTTCTATGTGTCTGTGCAGCTTTAACACATTGGTGTCCTACTCCTGACTGGAACTTCTTGTCAGTACTGCAATAGAAATAAATGTGGTAATAATGTCAACTCACAAAAAACAAAATTGCATTATAATTACAATATAAAATGAGTTTCTTCTTGCTGATCTGATTTGAGAAAGGCAAGTTCATCAAAGGTCTGGCTGAAAGATATAAAATTAGGAAGTCATAATGGTTTTGGCAAGTTGTGTATTTCTCTTCCTTGTATATCCTCAACGTAAGTTAAAATTCATAAGAAATAGTGAAGTTATCTAATACTGAAATTGGACTATGCAGTGGAGCCCAGATATATGTCCTTACTATAGGTATTCATCTGGGAAAGCCCTTATATCCATTATATGGTTCTACTGGTTATCCTATAACTTTCCAAGTGCTGCATGTGACACAGGACTACTACTTGCCTATCTGTGTGGTAGACAATGCAACCAAAGCTCGTTCTATCATACTAGGATCAGTTTTACTGTATGATATTTTCATTTCTTCTTGTTAGAGAGGCTAGGGCTTCAGGAAACAACAGTACAATAGTCCTGGCACTGGTGGGAAGACTATTCCTGAGCAAAAAACAAGGAGGGTCCACATGTTCTAATAAGCTAACTAGTGCCTGCAATGTATTGTAACACCAAAACACAATTTTGCATACTGCTAAGCCATTGGAGTGCTTTATTTTCTGCTAAAGAATATTTCCCAAACAACTCCCAAGCAACAGCCACAAAATGCAACTGGAAGACCTACCCATTCCAAGATGGTTAGGAGGTTTGCTTTGTTCTACAAGTAGCTCTCTGAACTCCTTTCCTGGCAGTTCCTACTCAGTTTGCTTTTTAGTTCTATTGACTGTAGATGACACTAGTTGAACCAAAATGGAATACTATCCTACTTGAATAGCTGGGTGAATATTTTTCTAGCACAGCACATTATGGCAACATATGGTTATCCCTTTAGCGTCTCATAGTGTCATCTGATGTAATAATAAGTCATAAGAAACCTCAGAGATTGCGCCCAATCTGCATAGGTCTAACATTACCACCCTCTCAACTACTGCTCCTCAGAACACAGCTTCCAGCTACACATGATCTTCTACTGAACCTTGATGGTTTTTTTTTTTTTTTTTTTTTTTTTTTTTTTTTTTGTTTTTTTTTTGGTTTGGTTTGGTTTTGATTTGGCTTTGGTTTGATTTGGTTTGGGGTTTTTTTGTTGTTTAGTTTTACCAGGAAAAAAATTTAAACAAACAAACAGAATACCACACGAATATGGAAGTGAGAAAGAGGCATGATGTTTTACCTGAATCGGATAGTGACCAGACTAGTTATTGTGCCATGCAGGACTTCTATTCCATCCTTCAGTGCAGCTGGTGGGAACTGGAACAGGCATGCAATTCTAAAGCAAGCCATGCTCCTCTCTTTCCTAAACAAGCAAGCTGTATATTGTAGTATTTTGGCATAATGAAACATAATATTGGTGAACTAGTCTCAGCAGGAGAAGGACTGAGACTCCAGGTAAAGTATTTGTGGACAGTGTTGTTGTAAAAAAAAGTCAGTATGTATTAACTTGTTACTAAAATGTGGAAAGATATTGTAACATTTTGTGTACTGACTTCCTATTGATGTGTTGAAGTTTTGAGCAGAGCTAGCTTACTGAATGTCTTGCTAAAGCAAAGATGAATTAAATTAAGATAAAGAATGTATGAATTGAAAAGCAAAAAAAAAAAAAAAAAAGCTAGAAAGAAGCTTTTAGACTTCCCTGAGTATGTGTTTTTAAGTGATTTCTTCTCTAAGAGGTACTCCTTTCCTTATGTCTTTCTCTGACAATTTCTTGCTTTTTATCTTATTTTAATAAAAAGATAGCATTTGAGGGCATCTCAGAATCCAACATCTCAGCTTCTGTCTTTGTTGTTTAAATTACAAAAAGGGGAAGAAAAACAAACAAACAAAAAAACCACAACAAAACAAACAAAAAGAACCCTAAACCCTTCAAGAGAATATCTTCAGTACATTTGGGCTTCCTCTTTAGAATTCAGAGCTTCTTTGACTGCCGTTAAGACATTAAGATCAGGAAACTTGATTATCTCCTCCAATAAAAAGCTATTGAAACAGAAAACAGTACTTTATCAGATTCTATCTGTTGTGGAGTCTTAACAACAACAGGAAAAGAACGACCTCAAGACTTCCCCTGAGCTAATGTGTACCTCTTCGCATTCATCTTGCAGAAGATTTGAAAGAAGGTTCTTGAGAGGTCAAATCTTGTGTTGGTGAGACTATAAGGACTTCATGGCTTCTCAGAGAGCACTCTCCAGGCCATGTATCATGGGTGAGGGAGAGGTATGAGGGCAAGAAGACTCTCTTCAGGGTAGAAAGATGCTGGGGGTGTTTCACACAGTCAGTGGAAAATTGCTTACAAGGATGGGGCTCATCTTGCTCAGGTACCAAAGAGGTGGTATGATTGCCACTTGACGAGTATTGTAGCAGGGCTGAACAGCTTGCAGGAAGCTAATGTATAAATGCTTTGAAAAAAGCAGAATGTTTCCTTTGCTGCTGAACATAAATCAAGGTTTCCACTGAACAAGGAGAAAATTGTTATATGGTCTGGGGAAGCAGAGAGAGCTGTCTTCAGACTCTGCCCAGTTAGGTCACTGCCCAGTTAATTATCTACAGGGGGGAAAGCCGCTGCAAACCTCTAATTTCCATGTTGTTTTAGGAACTAAATTTGTTTGTAAACTCAGTTTATTACTTTGAATCCTGTGTTAATAATGTATATCTACAAAAGGAAATGTTTTAAGCCCAACGTCTCCTTTCTTAGTATTTGATCCTAAATGCTACACCTGATGTGGCTAGAGAAGGGAAATACTTTTGTTAAATCTCAGGAGAAAATCAGACCCCTTTTGGTCTTCTAGAAATTTTAAAATACATGCTTTTACCGTAACAAAAATGCAGATCCATGCAGAACAGATAATTTCATTATTTGAGGGCATTATTATACCCTTTAATATATATAATAAGAAGAGTATAATCAGTTTTACACTGATTAATTCAATAATTTTATTACTGATCAGCATAGTTATTAGCTAGGCATTGTATGACTGGAATTTGAGTAGCTGTGTACTACATTGTACTACAATCTGTATTAAGATCTGAATTTCCTAAGTGTTGCCGTTCCAAGACATATGGCAAAAATAGTAGAATGTTTGTTATACCCACAAAGTCTTTCCCGTTATGCAAGGCCTCTTTTAAAGATTAGGCATATGTCAATATATTCATGATTCAAAGCATAGAGTCAGTCCTGTCTGCTAGGAGAAGAGAGCTTTGGATATACTTTCTTATTATTTATAACATTTAAGCATACTTTAGGAAAGGAGTGTCTGAAAGATATAATGTTTATTAGTCTTACTAACTGTCAACATAGGGTAAGTGATTTGCTTAACCAATCAAAAGCTAAAGTAATTAGTATTATAGTATAACAAGCAGGAAGTTTTCAATTTAAGTTCTATAAATATATGTAAGACGTGGGAAATTGGTCTTTTGGGACTGCTTCTATAATAGAGCAGTCCAGTTAATTGAGTTTGTGCAGTAAATGAAGTGCAATATAAAGCGATTGGTCTGCAACATATGCAGTCTTCACTGGTGTAGATTGGTGTCTGCTTGAATGACTATGATAGTCCAGCATGATGTATAAGAAATCTCCTAAGTGAGACAGAATTAAACAGTTCAGATAAGAATCATCATTAGATTTTTAATGATGTTGAGAATGAATGTAGGACGAAACAAAAAGTAGCGGGTGAAGGTGAGCGCATTTTCATACCTAGACTGAAAAATGTCTTACCTAGAACCACTGGAAAATGTAAAATGAAAAATATTTTGAAAAAAAAGTCAAACCCCACCAGGATTTCAAAAATAAATGCCAAACTAAAAATATATTCATATAGAATTTGAACAAACTCAATTACTATTATTAACAGAAGACAGATTAGATCTTCTTTTTTCAGATATCTTAAAATAAAAAAGATTGTCTAATTCCATGCAAAAGGAGTAATCTTTTTTTTAAGAATAGAAAGAATGTTCAGTTTTTACAGGTGAAATAAGCATAGAAATATCTGTATTCCTAAAATACTAATGTTTTTTGCTTAATATTTTTCACAGTGATTCACTCAAAAAGCTGAAGAAATTTAGAAGAGAAAAATACAACACTGTCATAAAAGTGAAACAGATCTTAAGTCAGTTGAATTAATACACTGTCTTTCATACGAAGAATGTTGGCCAAATTATGAAGACAATCCAGGCCAGCTGAACTTTTTATTTTGCATTACGTTCCATTGGGGTCCTTCTTTTATATCCCCCCCACAAAATAGTCCTCTTAAAGGACAAAATAAAATTTTCAACTCACAGTGTAGGGGACAGAAATGAAGAGCAAATTGAAAACTATGTTTGCTTACTGCAACAAATATGGTTTACATTTATTCATATGTAAATTGTAGCTTGTCCTACCCCAGCGAATTATTTGGCCAAAGCTATTTGTCTTCAGTGGAAATAGAATCCCCACAGGGGGCCTGTGACCAAGTTTCTACGGCACAACCATTATTTATTTATTACAGTTTTAAAATGGATATTCCTTGTGATCTTTCCGCACTTCTGCATTTTGATACCAATAGAACTAAGCAGCACAGTTGCTTGAGGAAAAGGTACCAGAGTAAAATTTAGAGGTTCTTAAAGACAAGTAAGCAGAGCTGATGTAAGCTGCTGGAATGTTTGTCGGAAGTTGGATTGTTGGCACGTAAGGAGTTCTAAGGGAGGAAGTCCTTCATAGAGTGTTTCCTTCCTCATATTTCTGTCCGAAGAGTTTTGTTCATTATTTGGTTTGCCAGGGCAATCTAATCACCGTGTAGCATCACTTAGTAATTCTGAGTTTGGCTCCCCAATCTGCCACCCGTACTTACTGTAATTTTCTCCAGTTTCAGTATATCCTAGATTACTTATTTTAAATAAATCTGTTTCAATATTTATTCTGATCTCTGGAATGGAGTGAGATTATGTATTTTAAATATTTATATATAATTAAACATTTTCTATGCAGAATGCTACATATATAGTTTCAAATAAAGTAGTGTATTCTTACGCCATCTATTTGTAAGATACATAGATATTGGCAAGTGAAATGACATGCACATATTTATGTAAATGTATACATGTGTCTAGGTGATTAGAAATTACATTGGTACTTGTGAATGGCCAGAAATACAACCTTTGATATCCCAGTTCAAGTGATGTCATCTTTACTTCTTCATTGTGCATTGATTTTTCGCTTTTAAATTCTTTTATTTTTCTCTGAGTAAATGCCATAAGTGAGGAAGTGTCTTCAGTGTCTTCCGAATTAAAACCGAACTTCATGCTCAGCTCACTTGGTTAAAGGAACCCGTGGCAGCTTTAACTGAGCTATTTACCTCCATTAGGGTAAAATGTGTTTGTCCCAGATTCGCATATAAATGTATAACATGCACAACATTTCCGCACAGATAAGCTGATCTTTTTTTAGGACATTGTTTTTAAATTGTCTCTAACCAGATGGGCTTTATGCTCATTCTTTCATTTCTCTGACCATCTCTAAACATATTCCTTTACCCATTTTTGTAACAATTCCATTCACAGGCGACTTCAAAAGCTTTGTACCAGTCTTGTTGTACAGGTTGCAAGAGGATCCGTCATCTCAGCTAGCTTCCCTGCCATGAGCCATTTATCGCAACAAAAGGCACTGTGTTAACGACACGGCTCATCAGCAGTCAGTCCTGGTGCAGAAGATGTCAGATCTGCTGCTGGAGAACAAGGATGATTTGGACTCTGCTTTTTGAAATGGAAAGATGGCAGGGGCTGTGAACAAAGTCCCCTGTAAATTGGTTGATGATTTTCTACTTCTTTATACATATACTATTCAGGACCTTTTTCTTTCTTTCTTCCTTCCTTTCTTTTATTTTTCTCTCTCTCTTTTTTTTTTTTTAATTTTGCCTTCAGAACAAACTCTAATTTTATCAAGCTAGACCCTTCAGTTTACTCTGACATTTTAAATTTAAAGGAATTTTATAAATTCCTGTCCTAGTGTGAAATTTTGTTTCCATGATCCTGTAATATGAAGGGCTGAGAAATCAGTACTGTGGAAATTAAAAATATTTTCATGGAAGTCTCCAGAAAATAATAGGTCTGCCTGCCACAGGCATATGTCCTTTGGTGTTTTGGTCTCTCTTTCGACAAGTTTAACAGCAATGTTGGCAAGAATGCAAATGTATGTTCTGATGGCGTAGCACTAGTACAAGGCCTGGAAATAATTGTACAGGGCTTTCAAATTTTTTTTCTCAATTTTTTCTTTTCAGGATTTTGCTAAATGTTTGATTACTGGTATGTTAATTTATCCCTATATCTTTCATTACTGTATTGTTGTTGGTCTTTTTCCCTCCCTTGAATATATTCCTACGCAAAACTGAAACTTACCTGTCACTGAGGATTTCAGTACAATAAATGGCTGTTTGAATTTAACTTTGGAGGAATACTGTTTCTGAAGATAAGTAACTGAAGTACGATAAGATCCTAGATTTAAGGTAACCATTTTTGAGTCAGGTATCTAAGCTGCCAGCTTGCAAGCACATGCGTAACTCATTTAACTGCAAGTAGTGTTTACTTGCACTTACTTTAAACACATGCTTAAAATTAAACATGATCATTAGTGTTGGAAGAATCACGGCCTCTACAGATAAAAGGAAAAGTGAGACATGTAAGTTATTTGCATTCAGCTAAAGCATTCAAGATGGAGTCTCATGAAAGTTGGACTAAAATATTAATTCAGTTTGGTTTGAATCTGCATGCTCTTCTGTGGTTTGCAAAGTGTTCAAAGGAGCTTAGTAAACAGTTAAGTAGCAAGTATCAAACTAGGTTAAGGTGTCTAGTGAGGTACCACAGGGATCTCTATTAGGTTTTATTTATTTAAGTGTCATTAAGAACTAGAAGAGGGATTCTGTTAGTGAGGCATATAAAATGAATGTTAATGACCGCAGTTTAATTAAATTCACAGTTAATGCTAAATTGGAAAGAAATTGCAAACAATAGAAAAATAATAAAGATGGAGATAAGCATATGGACAGGAGAAAATAAACTGAGGATCAGTTTGAGAGAACTGATACAGCTGGGGAAAAACACTGTAGTACAGAAGGCAGATGTTACACAGGAGGAAGAAGCAAATAATGCAGAGAAACTTGGGACAGACAGTGAATAGTAAAATGTTCCACATAACTTTTTCATCTGAATCTGTCTGTGTTCAGAAGGTATTGTGTCATGGAGCAGCTTTCCCTATTACTTCTGTGCACTTCCCTATGACATTTTTTTCATTTACTGAAGTATTTTTATTGAGAAGATATTGATTGATTTGTTTAATGGACTACAGAGTAAAACAGCACTGTTAGATTCTTGAAAGAAAGAGAATTGAAGTGCAAGTAGTTACCTGAGATGGCAAACACCTGAAGACAGAATGGGTTTATATTCTAGATAGCAAATTGCATCTTATCTGCTGGTAAAAGGGTGGAAGTATAAGAATTATCTGATGTGTGTTTCTTTATACAGTGGGTACACAGTGGCGGGGTGCAGCAGGGGACTATGAGGCACTGCTTGGACATTTGAAAAACATAATCTTTAGAAAGGGTAATGATTCTACCTGACTGAGAAACATTACCTTATTAAAAATAAATAAATAATAATAATAAAGCTAACAGTCTTTGACAGAGGACAAACCCTGTAAGCAGCCTTTTCTGATTCTGATTCTTAAGTTTCTATGACACAAATTGTTTCTACCTGTAAAATGTCACTGAGGAGTTTGTAGTGTCTGTTTTATGTGCTTCTATACTCTGCTAGGAGACAAGTTTTTCTATGTTTAATTAGTTTTGCTTTGTTAGTCAATAATGTGTTCTACACCACTTGTAGCTGCATTGCTTGTTGGGGACATGCAGAAGTGCACCTCACAAACTTTGAAAGCTCTGGCAGAGGTGTGATTGTTTTCTTTATTCTGCAGCTTTCAACATGAAAGTTAAAAGAATTCATTTGCTATTTTCTGCATCTTACTGATGTCCATTCCTTCCATAGTCCCCTCTGATTTATCATCCTAACGCTACAGAATGGCTGTAGTTGATGTTCTGTCAAAGCTGCGAGGGGAATAGCTAACAGCTGTGTGTGGATTGTATTGAAAAAAACACATCCTACGATTTTACCTGTTCCTTTCTAGTTGTAGTTGGAAATGGCAGTAACAGATGCAGTTTAGTAGTCTGTGCAGTTTAAGAGTTTTTTTTTCAAACATACCATGTCCAAAAGAATATTTAGATCTTATGGTTAATACAAGACAGTTAAGCCCAAATTTATGAGCTGAAATGCATCTAATGTTGTCTAATTAGCTCTGTATTTACTAGCCATTATAATTCTATTTTCTTTCTCCATTTGCTTCTTGAACTCATGACCTTGTTGATGTGAATAACTCAACATGGCTTCCTTCTTCTTTGCACAAATGTAAGGGTACAAGACACTCAAGGCCAGCTTTCCAAAATGAGACATTAGCCAACTAAAGTTCATTTAAAAATGACTGAAAATGCTAATTCAACCACTCCAGCTCTGAAAATATCACAACTTCTTCTCATTGAAGGTTCCCAGGAAACATGCTTCTCTGTGTGCCAAGAAGCACCGTGCTCCTGACAGCTCAGTTTAACTGGGCATCGTTCCACACCAAAGTCTGAGCAGGATTCAGAGGGTGATCTGCCATTGCTGAAGACCCCTGCAGCAGCTAGGCAAACCTATTATCTCTGAGCACAATTAAATAACTTGGATGAGAGAAAAACTCATCACAGATCACATAGCAGCCATAGGAGGAGATGGTTTGAGCACACTCTTCATATAATAAGGGTGCCAGAAGGCATTTTATCAGAATGTGGAAGACATTCAATTTTGGACCACTTCTTCATATTGACTGCATGAAAGATTGTCTTCTTTATGCATTTTATCTAATAACAGTTTCATATAAAACACATAAGTAGGCCTTTATCACAACCAATTACTGAAATAAATTACTGGAGTCCAAGATTTTCTGTTCCTCTGTTTCTCTCTCCCTTTCTCTTCATCCAGCCCCTTCAAATCTCCCTATGTAAAATATCCAATTCTGCATGTATTGGGTTGTGTGGTTTTGTCCAATTTGTCTTCAAGACTTAATTCTGGGAGGTAGGTACTAAGGCAACAAAGGGAGCCTTGTGGCTGGTGTCTTCTACAGGATGCCTGATCAAATGGAGCCTGTTGATGAAGCCTTCTTCCTCCAGCTACAGGAGGCATCACAATCACAGGCTCTCGTCCTGCTGAGGAACTTCAATCACCCAGACATCTCCTGGAAAAGTAGTATGGCGAGCTGTAGGCAATCCAGGAGGCTCCTGGAGTACATTGAGGATAACTTCTTGAGCTAAGTAACAGACAGCCCCACCAGAGGGGGTGCAATACTGGACCAGCAACACAAGTGAATTGACTGGTGACATCAGGATCGGAGGCTGTCTGAGTTGTAGTGGGCATGCAATGGTGAAGTACACACTCCTGAGGGATATCAGATAATTAAAGAATAAAATCAAGATGCTAAATTTTACAAAAGCTAGATTCCAGCTCTTCAGGGAGTTAGTCAACATAATCCCCTGGGAAGCAAACCTCAAGGACAAGGGAGCAGAGCAGAGCTGGCAGATCTTTAAGGAAGCTTTCCTCAGGGCACAAGAGCTTTCCATCTCCAGCTACAGCAAGTCAGGAATGGAAGACAAGAGACCAGCATAGCTGAACTGTGAGAACTGGAGACCAAGAAGAAAATGCACAGGCAGTAGAAGCAGGGACAGATATCCAGGGAGGAGTATAAGGATGTTGCTAGGCTGTGAAGGGACATCAGGAAGGCCAAGGCCCAACAGGAGCTGGACTTGACAATGGGTGCAAAGAACAAGAAAGACTTCTAAAGGTACATAAATGAGAAAAGTCCAAGAAGGCATAGCCCCTCTAGTGAGCAATATGTGTAGGCTGGTAACAATGAACAAGGAGAAGGCTGAGGTACTCCACAACTTTTTTGCTTCATTCTTTACTGGCAACTACTCTTTTTACATTTTGAGAGCATTGAACTCAGGTATTGTCTGGGAATCACCATTTTTAAAAGGATAATCGCCAACTGTAGTTACACACCTTAGTGAATCATTACAACTAAAATGAATGTTAAATAAAATGAATTAGCAAGAGCATCCCTAGAGCTACTGCTTTAGAAAGTGTATTTTTTTTTGTTTGATTGTTTTAAATACTTCTTTTTCTTCTGATTAATTAATTAATAATAATTAATACTAAAATTTAAAAATATATTTAAGAAAAATAAATTTAATATTATTTGTTAATAACAATAATAATAAACTCTTGCATTTTCCTTGTTATTCTTCTTTTCTTTACCTGTCTCAAAGACCTCCTCCCAGGTAGTCTGCAGCTTACAGGTGTTTGTTGTTCTTTCATGGACATTGGCCTTGACACTAACGAGAGAGAGAGATTTTCCTTTGGAAAGTTACAATTAAGTAATCAGGGCCAAGAGCAGCCTCTTCTTAATAGGCTGATTTAGATCTATTGGAGTTAACAACTCATTTTTACTACGCACATCAAGGCTTTATCTACTGCAGAAGCTCAGCCTGCTGTATTGAGATTGAGTGAGTTTCTCTATCTTAGGCTAACAGTCCACTAGGACTTGTACCAGTTTAGGTATTTCAGAGGGAAACCACAACCAACCACCATAACTGTACTGACGTGAGTGTAACCAGGCCTATATAAAATATGCTGTGTTCACGTCAAGAAAAATTCTGTGGGCAAGAAGTGTATACAAGAAGGATATTTTCAACAAAACATGTTTTCCAAATAATTGAAAAGAATTGCTTACACTCACATTCTAACTGAAAAGAATAACTCTCTAAATAGTTCTTGATACTGATTCAAAAGGTCAGATGGGGTGTCACATAGGGGTGTCACATAGTTGTGATTCTGTTTTACCTTCTTGAAAGACTCCTTATGAGATCTGCAATTCCTGCCATTTTCTCTTTTATGTAGTTTTATGTTGTTTTGGGTCCTGGGTAACCTGATCTAGTGCCTGATTTAGTGGTTGGCAAACCCATCCACAGCAGGGGATTTGAAAACAGGTGATCTTTGAGGTCTCTTCCAATCCAAGCCATTCTATGATTCTATGATAAATATCAAGTCATTTATGTATTTATTGATTCCATTACTGTTCTTAAAAAATGTGCTCTTTCTCATAAAATTTCAAAAGTCACATTTACTCAAACCTCTGCCAACAGCTTATGTGAGACATGGCAAACCAAGGAATCAAATACTGTATCACTTAAAAGTAAGCCCTTTTGAAGTGAAAATGAGGCCAGCTCCCACTACTCAACTGAGATATTGAGATTTTCACGGATATCAGACCCACCTTCTGCTGGTGGTTCTGCCCAGCTGAGTGGCCCAACCTGGCCCGGGGCACTCAACCATCACTCAGCAGCAGCCGAACTATCAGTGTGAGATGAGCCCTGCATAAGCTGAAACCACCTGCCAGTGGCTTTGTTGGGAAGATGTTTCTGGCTTTGGGGCTGTGGAGTAATTCTTGTATCCTGATGTTCTTTAACAAGAACACACTCATATCTCCTTCCAGAAAAATGGGTGCTACAATGAACCATTTTACCAGGTATTCCTTGAGGGATTTTCCATAAATTCTTCTTGCAGAAGCAAAATAAATAAATTTAATAGCATTTAACAGGAGCAAGGAGGTAGAGAAAGTTGCCTACTCTGCCCACTAGGCATTGCTGGGGACAGTCGATGAAGTGGATTCCCTTTACTTTCACATTATCTTTTGTTCTCTGATTACATAGACGAACATCCTTTCTCCTAACCATTCAATACAGAGAACCTCACATCTGTGAATTCCCTGGGGCTGCACACACCAGTGATGCATGGACCTGTCACACATCTACTGAATTTTAAATGAAACATCTCTAAAAATGACCAAAGACTTCATGAGAAACCACAAATATACCAACAGTAGTAGGTATAAATCTCTTTTTAGTCCTTTAAATTTTACTTAAAGTTTCATATGAAAAGAGGTGGGGAAGAATGGAGTACACCAGAGTGGAGTACATTTCACACCTCAATTTAAAACACTGTTTTTTGAAGGAAATATAACTTACCGTGTATTTCTTACTAAGTGGAAACAAGTGTTATGCAAACAGAGTCATGTGTGAAAGTAATTCTTATCTGGCTTCCTGGACTACTTGGAGAATAAAATAAAATTAATCCAAATCAGGTCCAAATAGACAATGGAACTCAAACCTCTGGAGAAAATGCTGTAAATCAGGGGAAGTCAGTTGACTGCAATAGGAAACATTCTGTCCTTGTGCACACTTGTAGGTCAGGGCTAACAAATGTACTATTAAAAGCAATATCCTCACTTCAGTTTTAAGGTCTGTTTACAGATCAAAGTGCACTCATTATGAATGTCCATGTCATGTTTAAGTAGTCCCTGCTTTACTGCCGTGTAAAGTACTCTCAAAATATTTCCTTTTGATCATGAAGTAAAACATTCTTGGCACCACCAGTCCTCCCCTGTTATAAGTGTTGCTCCCAGTAGCAAATGGTAGATTACAAAAGTGCATATTTAAAAGTTTTTCATTGTAGCTCATGTCATCTCAGGTGATCATCAGAAAAAGTCCTAGTTACGTCATCTGGTTGTTCTGGTTGCTTAGGACAGCTTCTGGGCCTATTATAATAATTGGACAATACTGTGAACTGTAAATAGTCCCAAGAATTTAGCAAGAGTTTATATGAGGACAGCACCACAAATAAGGAAACAAATATGAGTTTGCAGTACTTCACAGTTACTTCCTTTGCCTGAAGTCTGTGTCCTTGTTTTATTGAGATCAGGATATGCAACTACTGTCTCCTCCTGCTCCTAACCCCTCTACTATGCCTTCAGCCAACCTTTTCCCTGAGTGCCTGCCCCCTCCCTTCACTACAGGCTGTATGGCTTTCTATTCATTGAAGTGCAAAGATGCCATCACATGCAAGGGAGCTCTTGACCCGCAAATCAGTAGAGACTGAGAACATGCTTCACAAAAGTATTGTTATTCATTTTTTCGTTTTTATGCTCTTTTAGAAGATATTAGACTGATTGGACCTTTGTTCTAATGTCCTCTGACATTCTGAGTTTCTGATGGCTTTCTTTGTCCAGCCTTCATTGCGCTGGTGTACAGCCTGCCTCAACAAGCCCAGCAGTTTTGTGTCATGCTATATAACACAGTGTTTCGCTTCTAAGCAACCTAGTGCTGAGATGCAAACAACAGTAGTAAGAACAAAGTTATTTGTTATAGAAAGTTTGTTATTGGCAAGTAATAACAAATGTTAATAATGTAATAACAACGTTCTGTACAATCTCTTTTCTCCAGAAAATTCACTTGAGGAGAAATGGACTTTGCAGTGTGTTTTGAAGGTGGATACACTCAGGTCTGGGTGAACTAATGCAGGAAAGAATAGGGCCCATTGGTGAAATCTGTCTTTTGTTAGTTTACAGTACAGCATGGGGTTGTGGCTCAAGCATCATAGGTCAGAAGAGTTGAGTCCTGAATAGGACTTCTTGCATTTTTCCCAATTTACAGGTAAATAATATTTGAATCGTAGTTAGACCATTAGTGCTTTAAAAGGTGATTGCCTTAAATTATTCTATTCCAAGAGAATATTTGATAAAAATACTTCCTGAGATTTGAAGGCTCATAAATTTTAATTTTCAGTGTCTGGTTTTATTTGTCTATTTATGTTTATTTATTTATTTATTTATTTATATTTTAAAATATATGTACATACTTAAATTAATATCGTAAATATATATTTTAATATACATACATATATATAAAATAGATGCATATATAATATAAATGTATTAGAATATGTATTTAAATATATAAATATGTATTGAAAATCTATTTAGATATAGATATTTATTTATTTACTTATTTTTTCTATAATTATATAAATCAGAGTATTTATTTGTCTACTTATCTTTAGTCTAAAGTGTTTCAGATTTGTAGATGTTATTCCATGCATTTCAGAATTTCTGCACTACTTTTTGCTTACTATGTATGCCAGTGGCAGTGATCATTATTGAGATCAAGAACCTGGAAAGTCTGATTATCTTGACTCTAGTTATTCTCTACTGTGAGTCTAGATCAGGAGAAATGTGACCGGTATCAATACAACCATGCATGTGCAAAAAAACATGACATGAACAACAACGAGGCTGACGTCCAAGGTGTTTCCACCATTGTAAATTATGATGCTTTCTGTAATCATTAATTTGAGCTTTGTCTTTTATTTTGTTCCTTGTGTTTATCTTAGTTACACTGTGGTGATATAAGTACTTTTCTCTTACCACTTGGAAAATGCATAGTGGTGAATACATTTTTTTAGAAACTGAAATCTCAAAAGCAGCCAAGCAGAGTTTAGTCAAACATAATAACCAAATATTTAGGTATACCTAGATCTATAGATAATACTAACAATCAGCCCAAGTTATTAGCAGTTCGGAAATGTAAATAGAAATGCTTTCATGCCATAATGATAATGCAAGAGAAATCAACATCCTTCGGCCCTGTAAGATATCTTGGAAAAAAGACACTGGGAAAAAAAGTGGCCATTGTTCTTAAATCAGGTTTAGTCCCCAGAGGGGCAAAGTTCTCATCAGTTTCGGTTTTAGTTGCCAGAGATGCACTCAATATCTCACAGAGTCTGCCCTTCACACCTGCTTGGGGTTTCTTTCATCCTCCAAAGTGTGGATGGCCAACTTTCATGTCCTAAAACCTATTTTTATCCCCAGCCAGATGTTACGGGGCCAAACAGATATAGACACATTATTACAGTGCTGCTCCAACTGAGCCGACCAAATCCAGATCTGCCCCACCTCCCTCTTAAAACATGATATAGGAACAAGCCAATTGCTGATTGGCCAGTGTTCTCCTCAGGCCAGAAAAATGTCCTTAAAGGCTGAGTCCTGGCCCTGAGCCATCTGTTGACTAGTTTGGCACAAGGATATTCCAAATCTCTTCCCTTTATTCTTCCTGCTTCATGGATCTAAGTAATTAGATTTCAAACTCCTTTCCAAACCAACGGTTTTTCAATACTGGCACTGTTTCTGCTGGTGACATCTCCTTCCCAAAATATTATCTTCTTCCTGTAAATTATTCTAAAAGGTTCTATAATATTAATCTGGCATAGTCCCACTAAACAGCATTACTCTTTGAACTCTTCGCTAAGAACTGCTCATCTCATTATTTTTCTCTTTTTTTCACGCCAGTGGTTGGGCTTTTTGTGTGTTTTCCTTCATTTCAACAGAGATGATATTTTAAAAAGATCAGCTAGAAAATGTCTCTCTGAGCTATCTCCCTCTCCTAGGAAAAAGGCAAGCTAATTTTTTATAATAATTGCTACAAGGTATATTCTATTTTTTTATTATACTTGCAATATATTAAAATAAACATTATAAAAATTAACATTGCAATTAAATGGAATGAAAAGACTTTAAAGCTGAAGGGCTAGAGTCTGCTTCTCGTTAGAGTAGTGACGGGCTGTGTGGCATCACTTCACCAACTGCACTGGTGCTGATCTTGAAGGTACCGACTGGAAGTCAGAGGAGATTGAGGGGAGGCAGTGGGCCCTCAATATGAGAAGATGAAAATCTTTCAAGAAAAAGACAACTATTAACATGTCTTGTCTCTGCCCACTATGATTTGTTTCTTTAACATTCTCCAGCCAAATATATTCATATTTGTAAAAAAAGTTCTAAATATTGACAAAGTAGGAACTCAGGAATCTCCTGGTGGGAGTTCTCTTTCTGTAGGAGGCAAATAGGCACAGAAGAAAGCTCTGGAGTGCTCTGTGTGCTGTAACAGGCAACATCTCATCAGATGGAGGGGCAAGATTTTCCCTTCTCTCCCCTATCCGCTGGATTTCATGGTCTCCTGAGCAAGTTACTGCCAGTGTTTATTACCTGTCCTTGTGAGTCTGTAGCTGCTGCCATTCCTGTATCAGTTAGGAATATCCTGGAAGAACAAGAAATAAGATACACCTTCTAACTGTTCTGGTAACTTATATGGACTACTTCATTACATCACATGGAATATTTAAGTCAGGTTTGCTTATTTTTCTGAACGATTTGTTCCAACTTAACCATCCACACCATTGAACTTGATGCAATGGAAGTGTGGCTTGTGTCAGTTCAGAGCAGATGCTCGCATCATTCCCCTTTCGATGTAAGAATCTGAGAGTCAAAACCGGTGCTTTGGTTTATTTCCAAAGAAAATAAGTAAAACAATCAGAGACAGTCCCCGAACAAACAAAACTGGCTGCCTTGCACCAGTGGAAGTAAATTCATTTAAAATGTGTTCTGACACCTATGCTGAACCTAGAAAAAGAAAGCTTCCCTTTCATTGGTAAGCTCCACCTCACCTGCTTAAAAATGTTACCACAGATGAAGTTTCCCTTTTTAACAATAAACTATTTAGTAAATGTTGAACTTCAGCTTTTCACCTTTACAGCCAAATCGTTAATTATGACCTTTTTAGTGCTGTTATTAAGCAGTTCCCCCCTTTTCCTTCAAATTCTTTTCCTTTTCTAACAGTGAACCTTCTGTGTCAGTAACTCATGGGCTGCAGCAGTTGTAACATGTAAGTAGCATCCATAGATCAAAGAGAGGAAGAAAGGTGTTTAAAGGAAAGGGGCAATACAGCCAGGACAGGACAGGAGGAGGGAGTGCATGAAAAGACAAAGCAATGATTCCTCTTTCTTTGTTGTTGTTGTTAGATACAATGGTTTGAGGGTGGCTCCGCAATGTGGGCCATGAGGGTTTGTTGATATTTAGAAGTTGAAGCTGTGCAAGTCTCTGCTGACTTAGGAGAGAGGAGAAGGCTACAGACACCTCTCCAGCAGGCAGGCACCCACAGCAGGACAATGGGAGTGCTGGCAGGGGCACTGGCTCTGCCACAGCCTGGGCACGGCCGCATGGCGCCAGGAGTTGCAGAGGCTGGAAACGCATGGGACATTCTGCTCTGGGAAGGAATGAGGGCTGCAGCGCCTAACAGCAGCTCAGCTGCTGATAAATCAGGTTTAAACAAGTGCTCACATTGGTTCAGTGTGAGTGAAGGCTGCACCGCTGTCATGTTTGGCTCATACACACAGAGGTGGCCACAGACTGGCCACTTGCCAGGCTGCCTCTTAATCTGATGAGACACACTCCCTTCTCTGCTGAGTCTTCAGGGCATCTGGTGACAGAGCTGCCTTTAAGTTATTGCACTGTGATGAGCAAATGCGAGAGGTCCTCTCGTAGTTACCCATGGCATTAAAACTGATATGTTTTTTCTTCAGAAAGTTAAAGTTCCTTCCTTCCTTCCGTTCTCCTTTTCTCATTTCTACAGTTGCCACCTCGGGAGAAATGAGGCAGAGATCTGCTGCCACCTTCTGCTCACTTGGAAATCCTTCTCCATCCCCAGTGCAGAAACAGCGCGGAGTCAGTGAAGGAGCTACATCTCACCAAAAGTGAAAATATCCTGCTGTGATCTACAGCTGTACATGGTATTAGCTGTAATCAAAAATGCACTAAGAGCTTCGGAGTGAATCCAATATTGAGTGAAATGTTCAGGAAAGAGGTCCTACTTTCGTACATTCAGCATATATAAAAGCATTACACACTGAACTCCAGCGAAGGTACACAAAGTTACCAGTGAACTCAGTCAGAGTTAGAAGCCTAAATAGTTTTGTATATCTTGCCCCAAACTGAAAACAGCCTCAGAAAACAGCTTAATCTGAACAATCACAAGAGCTTTAAACCCCTTTCTACCTTCATTTGTGAAGAACCTGTCAAATGTGTAGTTCCTAATTAGCATGTGTCTTAGTTTCTAACTGAAACTTTCTCTCAGTGTCTGCTACAAAGCTGTGTTTTGGTTCTAGAAAGAAAAACATGGCTGATAACACCCGGCAGCGCTGAACAGAACCAAGGNGTAGGAATAGCCAAAGATATGTGAATGGCATAGTCCTGCTGGTGGAGCTTTTAAAACTCATGGGAGGCTATCCCTTGACTTCTCTGTAATCACTTATTTCAAACCTTGAATTACTTCAGAATGTAAATACAATTAATAGCTAAATATAACAGAAAGTGGCCACATATACATTCACACCACAATCGTCTGCTAGAATATTTTCCTGGATCTTCAACATCAAAAATCTGGCTTTTGCCACTTGAAATAAAAGCTTTTTTGTCCATAAGCAAAGTTGAAGGCTGAACAGTAGTTTTGGCCAGCCACAAAACGGTGTTAAGCATTGACTTCTCAGAGGCATCAATATTGCTAATGATTTCAAACCCCTGACTCGGGCCTCCTGAAACCATTAGACAAGGGATACAGCCACCAGAGTGTAAGACAATAATAAAGACATTCTTTTCTTTTTCTTTAGTATTTTCATCTGCTTTTTGAATCTTTACAAATCCATTCTTAGTACTTTTGTCAAACACCTTGGCAGAAGATTTTTAGCAGAAACTCGAGCTCTCCTATAATTACCTGGCTGCAGGACCTGGCTTTAGGGGACAGAGGTATGGGGAGAAGGAAAAAAATCCCACAAAATTGTAAGTATTACATTTCTATGAAATCAAAAAGTCAGAAGTGCAAGCCTTTTGCAGCACACCAAAATTAGAAAATGATAGAGCCGCTTAAGATGCCATTTAGCAATGGGTACAGTTCCATCGTGGGGGTGGCAGCTGCCCTAGCTCACAATGACAGTTCAGGCTCTCCTCATCATCCCGAACCAGCCTCCTGAGAAGCAAGAGACAACCTGCAATGTCCCTGCTGTGAGCAGGGCTCCCTATTCTTGCGGGACCTTGCACTTCAGAGCCAGCTCTCCTGGTGTGCTTTGCCTGGATGGCACCACCGTCTGGAAGGGAGTAGGGTGCTGCTGAGGCACTGTGCACATTAACAGTGTTGGGGGAAAACAAGAGGTGCCATGAGTCCTTCTTTTGCATGAGAGCAAAGTCAGGGTCCTCGAGAAGAAAGGCACAAACTACCCCAGGGCACGATCCGAGGGTCGCTGGATTTTTGCTGCTGAGCATAACAGAGCCTGACATTCCAAAAAAGCAGAGCACCCCCCTCAGCAAATCAAGGACTGAGATGATCTCTGAAAGTGGAGCTCTGACAGCATAAGTCTCTTCTGGAAAAAAAATCTTTGCAGGAGTTTTTAATCAGGGTCAGCCTTGTAACGAATAGACAAGTAATGATTTCCTATAGTCTGTAAAATACTGATGAGGGTAAAGTAAACATTGCTATTACAGGGTTGCAGAGTCAATTTCCTATCACTTTTCACTAGGACTATTGTAGGGAAACATTTGGGTAACCACATGTTGTGCTAAAAAAACCCTAAACACTAGCAACATTTCCTTTTTAGGAAAAGAGACTTGTGAATGATTTAAAGCCTGATTCTGTAAATTGGGCCCTCTTTCACTCTGAAAAGGAATGGGGGAGAAGGGGGAGGGTGCCAAAACTGTATTGCACATTACCAGATTTCCAGGATTCTGCACTTTCTTACTCATTAAACTTCACATTGAATATGCATCACTTCTCCTCACTCAGTTCCAGCCCTAGGGATTGCACAGTCCAAATGTATTTTAATTACATTATTTATTATTTAAATTAATTTAATTACAAAAAATAACAGACTCTGCACATGTTCGAAAATGCCATGCTGTACAACTAAATCTTGAGTAATTGTTAAATTTCTTGCAGGCCTCCTGCTAGGAAGTACTGTTTTTCTTTAAAAGTGAGAACACTATTATATCCGTCAGTGGAAAGTTTACACATTGTATTTCTTCTTTCATATGCCGTTAAACATGAGGCTCTCTCATTTCCCCCTTTCTTCAGAAGGCAGGAGACCCATCTGGTAATATTCTGCAGATCAGCATTTCTTAAGGAGAGTTTGATTTAAGTGGTGGTTTTGTTGAAGGCAACGAAAAAGAAACTTATGAACCTGGGTTACAGCACTATGTCTTGTGTTGTTATTAAAGTTACTCTGTGCTTGCTCCATGCCAAAGATAGAGCTGTCTTTAAGCTGCAGAGAATAAGAGGTGTTCTCTTAGTTCTCATCCCACTGTGCTTTGGACTTGCAGCAAAGAAAAAATATGCAGTGTTTGGATGGCTCTTACTTGACAGCTAATTTTGTTCTGAGAGCTGAAATCTGATGTGGTTAAAATAAGAGCTTTTAAACTTTTGATCAAGTTTAAAAAAAAAAGTGAAAAGAAACATTTTTAAGATTGGTGTCTCTTTCCTTCTGCTTTCTGGCTGGCACTGAGCATGCAGGTGTTGAGATACTGTAAGAAGATTATTGCCATGTTTCTTCCCTGAACTGGACTTAGGGAATAAGTCCGCTTTCCCTTCTGTCTCTAAAAAGAGAATTCAGAGCAAAATGTGTGAAAGCTGGGAATGAAGCTTTCCTGGCTGAGAGGATGCAGCTAAGGGGGTTTGCTATAGAGCAATGTTCCAAAAATGATCAGGAAACTTCTCAAAAGTTTTCTCTTGGAAAAAAAAGTCTTCTTGACCAGAAGTCAGGTTTATAAAGCATTCTCAAATCCTAACTGCACACAACTTCTCCATACTACTGTCTTCTCTTCAGTGGGACTTTGACTTTGTGAAACAGAGCAATGCATGAAATCCACTGGAGAATTTTCTGCTGCTGTTACTGGTGTTCTATATGGATTTTAGTCAATAGTGATAGAAAAAAAATTGAAAGCTCAGTATAGGCCTCAGGCAGTGAGAATGCTCTACAGGAAATGCAAAGTCAGATCTGCAATCTACATAGTTCATATTTTGTTTCCAAGAAGGCTAGGGAGAGGTACTTCATTGCATCATCTGCAAATACTACCATTTCAGTGCACAGCATCCAACCTAAATGACTAGCAATAATGGTAAACATTTCTAAACACTCTGAGGTAGCAAAATGTTAATGTATGCGGTGGCGAAACATGGATTTTTAATTTAAGTCTGGATTCAGCCAGTCTAAGTTTAGGAAATTAGCTAAGGCCCAAAAATACAGTTATACTCTAGACTGTCTTTGTCGTTATTACAGAGATAAAAGCACTTGTAGAAAGAGAACAATTCCATCGAAGTGTCCCAATCCATAAATAGTCTGCCTTGGAAGAGTCTACCATTCTCCATCTACAAAACTATTCTCTTGGCAGTGTGCACAGGCAATTTAGGAATTTATTATTATTATTATTCCACATCAAAAGGTAGCTTATTTCACAAATATGTTTCCATCAGAGACTTAGACAAAGACTTTCTGAAAGTGCAAAGAAAAGGTGTTTATTTTTTGTATCTTTTCTCTCCCCTTGGTTGTAGAGGGAAAAACAGTGGATGTTTTCTACCTGGGCTTCATTTAGGCTTTTGATACTGTCTCCCATAATATCCTCATATAGACAATGATGAAGTATGGGCTGGATGAGCACGCAGTCAGTCAGGTGACTTCAAAACTGGCTAAATTACCAGGCCCAGAGAATGGTGAGCAGCGGCAAAAGGTCTAGTTAGAGGCCACTAAGAAGCAGAGTAAGCCAGGAGCCAATACTGAGCCCAATCTTTTTTTAATATCATCATTAATGATGAGGGTGGTGGAGCAAAGTCTCCTCTCAGTAAGTTAGTTGATGGCACAAAACTGGGAGGAGCTACTGACTCACTAGAGGGTCATGCTGCCATCCAGAGGGACCTCCACAGCTTGGAGAAATGGACCAATAGGACCCCACGAAGTTCAAAGCCCTGCATATTGGGAGGAACAGCCCCAGGCACCAGGACGTGTTGTGGGCCACACAGCTGGGAAGCAGCTCTGCAGAATAGGACCTGGGGGTCCTAGTGGACACCATGCCAAACGTGAGCCTGCAGCGTTCCCTTGCTGCAAGGCAGGCTAACAGTGTCCTGGAATGCATTAGGCCAAGCACTGCCAGCAGGTGGAGCGAGTTGATCCTTCCCCTCTACTCAGCCCTGATGAAGTCACACATGGAGTGTTGTGTTCAATTCTGGTTCACCCAATACAAGAGAGATACGGGGCTGCTGGAAAGAGACCAGCAAAGTGTCACAAAGATAATTAAGGGACTGGAATGTCTCTTCCATTAGGAAAGGCTGAGAAACCTAGAGACAGTTTAGCCTAGGAAGAGAAGACTCAGGAATCTCATTAATATATATAAATATATATTGATGTATATACCTGAAGGGAAGGTGTAAAGAAGACGGAGCCAGTCTCTTTTCAGTGTAGCCCAGTGACAGGACAAGAGCAAATGCACACAAACTGAAACAGTGGAGTTTCCCTCTCTATATCTGGAAACACTCTTTTTGCTGTGTGTGGCTAAACACTGGCGTGGGTTGCCCAGAGAGGTTGTGCAGTCTCTCATCTTAGAGTTATTCAGTGGTCATCTGAACTTCAGGTCTAGGTGTCCCTGCTTGAGCAGGGCAATTGGACCAGATAAACTCCGGAGGTCCCTTCCAACAACAACCAATCTGCAACTCTGCAAGTCTTTAATGATATTGTCAGATAATTTTAGTTTACAAATTATAGTTGTGTGGCTTTTTCTTATCTGATATATTTTCTTCCCACTCAAACAACCCAATGCTACTGACAGATTGAGAAGCTATTTCACATTTACACTGCTGCAACTGATGGGCCCGAACACATTATTTGTTGTCTGTAATGGACTTGAACTTTTCATTTCACAATTTCTTTTTCTGTGGTATCTCTTTTCTGTGATCTTTAAAACCTCATATCCTTTGGTTTCTCACCCTATATATTTCTAACTCTGTTCTTTCATATTCACTACTCAGTATTTGTTATCTGAAGAGAGACTTGACAGTAAAACGCTGACATTAGCTTTCATCCAATATGGTATTGTGGCTACATATATGCCCCATGCTGTCAGGGCCTAAACAGTGTTTGTCTGTTTCTGAAAGTTTCATCTTCGCTCAAGAAAATGACTGTAGTGTGCACAGCAGAGGTCACAATTTGTAGACGTGGAGGTGAACTTTAAACAGTTTACTCAGAAGCTTCAAGGTGAGGAACTAAAAATGTCACCTCACATGAAAACACTTCGTGGTTCAGTGGGAGTTTCCATCTCTGAACACAAATGCCATGTAAGAAATTCATCCCCCACTATTAAATTAAATATACCTTTCCCATCCTTTCTAGCTCTGAAAGCTGAAAGCATCATGAAAACAGGGATGAAACGCTTCACAGTCTGGATGTATATTTTGGGTACTTTTGAGTACAGTATAAAATCCCAATGGTGGACCTTCAGGCATCTCATGTACTTATATTTCCTATGATGCATTTGCTTCTGAAGAGAGTGGCACTGGGGAAGTTAAAATGCAGAATAATAGAGCCATGCCTTAAAGAGAACTGTTCATTTGGCCCCTCTCAAAGAGAAAGAAAAGGTTGGGGAAAGGAGAGGGGGGAATGAATTGAGGGAAAAAGTGATGACTCCACAAAAAATGACTAGGCTTTGCTGAAAATGAGGTGAGCCTTGGGGCAAAGTAATAATAGAATAGTAACTTAAATTGATAAAATACCTTTCAACATAGTCTCAAAGCACTGCACGGTTATTAAAACCTAATGCCAAATTTAGCACTACAATAAAAAGACAAAACAAAAGCAGTACCACAATATAGTGAAATACATATGAAGCACTGAAAATAGAGTAACTCTAAACCCTGAACAATCTCATTTTCCCCCTAAGTTTGGAAATATGAAGTGATTTTCAGGGCATTGAGTACTGGACTGTTTTATAAGGAGGTCCATAAAGTAAGTAGGCAGTACACTTTTTTGAGTAGGGGAAAAAACCATGGGCAGAGCGCAAACCTGCTAATTCTGTCTTGGAAATAGGAATAAATACTTAGTATTGCTCATATACTTTAAATTTAAGGTGGACCAAGATTTTATCTCAGAGAGAAAGTTTGGCAGGGAAAAATGGACTTTTTTTGATTGCATCACAAATTATTGGGCACAGTGAAAGGATTATTGTGTAAAACACCAGGCCTGGGTTATGCGGGAAATCAGGCTGTGCTACTACAATGTCCTTTTTTTTGTGTCAAGAACATGTTTATCTTCCAGTAATTAATGTGATTTATTTATTGTGTGTGTAAGAATAGATGAGACATAAGGGATTCTTTCTGCAATCAACACCTGGTCTGAACATCCTAATCCTTCTTTACAATTAATGTAGAGTATGTATTGTCTTCCTTCATCCTTCACTTGCTTCACTATAGGTATCTGCACTAGGAAGCAATGAATCATATCCTAGAAATTCCTGTTTATCTCCATCGGCTTTACAAGACTTTTAGTAGGACAGGCAAAGATATGGAGCTCTTCATCCACTCAGATGAATTCTACCTTGGGCTGAGGAAAACAGAAATATTTTCCATTTGTGCAAAAAGAGTAGAAGAAGAGGCAGAAGATACAATACTGGCAGAAAATTGTCAGCCTGGGAGATATAGAATTTGAATGAGGCAGTTGTAGGTATTTCTGATATTCCACCAAGCAATTTTGGCGTGGATAATGAACATATCCTTTACCACGACATTTGCGTAATACCTTTTTTTCTGTTTGAACAATGTCAATACAGTAACTTAAACTAGACCTGTGTTTATTTATCATGACATTTATCTGTGTGTCTTGCAGTTCATAAAACAAACTGTGTTCTTTCTCTTGCACTCTCCTTCTCTCTGATTTTCAGCTGAGTGGGAAGGAAAATCATGGGGAGTGTATTGAAGAAGATAGTCTATTTTAGAAAACTTTACTTATCAATTTACTCAGAGTGAGGAATGCTGTTAGTTATAAAAAAAAATGAGCTTCGACTTCATACTACTTGAGCAAATATATTGTGACTCTGAAAGCTGAAGAAATATGCACAACCTGGAATCCCTTAAAATGGATATCCTGGGAAAAAATGCACTACCTCTTCCTCTCTGGCTTAACCTCAGTAATCAGATACCTAAATTGTCAGAGAAATTATGGGTTTAAAATCAAGTTAGAAGGAACTGGGGATAGGATCAGTAACCTGCAGATACTGATTAAAACCCACAAATCTATAATTAGGAATGGATTTGGAAAATAAAATCAAGGGGATTTAAAACACAAAGGAAGAAATAGTCTAAAAATTAACTGTTTCTGAAGAGATACAGACCAAAAAGAGATTCATTTAACTACTTTAAGTATCCACACATCATCTTCTGCATCTGAAAACAGGAGCAACAATGAGTCTTGTGTTCACAGGAGTCTTCAGATTGCCTTCTTCTGTATTCCTTTTCAAACACACTCAGGAACATAACAACAGGACTGATCAAGATAGCAAACTCTGAAAAGGCCTGGAAAGCCTCAGAGTCTGAGACGGCACGAGGAGCAAGTACATCATGACCACAGCCCACTATGAGGAAAATAAATGATACGAATGAAAATACAGCCCATCTTAGAATAACAAATGAAACACAGAGGACACTTTCATTTTAGCATACCTCATATTTTCATGTATTTTATGTATTAATAATAGAAGCATACACATACAGACACACACACACANAATGGAATGCAGTTCTAGAGAAAATGCAGTTAGTGGAAAAGGATCTGGAAGAGTGTAAGATAAATTTGTAAGAAAGTGAAAAGCTTCACTGTTTTAGAGAAGTTTTAAATCTAAAACAAAGATGACATCACAGAGTAAAGAAAGGAAAAGTGGCAAATAAATAACTTATATACATATATAAATAAAATATATTTACAAAAAAATAAAAATCAAACTGTGGTTTTATGAGGGAACCTAGGTATAACTGAATAATAATATGTAAAACAGCAAGAGCACTACTGAAATAGTAACAATAGAAATATTAAAAAATGGACTTGGAAAAGCATAATTCTGTATCCAAGCAGAAAGGAAAGAGAGATGTATATAGAGTAACATGGGGAATGAGGAGGACAATGTGAAACACAGAGCAATCTCCCTTCTCCTTCTCATTAAACAATGAGATCCTGCAGCTTCACCCTGGTGGCAAATAGGAAACCTCCAGACAAGTCTTCACACTGGAGGTGAAGAGGTATTCTTCACCATCATAGTGCAAAGGTAAATTTTCATGTTTAGGAGAAAAGGAAAATAGAGCCATGGAAAAAATTATTTGAGGATTCACGCAAATGGGAATTTAGACTGAGAAAGCAGAAAGAGCTGAGGAATAATGCGACAGAACACATTTATGTGTTTGGGGCTATAGTTAAGAAAGTCAATTTTAGAAATAGGTTGTATAAAATGATGAAAGAGGATCTAAAACGTAAGCTGGGTATAATGGAAGTCATAAATACTGAAAAAATCTATTCTCTCTTCTTTGTAAAACAAAGTCAGGTTTAAGCTCTATACTTGGTATTGTAGCTCAACGCCTTACAGGCAAGTTTCAGGATTGGAGTTACATTGTAGAAACAAAAAAGAAAGCTAAGAGAATGTGGTCTGATGAAATGTGGATTTGTGAATCAATACAAATTGAATCAGTAAAAGTTAAAGGTCCAAGTGATTCTGTCAAGAAAAAAAGTTTAACAAGCAATACAGGTAGATACACCAGGTACTACACTGTAAAACAAACCCATTTGCAAGCTGGAGATAGAAAAATAACAAGAAACAACATACACACACCCAGCACATTGCTCTCTACGAGAGCTGACAGAGAAAATGAAAGCCACTTTATCAGCTGTGAGTCACTTTTGTTTTAGGAGGCAGTCTGAAAAACGAAAAGGGAGATTAAAGGTCATCTAAAGAGGAATGAAAAATAATAGTTTTCCTATGAACCATAGGCAGAATCAATTCTTTTATTTTTTATTGTTGTTAAGGTACCTTAATAAATTCAGGGAGCAGGAGACTGCTGAAATGTCATAAACTTCCTCTTGTAGATCAAAGGAATTGAGAACTGGACAAAGGCAGGTGTACAAAGGGCAAAGGTGGAAAAAGTTAACCATTTTGGAAAATGTCAATATTTACAAAAGTTTTTTTTCATGTATACCATCCAGATTCACTAAAAGTAATGAATTCTTACCAAGAAAATTCTGATGACTCCCACGGAGAAACAAAAAATAATTTCTTTTCTAATAATTTCAAATAAGAACTTTTAAAATAAAAATAAATGTATCAAAATTATTGTTGAAGTACTCCTACTAAACTACACGAATAACTTTAGAGGACAATCCTTGATTTTAAAATAAAATAATAAAGAGAAAGGAGGGAATAGGGAGATTTAAGCAGAATGGAAAAGAAAGCAACAAAATTCCGCTATCATTCCAGTGAATAACTTCTTGTAAGATGGTGCTCAGATGTATAAGGTAATTCTCACTCCTTTCTCTCCTGTCAGTCATGAAAATGATGTTGAGTAACCTGATATTAAGGGAATATTGTTATAGGCAAATTGTTATAAAAGTAGCAAAAGTATAACAGATATTTAGAAATATGTAATATTTTCTATGTAAGATGTGCAAGACATGCTACAGATTAAGAAAGCCTAAATTCCAAGTCTGATACTTTTAATATTGATAGCAATATCTGTTGTTATAAAGTTTCCCTAAATAGTAGATCTAATTTGAACTTTAGAGAATTTGTGACCAATGATTTATTCTGTAAAGTTGTAGCAACTTCAACCTTAGGTATTATCTAGTTATTCTGTGTGTTCATGAAATTAATTGCTGCTGCTGTCTGAATAAAAATAGTCATTGAGCTTCTTTCCAAGAGATATATGCACCATTTCTGGCTGTCTTCCTTACCAAACTTGTGAATAAAATCCCATATTTGGACAACTCTGGATTTAATCACATCAGTATTAAAGTGCCATTTTTTTTTTCCCTTTCACAAAAAGCTGCTGGCTTTTTATTATTGTTTCTTCTGAATACTTGTGGAGGTATTGCTGGGATCTTCTGTTGGGAAACACAGAACTTTCTGTTTCTGGTGCTCTGGCTCTAAGGTACTTGATGTTTGGATGTGTTACCCTGGCAGTCAGAGTGCGGTGGTAACCTGTAAAGGGACGTTTGAAAATGAATCATTAGAGGTAAAAACAGATTATTAAAAGAAAGAGATAAATTTACATACCTGATTGATGACATTGTTATCTTATGCTATCTAAGATCATGGAAAAAACTTCATTATAGCTGGTAACAAATTTGATAGAAAGCAATAACACTGAAATAGGGATATAGAAGGGCCAGTTTGAACAGTTAGAAGGATTGACTTGGAAATGTTAAACTGTTGGTTGACCACTGGGACTTAGATGTCCCATTTCACCCCTGCAGAAAGTACCAGTATCTCTCTTCTAGATGGCACACCAGTAGTCCTTTCTGAACACTGGTTCAAGTACCGCATGAGCAAGGACAGGGTGGCCTACAATACCACAATTTCTTCATTTCCACATCATGAGTCCCATTCAGTCTCTTTTCATTTTCTCATGCATTGCCATCCATCAACATGCAGCAAGGGGACTTTTGGGGGGACTTAGAGCATCTTATAGTAGTTTTTCTTCATGGGGCAGAAACAGAAAGATGCCACTTGTTTTTATCTTTCAGAAGCAGAATAACTCACCATGTTCTTAAGCACAGCAGAATCTCATGCATCTTCCCACTCTTCCCCAGTCAGATCAAGGTTCTGATGCTGACATCTCTATCCATGAGGATTTCTAACTCAATTTCCCTCTCTGTAAAATATTAGGACCCATTTTAATCTCTGTTCCCTCCTGCATAACAGTGATTTTTACTGAGATCAGAGACACCAGTCCAAGCCTGATAAACATTGGTAGCACTGGAACCTAATTTTTCCTGAACAGACCCCTTATTTAGTTAGATTCTTTTGTCACGTCATTCATCACAACTATTGGTTTTAGCCTGTTTCCGTGATTCGGTTACATTTAATGCAGCAGCTCAGCTAATTATGTGGCTTTGTACACACAGCAAATGTTTTGTCTTGCTTGTTGTTTTCTGAATTAAAATTTTATGACTAAGCACCAATGACCATAACTATACAGTCTCCTGACAAAGCGGAAAGCAATCACTTACACCATGTCACGTTAGAAAAGGAGATCATTCAAGGGAAATATGCCACAGCTGAGAATTGCTAAATGAGCCTCTTTACAGGGTGAAACTTCATATAAAGCAGAAGTACCTATTTTTAAAATATCAAGCTTTAACAAAAAAATAAAACACAAGACAAAGTTGCTCCGCCCTTCCCACTCCCGCCCTGTATACTACTACGAATTTTGCTTTGACGCAAACTTGCTTAATCAAGAAGCTCAATAAAGAAATGTTCATTTTATGCCAGAAAATTGGCATGTCTGTCATTCCATGCTGTAGCCTTTCCACATTTCAGCCAACACTGGCCTTTGTCAGGCTTATATAATATTGAATTCATTTTGACAAAACCTAATGCTGTCCAAACCACCAGGGGTACTTAACTTGACTACTAATAACCAAAGTAATAAAGGCTGTTCATCGGCATGGAGTGCAAGATCTTTATTAAGCTTGATGACTAACCAATAAGTTACTAGATGAAACGAAACTCTGTATATATAATGTATATACACGCACACACATATATTCAAACATGCAGTCATGCACACATTTGTTTGTAGGCAGAAGTACATTCATTTCCTCCCAAGGAAAAATAGGACTCATAGCAAACTATTTTTCTAGAAATTACTAAATTAGGTTAGCAGAGGAATTGGTTACATTTTCAACAATATTATAGACTAAAACTACTCCAAGTATAAGCAACTCCAGAAGAGCATACTTAGAAGGAACATTTTAACAACTGGATTTCTCAATTGTTTATGGTACCTGAAGGAATGAGGTGGCTATAAGGAGGGCTTTCAGAAGTGTTTAATCAGCTTCACCCTCTAAAGTGCTTTTGTTACACTCAGGAGGTGAGTACCTCATGTTTAGATACTTACTCATGACAGTACGTTTGCACTCACTGCATTTTGAAGATCATATTATGCAGACTTACAGTGGGGAGAGAACCTCAGAAATGACAAAACAAACAAACAATAAAAATGATTTGCCCACAGCATCTAGTGCTGAAATTCTACCATCCACATGTATAATGATCTTCTTGTGCTTTCTGATCTACCTGATTTTTTTCATCTTAGAAATATAATGATTTATCTGACAATGTAATCTAGCTCTTATTCATAGGAAGATAAGACTGCTTGCTGACCTTAGTCCTGTCTCTTCCAACTACAGTGAAAGCAAAAAGCCAGACACCACCCAGGCATTGCCATTGCAGAAAGGGCTGATGAGTTCCTTCAGCCCCTATGGTGGAGTGGATCAGAGCCAACTGATGCAATCTGCAGGGAAGCCAATGGCAATTTCTTTTTAGTGATTGTAATGAGCTTTGAACCAACTTGTTTACAACAAGGCAGATTTTGAGATACAGTCAACCTAGCAGAGATGTAATCGTAAGGAAGCTTGGTGAAGCAATCAACTACTGAGACGTTGGCAGAATTGCCATGCTTACTTGGGAGACCTTGAATCTCCCTAGTAGTTGGTATGCAATGTACTTCAAGACCTCTGTGCTGTTTCATGGCAATCATATCTCAGCTGGAGCTGCCAGTAATACAATTGCAGGCTTCTACCACCTTTACCTGGAAGCTTGCATTTTCCATCAGTTTGATATCTTCTAGTCTTTTTCTTGATGTGTGTTGTCCACTTCTATCAGAATTTTGGGCTGATGAAGTTCGATGAAGAGAATAACTGTAAAGCTAATTACTTTATTCAAAGAATTGAAATTGAACTATCCTTCCTGTCTCTAGTCAATGAAAATGGCTTGAAATTCTAAAAAAAAGAAATATTTTTATACCTAAGAAACAATTATTATTTCCTTCAGGGAAAAAAGAAAAATCAATTGATATATGTCCAAGCTATAAAAATCTAGAAATCACCTTTGCAAAATTTCTTACAATGTTGGCTTCTCTGACCTCTGAAAAAAATGTGCATAGGCTTGTTAAAATAAGGTTCATACAAACTTAGCCCCAAAGAACTCTTTATGTTCATATTCCATAGAGAATGCTCAAGGCCTACAGCAGCATTTTCTGCATGCCAGCTCTGCTCACCTTGCTCAGCTTCTGAGGAATATAAAGATTTCTTGGATTCCACAGTTACATGCAATTCACGTGACTGACCTGTGCTTCCTTTCACTCACTAAGCAATCAATAGCAGTGCAAGGGAGGTCTTAATGTTCGTGCAAGATCATAACATTTTCAAAGGTGTTCAAATAGTCACCCTTCTGGTTCTTTCACAGACTTAACAGATTATACTGGATAATGAAATAAGGAAGCTCCATCATTTCTGAAGCTGGGACCTAGCAATTTCCTACCTGTAACATTCAGTAATTTTCATTCCATATTCTAAATATACAATTATCACCTGACAATATACTTAGTAAAGAAATGCTAGGATTACAAATTCACGATACAATGAGATATAGAAGAGAATTACAGTGGCCTTTGTTCATGCATTATGATGCAGTCTTTAATTATACAGGCATGTTCACCCCCAGGACCACTGCCACATTCAGTGCACAAGACAGACTGTGTTCACAAAATGAGCAGCCATATTGTATTTCATTTTGTTCTCATCGTTTAATATATGGCCCCATGCCTAATTTTCTGCACACCATCCAAACCTTGCACTGAATACATAATTATTCATTTCCTAATGGGCTTTTCCCTTGTGCTTTTTTTTTTCATATTATCCTAGTTATTAACAGAAATTAATGAATTTATCTTCATAATGTCCCTGTGGTATCATTCTCCTCATTTTACAGATAGGGAATTGTCAAAAGTGCCAGCTAATTTGGAGTAGTAATTTGAGATGCCTGAGGTCTGATTTCTCAGAATATGTAGCAGTATGCATGCTGAGAGTAGTGCTCCTATTTATCTTAGTGACTGCTGCAAAAGCTCAGCCATTCTTCAAAAATAATTTCAGGATCTCAAACTATATATCCAAAATATGGGAAAATAAAGAACTTGTATGATTTTCCTGGAAATTCTCTGACAATGCAAGATGGATTCTGGTTTTCCAGAAAGAGTCAGCTACTTTTCGGACGATCTTTTTTTGTTAATCTTCCTCATGCAATACATATCGCCAAAGCATCTAGTGATCTTCAGTCATGCCACAAAACTGATTCACTCCTACATTTGTTCATCCTGTATTTGTAATGAAGTGAGAGTCTTCCTATCTTTCATTTCAATCCTCAGGGATAACACTTATTCATATAGGGATGAATTATATTTAATTGTATTTGGATTTTTTTTTAACTTGATCAGAGTCCATAGGTGCACATTTGTCCACACAAATTTACTGAAGCAGAACTGAGGTTGGTAAGTGTGCAGAGAAGTCTTTTTTTAAAATTTGAAGTGCAGTAAAAAGTGGAAAGAGGAAATACTGTGAGGACCTCCCACCAGAGGGAGATGGAGGTACACATTTTACCAGCAACTTTGAAGACTCATAGTACAGCAGATGTTGAGATTCAAAAACTGATTTTATATAGGTGAAATGGTTGGGAAGTGTGGATATATTGGAAAAGCATCAAGAAATCTGTGGCAGTATCATTTTCTGCTTTTCTGTGGCACCTAATATATATTCCTGATTAAAGCTATGCAGTAGCCTCTTCTTTCATTAGATGTGAAGGAAATTGAGAGCACTGGGTATTGAGAGCAACCCTGTGGAGAAGGACTTGGGAGTCCTGGTGGATGAAAAGCTGGACACAAGTAGGCAATGTGTGCTTGCAACCTGGAAGGACAACTGTATCCTAGGTCACATTGAAAGAAGGGTGGCCAGCACGGAGATGGACGTGATTGTCCCCCTCTACTCTGCCCTCATGAGGCCTCAACTGGAGTACTGCATCCAGATCTGGGGCCTCCAGCACAAGAAGTATGAGGAGCTGTTGGAGCGGAGCCAGAGGAGGGCCACGAAGATGATCAACGGGCTGGAGCACCTCCACCATGAAGAAAGGTTGAGGGAGCTGGGCTTGTTCAGCCTGGAGAAGAGAAGGCTCCAGGGAATCATAGAATCATAGAATGGCTTAGGTTGGAAGAAACCTCAAAGATCATCCAATTCCAACCCCCTGCCATGGGCAGGGCTGCCACCCACTGGGTCAGGCTGCCCAGGGCCCATCCAACCTGGCCTTGAGTGCCTCCAGGGATGGGGCATCCACTTCTCCAGGCAGCCTGCTTCAGCACCTCATCTTCTCAGTGAAAAATGTCCCCAATACCTAATCTAAATCTCCTTTCTTTCAATTTAAAACCATTCTTCCTTGTCCTATCACTATCTACCCACGTAAGAAGTTGATTTCCCTCCTGTTTAAGCTCCCTTTGTATATCGAAAGGTTGCAGTGATGTTTGCCCTGACCTTCTCTTCTCCAAGCTGAACGAGCCCAGTTCCCTCAGCTTTTTTCATAGGAAAGGCTACAGTACATTCTGTATTCCTGCCAATCCCTAGCTTCAGCTCTTTCTGTCTTCATTTTTATCTCCTCTCATGTGTTGTCTTACCAATTCTTGCTAATTATATTAATCTGCTTTTAATGCTGATCTGTAACACTTTTTCATTTCTTCAGCGTTCAGCTATGGACACAGGCACAGACTGGGAAACGAGTGGATGGAGAGCGGTTCAGCAGAAAGTGACCTGAGAGGTGCAGTGACAGCAGGCACAGCATGAGCCATCAGTGGGCTCTGGCAGCCAAAATGACAAAACGCATCTTGGAGTGCATTAAACACAGCATGGTCAGCTGGTCTGAAGAGGCGATTCTCCCACTATGTTTAGTGTTGGTGCAGCCTCACTTTGAATACTGTGTGCCATTCTAGGCTCCAGAATATAAAAAGGATGTTAAGCTTCTTGAAAGTGCCCAGAGGAGGGCGCCAAAGCTGTTAACAGGACTGAAGGCATGTCCTGCAAGGACAGGCTGAGGGCATTGGGCTGCCTGTCTAGAGAAGAGGATGCTGAGAGGTGACCTCACTGTTCTCTGCAGCTCCATGAAGAGGGAAAGCAGAGGGAGGTGTTGGACTCTGCTGCTTGGAATTTATGGCAGGACAGGAACAGCACAAAGCTGTGCTGGGGAGGGTCAGACTGGCATTAGGAAACATTTATTTACCATGAGCGTGGCCAAACACTAGAATAAGCTTCCTAGAGAGGTAATCAATGTCCCATGCTTGTCAGTGGTCAAGAGGCATTTGGATAATGCCCTGAGTAATATGCTTTATCTTTCGGTTAGCCCTGAAGTGAACTTGGTGATTGTACGTCCTGTCCAGCTGAACTAACTGTAGCATTTTAACTCCTGACACCTTCTTTTTCACCACACCTTTCAAACACTCCTCCATCCCACCTTCACACCCCTTTGCCCATTTCCTACTAAGCTTCCAAGTGCCACTCTCCCACAGCATGCTGCAGGAACAGAGGAGAGTGGGCTCACTGGATACTGACAAGACCCATGGCAATCACAGGCAGTGCACAGAGTTCTGGACTTGTGATGGAGCTGGGCAAAGAGTGGCCATGTGGGCAGGAAGGATCTCATTTAGACTGACAAAACCTTACAGAGTATGTCTGAGGTTTTAGAGAGAGATGAGGTGCATGGTTTTTTGAAGGTTTATAACCTGAACAGATCTGGACAAATTTACGCAGTACGAAGCACAGTTCTCATATGAATGCGATTCTTATGCCAAATATGGAGAAGTCCAAACATTTCCAAAACACATTTTTTTTCTTTCTCTCTCTCTTTTTCTCTCTCTTTTTGCTCTCTCTCTTTTTAAAAGGACTTAAAGGTTATTTTATCATTTGTGGAAGTAGCTACATCGTTTACACTGAACAGAGCATCTTTGCTACTCAAAAACCTTAAAAAAAAAAAAAAAGCATAATGGAAAAAAAATCATCCTTCATCAATCCCATGGCATGAGGGTTTTGAGCAATATTGTTGAAGTTTGCAGTGCTATAAATAGCTAATCACTTTTAAGCTGTGTAGAGGTGAATTTTAGCTAAAATCAAATTTTTTCTATACCTACTGCATTATAAACCCTCTCTAACCATTACCATAGCTCCAGCAGAAATTAGATGAGTATATTGGATCATATTTTGTGTAGTTAAAGCAAGACATGTAATAACATTATTGACAGATGTTTGATTAGATAAGTACTCAATGAAGATTTGTCTATTGATGACACACTCTTAATTTTTATATTTAAAGTTGGGTTTGGCAAAATCCTCTGTTCCCTTATGCCCTCTTCACACTCTCAAATACTTGTACCTCCACAACAACATCACAAACTGTGTTGGTTCCTCTGACACAGCAGTATGATAAACTAAGTGAAGCCACATAATCAACATATGAATATGGCACTTATAACCAAGATATGCTTTTATATAAGAAGACCTATCACTCAAATTACTTTGAATGTTTTATACACCCATTAATTTTATTTTTGACCAGATTTTTTTTTAATATTTGAAAGATATTCACAGAATCACAGAATCACAGAATCACAGAATTGCAGGGGTTGGAAGGGACCTCAAGAGATCATCGAGTCCAACCCCCCTGCCAGAGCAGGTTCCCTACAGCAGGTTGCACAGGTAGGCGTCCAGGCGGGTCTTGAATATCTCCAGGGAAGGAGACTCCACAACCTCCCTGGGCAGCCTGTTCCAGTGCTCCATCACCCGCACCGTGAAGAAGTTCTTCCGCATGTTGGTGCGGAACTTCCTGTGCTCCAGCTTAAGGCCATTGCCCCTTGTCCTGTCCCCACTGACCACCGAAAAGAGGTTCCCCACCTCCATTTGCCTCCCGCAACTAAGATACTTATAAACATGGATCAGGTCCCCTCTCAACCTTCTTTTCTCCAGGCTGAACAGACCCAGCTTACTGAGCCTCTCCTCGTNGCCTGTCCAGGTCTTGCTGAATGGCAGCACAGCCTTCTGGCGTGTCAGCCACTCCCCCCAGCTTCGTGTCATCAGCAAACTTGCTGAGGGTGGACACTATCCCCTCATCAAGGTCATTGATGAAGACATTGAACAAGACTGGACCCAGCACCGACCCCTGGGGAACACCGCTAGTTACAGGCCTCCAGCTGGACTCTGTGCCGCTGATCACTACCCTTCAAGCTCTGAAGTCATGAACATAGTTTAAAATAGCCAAATACGGACACAGACTCAAAAGTAAACATTGAGCTTTAAAAAAATTCTGAATGGTTATAAAAGCTTTGAAAGAATGTATTATTTGGATAAAAATATATTTTAATAAACCAGAACAGTCCTGTCTCAAACAAATATAAATAGAAATAATATGGAATGCCTTAACCCACTTTAAAAATATTCATATTTGTATGTTTTCATTTACTATTATTTATTTTCTTCTTTCAGAGAATTGTATTAAATTATAATAATATCTTATTTCTTGAGATCAAATGAATCTGCATTTAATATTTCACAGAAACAATTGTCTGTGTGGTCTCATATTATCTTATTGGAACATCAAAGCTTGTTTTAGATTCCTACTAGTACACTTTTGGGAGATCTCATGTTCACATGGAAGCTATTGGTTGAGATTCAGGGCTGACTTTCATGTGGGAGGAGGAGAAAAAGATCATCTCATACCTATAAATGGGCCACCAGGAGTTGCTTTGAAGACAGGATAGAGGCAAAACGTATGTTATTTGTGAATGGTTACTTAGGAACTTCTTCCATGTAGCTGATGGGAAGAAGTTTGTTTCTAATGGACAATCCTGATCACAGACCGGGTGAAATTTGTCATTTCCATATGCTTTCTTTGATATTTTCCTTGGAGTGTAGGCATATTTTGGAAGTCTTTTTAATGAGGAGCTTTTGCATATGGGAATCTGCTTTTTTGAAAGACTTGTGTACTGGCTATTAACATTCATTGTCTGCACTTTTTAAGAGCCCCTTATAGCCTCTTAGTTTACTTGGAATCATCTTCACTACGTGATTAACACAATTGTGTGAGATTCCAATCTTTCCTGTATTAAAAGCAAAGCATTAAAGAGCTGCTGCAAAAGCTGTATTCTTAGACATTTGGATAGGATTTGTCTCTTCCAAGCTCCTCTATGTAAAAATTAGTGATTTAGTCTGAGCTGTCTGAGATCCCTTCTGGTATCACAGACATCCACAATTGTCAGTCAGATACGATCCTCTGAAGTTCAGCTTGACAGCTGGAGACCAGGCACTACACTCTGGGCTTCTCAAGTGATGCCAGACACCCACATGTGGACAGTCGAAGCCAGTGCCTACATTCAGGGGCTACATTTAGATATCTGCAATTCAGGGCTGAATCTGACCTGTATGGTCACCTGGCATCAGGAAGAAACTTCCTTTGTTTGTCAGTTAATTGTTGATTCTGGAGGCGTATAGATCCTCTCAAACACCCAGTGGTCACTGAGAAAGAATACAGCATAAAAAGGGGCAGCACTAATCCCATCTAAGTTTAAATGTTTACAATGCACATACTCACCTCTTAGTTAATTGTCCTGACATTAATGTTATTTGAGAGAGGAAGACTCTGGGATATAATTCTCCTGGCCTACTTTTGACGTTTTCTTTAGGATGAAATGAATAGTTCCTTAAAAGTGCTTGTTTCTCTGTACTGACTATAAAGGAGGGTGGAAGAGTGACTGAGTGACTAAATATGAGTTAACGTCTACATTGCAGCTGGGCACAACTGATAGTGTGAATGACACCTGCTCTGGGCAGCACCCACTCTGCAGCACTCTGCAAAGGATTTCTGAAATGAAACCTACTTTTCAGTGGCATCACTAATCATGAAAGTGGAGAAGGGAAGTTATGACAGCTGCCTTCTTGCTATAGCTAAAAGTTACTGTGTTAGCTCAGCAGAAAAACTGAGTTTGCTCTATTTGTCCAATTCAGTGAGGAAGCCTCTTTGGGGTTGTAAGGTCTAATTCATGCACAAATGTACCTACAGCAAACTTTGCAATTTGCAGTGTTGATTCTGCTCAGCAGGACTATTACTATTGTCCTCAGATGTCTAGTATTTTCAAATTCCTCCATTGTATGACATGTATGTTCCCGTCCTCTGTTCTATAAAAAACCCTTAATCCCAGATATGGTATAGATTAGAAGAAGAAATCCTTGAGAACAGCCCTGCGGAGAAGGATTTAGGGGTCCTGGTGGATGAAAAACTGAACATGAGCCAGAAGTGTGCGCTTGCAGCCCAGAAGGACAACTGTATTCTGGGTTGCATCAGAAGAGAGGTGGCCAGCAGGGAGATGGAGGTGATTGTCCCTCTCTACTCTGCCCTTGAGAGGCTCCACCTGGAGTACTGCATACAGGCCTGGAGCCCCCAGCACAAGAATGATGTGAAGCTGTTGGAGTGGGTCCAGAGGAGGACCACGAAGATGATCAGCGGGCTGGAGCACCTCTTTTACAAAGAAAGGTTGAGGGAGCTGGGCTTGTTCAGCCTGGAGAAGAGAAGGCTCAGGGCAGGCCTCTTTGCAGCCTTCCAATATTTAAAGGGAGATTACAAACAGGAGGGAAATCAACTTTGTACGTGGGTAGATAGTGATAGGACAAGGGGGAACTGCTTTAAACCGAAAGAAGGGAGATTTAGGTTAGATGACAGAGAAATTTTTCACTGAGAGACTGGTGAGGCACTGCAATAGTGCTGTGGATGCCCCATCCCTGGAAGTGTTCAAGGCCAGGTTGGATGGGCCCTGGGCAGAGTGATCCAGTGGGTGGCAGCCCTGCCCACGGCAGGGTGTTGGGGCTGGGTGGGCTTTGAGGTCTCTCCCAACCTAAGCCATCATGATTCTATGATTCTTACACTTACAAAATTACTGTGCTGATGTAATGAACTGAAATTCTATGTGCAAAAAAACACAGGACATTGTGGTAATTATATTTTTCCAAAATACCCAAAGGCAGTCAATTGTTTGTCAACCAGAAGGACAGAAACACATCTGATACTACGAAGATGCCTTCTGCGTTCTTGTGTGGCCCACTAGCTTATCTCTATCTTAGAGGACATATTTTTATTAGATTTGCTAAATCATTTTGCCCTTCAGGCTGACTTTATTTCAAAGTTTATTCCTTGTCTTTAAAGACAGAGTTGCAGACCCTTATGTAGATGCTGACAGAATGTGTGAAAGGCACCAGCGCATTTGTATTCCATTCTCAGCTTTTGCTTCTCTTAGGACCCTGAGAATAAAATCACATCAAGACATCAGAAAAGATTTTTTTAATCTGTTTGAAAGTTAAGTTTTCTATAGCTTGTGTGCTACCCCTTTCTTGTCTCACTTCCCTGCTTCTGTTTTAGTTCAGAACTTTGCCTTCTGCAACATCTAATGCTTTTATTTCTGTGCACTCTGCATGGTGTCTGATACAACATTGTCCCACACACTGTTGTCTCTTAAATACTGTCTTAATATACATGATAAAAAATAATTTATTATGCTCTTGTTATAGCAATTGTTGCTATTGGCTGCCACTCTCCATAATGTACAATTTCTTATGTGAGTGCAGGTTGAAAGAATGAATGAACCACATATTTTGCATTTACATAAAAGTTATGTCTGTGTAAAATAATTTCTTTATCTTTACACAAGATATAGACAAGACTTCAACGAGCTGAAGAAATGGAGTGGCAGAAACTCAAGGAGTTCAGCAAAGAGAAGTGCAAAGTCCTGCACTTGGGGAGGAACAACCCCTAGCACTAGCTTGGGGCCACCCAGCTGGAACACAAATTTGCAGGGAAGGCAAAGGTAGTGGACAAGAGATTGAGCATGAGCCAACAATTCACTGTTGCCTCAAAGAAGGCCAATGCTCCTCTGGGCTGCATTAGGGAAAGATTTGCCTGCAGGTCAAGAGAGGTGTTTCTTCCCCTCTGTTCAGTCCTGAGTGCTGGGAACATCTGGGGTGCTGGGAACATCTGGAGTGCTGGGAACAGTGCAGGGCTTCCCAGTGCAAGAGAGACATGAACATACTGGAGACAGTTGAGTGAAAGGTCACAAAGATGATCAAGGGACTGGAGAAGCTTTGAACAGGTTAATACAGGGAGAGGTTGGGAGAGCTGGGACTGTTCAGCCTGGAGAGAAGGCTCAGGGGAACCTTGCCCTGGTGTATAAATACCTGAAGGGAGAGAGTAAGGAAGACAGAACCAGGCTCTGCTCATTGTAAGCCCAGTGACAGGAGAAGACGGAATGACCACAAACTGAAACACGGGAAGTTCCTTTTAAAACATCTCCATCGGGAAAATGTCTGCCATGGTGGGGATGGTCAAACACAGGGACAGGTTGCCCAGAGAAGCTGTGGAGTATCCTTGGAGATGCTCAAAATCAGGCTAGATGTGATTCTGGGCAACCTGCTGTGGCTGACCCCGTTCTGGGTTGGATTAGATGACTTTCAGAGGTGCTTTCCAGCCCCAGCCGTTCCATGACTCTGTGTGAATCTGATTGCTCTTGTAGCTAAGCAAGGCCATTGAGTTTGAAAACAAAAGGTTCTTTGCCTTTTTACAGAAGGAGAAAGAAAGGAAGAAGAAAAATCTAACCTTGGACTATTTTCTTCTTTTCAGATTTTGCTGTTCTCTAGGAACAATTGACTAAGTGTCATTCCTAAACAACACCTGGAAGTCTAGAATAAAATTTAAATTATAGCAGCTAATGGAGGATGTCAGTATTGCACTGATTCTCAATTTTCTGACTCTGTGATACAGTTAATGTACTTGTGATAAAAAAAAAATCACATACGAAAGATTTTCAGTCATCACTTCTGAAAGTCTCCTTCCAATCAGATTGCTCTTCCTTTTCTTAAAAGAGTCATTTCAGCTATTCTAAGAAATTCCCTGTAACTACATAAGCAGCATTGGAACAAAAGGTCATGTAAGTTCTCTGTCTTTCAACTCCTTTGGTTTCACAGCTTCAAAGAGCCACACCAAGACATCTTGCAACAGAACAAACTGGATATTCTTTCAGCATTCAACAGATATCACATTCTGCCTATTGCCCACCAGAATACGTGAAAATTCCATCAAGTTCTCAAGTTCTTCTTTGACATACAACAGACCCCAGTACTGATCTAGCTTTATGGGCACGTTGCAATATTTCTTTTCTTACTTTCTCTGGAGATGCTTTCACATCAAAGTAAATGACTCTGTAAGAGGTTGATATGTAATATTTGAGGTAAAATCGTACAGTTTGAAACACATCACTCAGTTCTTTGAGCTTTGTTTCTTTAAGCTATAATGCTTTAACAGACCAATTTGCTCCCCATTCCCATGAGTTCGTTGCTGATGACGGTCTTCCCACCAAGTCCCATGCTAGCAGAAGCAGTACCTCAGCCAGAATGTAAGCTTTGGAAACAATTCTGATTTGACTATTTTAAACACAAGATATGGGGTGACTGAACTAACAGTGCAACCCTCTGAGACTTTTCTGAAGCAGAGATCTTCTCAAGTGCCTGGGTGTTCAAATCCTTTGTTGATTGTGATCTAACATTTTCTGCAAAATAGCAAAATAGCATGCAAGAGACACGAGACATTTGCATGCACTGTGATAGCATGAGTGATAACTTTACTCTCAACTATCTGATGATGTTTTGTTTACTAATGTTCTTTGTACTGAAGTTCAAATATTTTGGAACAAATGGGGGAAAAATTGCTCAAAAAGGCCCCCATCTCAGCTTTAGTCTTTTTATGAACATCTGCAGAACATAATATGAAACAAAAACATCTGTTTCCAGTGGCTTTGCCATACTGAGACTTCCTAGTGACTTATATGAAAATCTGAAGTCAGGCTGTTTAGGATGTTCTCTCCTTTTTTATTATGTAGAAAGCCCTGGGCTGAATTAATACACAGTGGTAAGACTACAAGGAAGAACAAGTATTAGTAGACAGAGCTACAGCAAACTTTTTCCAGCTCCACAGCATCTGGATGAAGAATATTTGGTTTGAAATGAAGATTGAGGTCTTGGCTACCTGATGAGGAAGGAATCCCAAAACATTTCAATTTTCCAGGGGTAACAATATTTGTCACGTCAAAATTTAATACAAAGTAGGGGCAGACTTTTGAGTATATCTGTTAGTTTCATCTAGTATATGTATATTTAATACACTGGAAATATGATTGTTTACCTATCAGATGTTGGGTAACATTTCTGTGCTATGGCAAATAGATCTGGTGTTCCGTTGCCTCTTTGAATGCATTTAAGTAGTGATAGAAATAATACTTGAATATCTATCCTTTAATTTGAAAAACATTGCTTACTGTTATTGTTGGCCAAACATTGCTTTAACGTTTCGGCTTCTTTTGCAGACAAAATTTCTCAATGACTTCAGTGGGTGAGCGACACATGAGTTCATGATCTGGCAATGACAGTAACACCCTGACAGAGAGACATTTTCATGTTGGCATTGTGCTTCCTTTACTCAGATACAGAAGTCCCCATCTTGTGATTTGTATAGTATAAAGGACAAAAGCATTTTAGAGACCGTTGTGCTTCACTGAGAACATTTTGCAGAGTGCTCAAGGCCTAAAGAATGCCAGGTGAGAGAAAGCGGTGCTGATATTTTCCCATTGTCTCAACTGGGAGATATGGGAATTGATCCTCCTCTCCCTCTCTCCACGCTTAGCCTCATAGCTCAACAACTACAGGATGCACAGGCTGCATAGAAATCAAGTTCTTATTACTCTTTGTTTTCGTGAGAAGGACCTCATATATTCATTAAAAAACACTGTGTGTTCATGTGTGCTGTCTTCACCCTTCTTTTGAAGTTCAGCTCTTTCACAAAAATAAAACTCTTTCTGGCTGGCTGACTTAGAGGGAGGAGAAAGAGAATATCTGTCTCTGCAGCACAGAGATTGCCCACCAAAATGGGGCATGATCCTTTTTCCGTGGTTCACATCATGCTAAAGAGTCACTGGATGAAGCAGAGCTGTCTATGCCAAGATACAGCAATGTAGATAATACATATCCCTTTCCATCTTACTTACTTTGGTGAATTTAAGCCTCTCTTGAGCTTTCTAAATGAGTGGTATGGGAGCCTAATTGTCTTTCTAAAGGAGTCATATGACTTGTATGTATAGCCAAGCTTATGCAATTGGCAGGTATTAGGGATTCCTCACCCTATAAAGGGATTGTGCTGAAATGTTTCATTTGGAAACTTCTGATTGCCTAGTAGTACAGACAGCTAATGCTTAGATCAATCTCTCTCTCCCCTTACAAGACCTATTACACACGATTTATCAACTCATTTTATTTTCTTATTAAAGATAACATGACTATATTCTTCCACTTAACAACCATCCAAGAGCACAGTCATAAAGGCTATTTTTTAACAGAAGTCTTTTGCAAAGCAGTATGGATCAAGAATTTACCATAAAAATTGTAGTCCTTGAGCATAATTGATATAAGGAACAATGGGGAAGAAAGCAAAATATAGCCATGAGAGAATAGTTGTCCCCCTTATATTTCTATGATTACAATATTATATAATCCAGAAAGACAAATATATATTCCTTTGGTCCCACCTCTGAGAACATTTTAAGCATACTTAGATATATACAGAGAGATTTGTTTTAATGTGTTGTATGTTGTCTTTTTCACACTTCTCTATGACTAGAAAACCAGAAGCTCCAGCCATGGGGAAAGCAGGCACAAACCTTATTCCGGGGATTTCATTTTAGAAATAAATCATATTACTTCACTAAGAAGCAGATGCAAGCTCCTCAGCTGCAGTCTGTGATGGAGAAATGAGAGCACACCAGCACACTTTGGGGCCATGCAGTGGAGTGGGTAGGTCTGCTGGCTCTGCTGCTGCTGCCCATGACTCCTACTCGGTGGCCGCTGTGGTGTCTGAGTGCTGTGGATGCTCAATGGCTCTCTGCGGCTTTTGGTAGTGCCAGGGGGGAGGACAGAGGCAGGGCCAGCTGCTCTGCTGCCCCTTCCCCTTTTGGCAGTGGGCACAGAGGGAACTGGGTTCTGCCCTGCTACTGCACCTGGATGAGGAGGAGAGGAACCCCAAACACCTGCAGCTTCTCATCTTGCAAATTTGGGGCTTCTCTGCAAGCTTGCCACACTGCAACTGCGAATGCATGAAGGGAACAGTTATTGCACAGAGCTAGGGCACGCCTACTATTCTGGCCCACAAAACTTTGTGCCAGGAGTTGACACAAAGAAATTGTGTGGGAGCGAGCCCTGTGGGTCACTGACCATGCATGGGCACTGTACACTAGATTAGATAGCAGTGAATGTTTACTTAGAACTTCAGTGACAGAAGGTTAGTTAGGGCCACATTTTCTTTTCTCACATGAAGAACTGACTGTTTGTCCTCAGTATTTTGACAAATATAGACCTGCATGGGTCTTCCAGAGAAAATTTTTGGATCTAGCCCAATCTTCCAAGAGTTCATTGTGGCCCTCATCAACAACATGTGGCTTTCAGGTCAAGGGTGAAACAAAACAGACTGTGTTTTCATGGCTGAATTTAGTTATTATAAAAATGTAAGCCATCAACAAAAAACAAAGGTAGTTTTGACAGTTTTTGTGAAAGCGCTGTAAGATACTTCCATGCTCAATGCAAAGGGAGCAACAATTTTCTGCTCACAGTTGTACAAAACATATTTCAAAATAGATTGATAAGCATTAATATGATAAAAAATAAAAAAGACAAGAGAAATCAGAAGTTGCAAGACTGGTTTCAGTAAGTTCTTTACTTGTTTAAAAAGAAATCCATGTCATTTTCTCCTGTTCTTCCTCCTACTGAAAATAACACATCAAAAGCAAAATAAACAATTTAGATGCTCAATCTATCAACACAAACTGGCTCAGCACTGATGTAGCTAGCGCAGAAATTACATGATAAATATACATTCTGTTTTGCTGTTGAGAAAATGTTATTCTATTAGTCTGGACTACCATCTGATACACTGTTTCTGCCTTTCTGTGGGATATAATTAGGAAGAAGATGTAGCATCTGAGGATGCTACGTCTGAGGAGCATCTGACTCATGCCTTTGAAGAATATGACAATAAATAACAGGAAAGATGCTAAAGGTGCCATGTACCCTTCTTCACTGTAGGAGTCGAACAGACCTTTTCCAGGCTGTCTATTTAATTTGGTCTTCTGTAGCTAGGTTTCCCTGAGTCGCTGTGAGCGTACTCCGAGACAGGCTGCATGATGATGTAACCACCAGGGAAATGACAATCGAGGAGAGGAGAGGAGAGGAGAGGAGGAGATTCTTATCTCATTTAATTCACCGTAACTTCTTTGATTCTTATGCAATAATGCCAATTTATATCAGTTAAGAACAGCCAAGCTGAGCTATATTGTGCTAATCAAATTACACACTGCTTGTATTTGTTTAAAATCACTGCATTCTTACTATACTATTCAAACATTGCATACTTGCCCTTATTAAAAAAAATTCCAGAAAAAAAAAAGTGTACAAAATGTGTACAAAAAAGCTTGCATCATTCTGTTTTAGATAAGAAAAGTCAGAATAATTGTCAGGATGATGGGAAATCCTTTGTTAGCCCATTTTTCTTGTTAGTGAGCAATCAAGTCTCAGGAAATGTCAAGAAAAACTAGGAAAATGTGTCTTTCAGATAAAGTTTTGCAGTTATTGGCTATAAAATTTCAGGTTTTTTCCTTTTATGGCAAACTGGCTCACCTAGAAACCAATTCTGAAAACTAATGTATTTACATTACTGTATAAAATTCCCAAGGATATCTGGCATTGAAGTTTTTTAAGTTCTGAGTTAAAAATAATTTACTAATCTCTGTAATTTTCTGATATGTGCAATCTACAAATTACACTATTAGTTAGTTAATAAAAGTATGCAATAGGCAAAGTTTAGTCAACTGATAAAATCATTCAATGACTAATTGATGTTCATGTAAATAACTGGAACTACCTCAACGTATAATCACAGTATATCTTCAAGACCTTGTAACTACCATAGATATTTTATTACTTAACTTTTTTACAAAATTTGTTTTCAAGTCAAATGTAGCTCAGATGATACAAGACAATTTACAGAATAGTTAAGATTTTGTTTCTGAGATTTAACTGTAGTATATGGCATTTTAAGTATGAAATTAAACATTCAAAGGATAGTATGTTTCAGAAAACATCAGAACACCATTTGAGAATACAAATTTGATTTATGCAATATGAATAAGAAAACCTAAGGAGGCTTTACAAGCCAACTGCATTGCATTAAAAAATATTTGAAATAAAAGCAATTTAGTTAAACATAAGTGTTGTTGTAAATGAACCTCAGATTTCTACAAGAAATTGCTTAGTCATAAAGAGAAACTGTAAGATGCTGAGGACCTGATCTCAGAGGAGGTCCACAAAGCTTCACTTTTCTGGAGGAAGCTGCCTACACAGCACTACTTACAGGATAAATTGTGGCGCAGCTCTCTACATCCTCACTCTTCTGTTCTTAAACATGTGACCCAGTCTTTCAGTTTTTAAAATCTTCAATGCACACCATGAAACACAAAGTTTCACGACAAAAGCAAGCACTTCCAGTATAAGGAGATATAATAAAACAGTATAGTATCTCTATGACAACAAACAGTACACAGTCTGGCCTTTGTGAGACAAAGACCATTAGAAGACAAATACGTTGATTTTCTCTCTTCATTTGGGAAGAATAATGATGCAGTTTGCACTGCGTAAGAGCACAAGAACTGAGTCTCAACTGTTGAAGTTGTAACATGGAGCAGCTCTTGTTCTCCTTATAGCAAGAAAATGTGGCTTAGTTAAATCCTAGAGTTAAAAGCAAACTAGAATCCCAAATCCTAATTCTATAAGAAATTAGACATTTGTTTCAAATATTGAGCCTGCTCATATGATCATAAGTTCTTGGAAAGAATATATCCGAAACCAGATAACACAGACTGGTATCTTTCTTTTTGTGGATCTACTCATCAAAATATTTGTTATTCAGCCACTCTCCTAAACTCATCAGAATCTTACATATCATTTCCTCATACATTCTGGTTTTGTAACATCACATACATGTCATCATTCACTACATTATGGAGGCCAGCAAAGGAAACTGTATTGTTGGATGTCAGCATCAGAAAGGCATTCTGAGCTCGTTTGGGACTGTTATTTCCAGCTGCTCCTGAAAAGCTGAAGATTTTTTCCCTAGGTTCCTGTTTATCACTTTTCTTCTTGTCTGTTTGCTGGCTTTCCTCCTCGATGATGCATTCTGGATCTTCATATTCTAATTTGGTTTGTGCCATCGCATGATTAGTTTTGTCTATCCATTCCTAGGAGAATTAAAAGATTAATATTGGCACGTTCTAAGTTGCTAGCCAAAAAAAATCTGGCTGTACAGACCTAGATTTTCATTTAAGTAATGGCATCTTTCCAGGATCAGCCACAATGGAGAAGACGAAAAGGGAGCTACATATACAAGTAGGAAATAAAATACAAGGAACAAAGAAGACCGGAAGGAAGATGGGTTTCCACAAGTGCATACAAACTCCTATGAATTATAGAGAACACTTTAAATCATAAAATCATAGAATCACAGAATACCTCAAGCTAGAAGGGAGCAAGAAGGATCACCCAGTCCAAATCCTGGTTCCACAAAGGACCATCCAAAATTCAAACCATATTTCTGAGAGCGTTTTCCAAACAGTCCTTGAACTTTGGCAGCTCGGTGCCATGACCACTGCCCTGGGCAGCCTGTGCCACTGCCCGACCACCCTCTGGTGAAGAACCTTTTCCTAACCTCCAACCCAACCCCTCCCAACACAGCTCCATGCTATTCCCTCGGGTCTTATCGCTGTCACCAGAGAGAAGAGAACAGCACCTTTGGAAAACCTTGCACATATAAAATACTCTATGTTCCTTCCTTGGTGGACTCGCACATTCTTTGACCCAAGTCCTGACTTAATCTAAATACACACTGAGTTTATGGGGAGATTTACACAATGCGGCATTGTGCATTAAAGCTTCAGTATTAATTTTCATTTATATTGCCCTTCTTCAATTTCATTCTAAAGCTATCTTACGTACGGAAAATTTTCAGTTTGTCAATGAAATGTTACTACTATTCAATGTTGTCATTAGACTTTAAAATGTTTGTAAATGTTTGTAAAAATGTTTGCAAAAATGTTTGACCTGTCTACTTTAAGAGGAAACATGGTAGTAATTGACACAAAGACATCCCAAATAATACAGAATATTACATCATGTTGTTATGGATTCAAAGAATAATAAGAAAACAAATGCACAAACTGTAGTACATTCATTTGACAGCTGTTCTGTGTTTAAATGCTTAGCGATCATATTTCTTTTGATGAACGAGAGGATGCTTCCTGTTGAGACCAACCTCCAGAAAGGCACGGGTCCTGTCCCTGGCTCAGCACTAAGTCTCACTGGACTTCACAAACATAAAGGGCAAGATCAAGGCAGAGTAAGCTCCCTAAGCCGTCATTAGCAGGAATGGGTGTTAATGCCACACTGGCATCTCACCAGATGTTGTGCCTCTGGACATCCTTAAATTCTTCTCTAGAATTTTTTCTGTCACTTCCTACAGTAGCTCTTAGGCAGCGCCAAAGCAGCACTACACTGCTCATCTGTTGGTGATGCACAAGGGGAAGGGCTTTTCTCTTGGGTCAGAGAACTCTTGCAGTGACATCAAACCAGAACAAGTGTTGGTAGTTGCTTTCAATTTATTCACAGCACTGCAATGTTCACAGGCTTGTTTGCTAGGAAGGAAATGTTTACCTGGAAGTTTCCATTATGATCATTGAAGAGATCAGCAAATATATATTTTGGATCTGGTATAGTAGGCATGACAGATTTTTGAACTCTGCAAAGAGAAAAGAAAAATGCAAATAGGTGTTCTGTTTCAGTGTCGTCATTCATACAAACGTCTACTTCAACACAGCGCTGTAGCCACAAATATGATCTACATGTCAGCACCCTAGGCTTGACTTCTTTTAAATGTGTGTTGAAGTCAGAAAGCAGTATTACTACATTACTACAATTAAACAATCATCTGATGAGATTTATGCAATATGGCAGCATGATAAGGCCATCATCAGGTTAAGAGTGATTTTCTCTGCTGGATTTTCAGCCAAACTCATCCCAGTAAAATCTGGAATATATGCAAACTTACAGCTGGTCAACAAGTGCCATTTTTGCTCACATTCTCTGGCCACATTCCCCAAGATGAGGAACATGGTGAAACAACCAGCTGCATTGGCTAACAGTGAACACAAATGTAAACACAGAAATATAGGAGAAAAAAATGAATTCATAATCTGAAAAGTTATATATTCTACAGTAGTAGTAAACAGTAAAATTATATTTACCTCTGCCATTTACACAGAAGAATGAAGAGGATAAATATCATTAGAAGTACTGCCATCAAACAAATTGAAAGAATTACTGTGTTTGACTGAGTATTTATATCATCATCACATGAATCTAAGAATAATCAGAAAAAAAAAGTGAAAACTTCATTGTTTGATTTAACAGCAAGTTTTCCTAACCATGCTGTTACATTGACTTCTCTATTAATAAATAAATAAATAACCAAAAGATTAGGAACAAATATAACAAATTCAATTGTTCAGCTGAAACTGAAAAGAAAAGCTATCTTTCCTCAAACCTTGTAACAAAAGAAAACCATGCTTTTATTTATTTAAATTTTCCTGTTACAGGAGAAAGGAAGGTGCACCTATGCAAAGAGTGGAAGCATTCAGACCGATGCTTCTCATGCTCTCTCATTGCACTGACAGTGATACAGCAGTTCTGTGCTAGTCTGTCTTACATACACCTACCTACAGTCACTAAAACTACAACTGCAACTTTACATGAAGCCTGAATTTCTTATTTCCTAATATAAAAAGTTTTAAGTGAAAATTTACACTTAGCTTAAATGTCTTATTTCCCAAAAACAAACAAACAAACAAACAAACATTGTCTCAAACACCAGATACCAAAAGGTCCACAGACTACAAACGCTGATGCCCAGGATCCAATACGTATGTATATGAACTAATGATTTTTTGCAGCATTTGGCATTCTTGGTGTTTTTCCTACAGCTTTTTTAAAGCCACTGAAAAGCTTACTCCTCCTACTAACCTTCTGCTCTCCAGACAAACACTATGAAAACTAAACTGAATTATTCATAAAGGATCAATTGTCCTATAAATAGTGCTCCACAGTCACTTCTTTCCCTGTGACTTCCTGTTCCACCTGATTGCTTTGTTCAGCCTGCCAGAAAGCCACAAGAAAAGTTGTGAACACCCAGTGAGGCACTCAGAGGCTATGAATTTTCTTGAGCACAGCTTTCTTCATGGCTTCCTGTGATGCAAGATACGGAGGCAATAACTCCTTGAAGTCCTGAAGTGAAATGATTGTTCCATTGAAGAGGATGTGCCGGTGTCACTTTTGACAGAGCGGTGCTCAAAGCAACTGAACTATTTGTCTCTTCTGCACGCACTTTCCATACATGCACATGCCTGCTGACGCACATGCCTGGGACGTTCTCACCTCTAAGAGATGCATGTTGTCTTCTGCGTTTCTGAAAGACTTTGCCAGCCACAACAGAGGACGTGCTTGCAGGTTCACAGTCTGCTTGGTGGAATCAGCTTCTCTGGAGCTCACCAGTGCTCCTATTACTAGTGCACAGGCTGCACGTACTTATGCTCCAGGATTTCAGCCCAGCTTTGTGTATACTGATTTTCTTTGCGTGAGCTAGTAGCCAGACAAATTATAGAGAACTCAAATCTGAGTGCAATGGACATTTGTCTCATAATTCTGACAAAGCCTACTGGGTGTCATTCTCTCATTAGCTGATATGAATGTCTTGGAATAGTGTACAGTCTTTTCTACAACAAATCTGTCCTTCTGTTCTGATAACCAGTAGAAATAGTTTACATCAAAGGTCTAATCCAAGGCAATTACACCCAGTTAAATGGGTCTTCCTGGTGGGAAAGCAGTGCTGATACTGACTTTGCTTCCACTTCATGTTTTCCCCATTTTCAGCAAATACGAGCACCAGGCAGTTATGACCTCTGGTCTTGTAGGTCAACTGGGTGTATTTTAAAACAATTGGCTTTAAAAAACTGAGCCCAAATGTTTTTCTTGGAGTTCAGGTTTGATGTTAGTGTATCATCTGTCACCAGAGTGCCTGCATATGCATATATAAAAACATAAATATGTAAATCTGCATATATTTGTGTTTATATATATATATACAAAATACATCCACAACCTGCATCATACAGTTGTCACTGACAGATCCTAGACACTACTGTAATACAAATAATTAGGACACTTAACTTTATAGGTAATTGCATAAATTGTTAGCATTATGAGTCACCGGGAACAAAGTTTCTTTGATGACAAAAGACGGAAAATGACAGCACAACATAAACCAGACTGCACATTCTCAGCTTCTTTTGCAGTCACCCCTTACCCATTTTCACTTAGACAACATATGAATATAGCACAGTTGTTACCTAGTAATGTACTATTCATCCAAAATGTTTCTGCTTCCCAGTCACTGCTGTAATCAACTACATTGCAGAAGGGTACTAGCCTCTTCAGTCTGACCCGAAAAGAATAGCATTTCCTTGGATCAAAGCCTTGGTCTTCAACTCTGCAGCACTTAGATGTTCTGGACTGAGAGGGAAGGTGTATCATCATTAATTCCAGTTTTCAAGATTGAGTTTCAGAGCTCTGTTATGATGACTAGGACAAGGAACAGTTCGAACCAAAACCTCAGAAATAAAATTCAATTTCTCTGAATTGTGAGGAATTCTGCTTCTTGACCTATTTTCCCCATTCAAACCCATTGCTCATTGTTTGATGATGAGCTGAAGGACATAACAGTCATTGTACAGAACACTATGTTACAGTTGAAGTTTACAGCATACAAAAATAGAGACTTTAATCTGAAAAATATTTACAAGTTATATATGTGACTGGAAAGATTTAAGCCAATGAAATAATATTTGGATATGCTTAACAGCTACCGAGAATAAATAAAAATCCTGTGTCATCTCTTTTTTTCATTTTATTTAATGCTGTTTCTCTCAACTCTACTCTGCTTTCTACTTTTATCTTCCAAGAGTATTGTGTTCTGAATATATGAACTTTCCTTTACATCGTTCTCAGCTCTTTGTGTAGCAAGTAAATATAACTCAAAAAGTAAATGACTTCTGGCATGGTATACTTCCGCAGTCTGAAAAATCTAACAGTTTTCTGCTACTAACTATTTTGAAAGTAGAGGAGGAGAGAACAATTTGAAAGCAACTCTATTTTACTTTCTAAGGAGATGCTATTTTCAGTTTCTTCCGACACTGATTAAACACATCATGTCCAACTCACTTGCCATTCTTTGTCGAATTTGCTTTTGTATTGAAGTTCAAGACTCAAGCACCTTACACCTTTCTCTGGTTTCTTACACGTAACAGTAACTGTGTCATCCTTCCAGAAGAAGGTCACATTTTCTGGTCGATTGGGCTTTACTAAAGAGAAGAGAAAGAAAACATGCAATAGCCTCTTATAAGAAGTACTTTTCAATGTAAATTCCTTCCATCTCCCAATGTTTCTCTGGGTAGCAAGTAAAGGTGGACATTCTTCTTACAGGATGCACTTTTGGAGCTAACCTTTTTACTAAATATCAGAATGTAGCACCATAACACTACTCACTATTTGAGGTGCCACGTTTAAAGGTAGGTGTCATCTCGCTTCAGGAAACTACTGTAACTACTGAAAGAAGGATTCTAATCTTTTTACAATTCCTTCAGTCAAGGGAAAGGAAGAGGCTTCTTTATTGGAAAGAGACTGACATTCAATGTCATAAAACCTAAAAGAAGTGTTCATACTCTGAAGGCAATGTGGGATATGCTGAGGTATATGACAAGAACACTGCGTGCAACTGAATCTATCCCTCGCTATTTTCAGGCAATCCAAAGAAAATGTAATGGTTTGACCTATGTAGCTGAGTATTCTTCAGTAGTGAGAAATAAAGGAGTGCAAAGAGTGTTATTTGCTTTCTCAGTCCTTCTTAATTCCTTTTGCTATTATGAAACCCTGCCCTCCTAATTTCAAAACTGAAGTCTGATCTTTGTTATTTCTGCTTTTCTATCTAACACTCTTGAAATTAATTTTGGTATCAGTGGGAGTTTAATAGCCAAAATTCAGAGACCAGGCTGCAACTTTTCATAGTTTACCACATGAGCTATAAAAGAATTCTCAAAGTTAGATACTTCGACAGGTTTTAGATTGATCCCTTTTCCTAAAACATTGATAGTAAGTGCTAAAAATATGTTTAGAAGATAATGACTCTTCCAGATAATTTCTGTCTGCCATGTTTTCTGCATGATTTTTTATCAGAAAAAAAAATAATCCTCCACTTTAAACATTGTAACTATACGTAATACCAGAAAATTCTGATAAACTGATCTCACTCTGGACATGAAATACATATTTGGGAGAGATTTAATAAAATCAGGAATATTAAATCTCTACTATGATGTCTCTTTCATGACACCTGTCTATACCAGAGCAACTCAACAAATTTCTGTTGACATCTGTCTAGGAATTTACCACAGCTTGTTTGATATGAAGTTGTTTGCTGTCTCACATCTCATGGAAAACAAGAAAACAATGAAAGGTTGAAACTATACGAAACTTCTCATTGCCATCACTAAGACAAGAAACTAACAGGTTGTATTTGTTTTCCTGATGTGAGTACTGAGTTGACCTGCAATACACAGAGTACATCCATACATTTTACTTCTTTCATTCTAACGTTGAAACTGCATTTGGCAACAAATCTGACTGTCCAATGTAATCCCACCTGGTTATAGCTGCACATGATCCTATGTAACTAATGGTGACAGGAAGGGATGAAAATCAGCATCAGAAATTCCAGCTACTGATAGTTTGCTTTTTGTGTGCACTAATAGCATTTTATAAACACATATAAATGATTTCTTCTCAGACTAAGCACAAATAGAGTGAGTGGAGATGTTAGGACTACCAAAAGACATAGCTGTAATTTTATGTACTTACTATAGAAATCAGATTTTAATTGTTTAGAAAAAAGCTCTTCACTTCCATTACTGTTCTTGATAGAGAAGGCAAGGGTGTGTCCTTCTTTCTTAAAAAGGCATCCAGAATTATAACCATGAGTCAATAAATATGTGGGACATATTTTCCAATCTTTCTGCTTGCCTTCAAATCTGGAAATTAAACAATATCAATGAATGGAAACAGTCTTATCAGTTAATAAAAGTTAATTACTCTTTGAAACTATCTTTTTGTTTGTTTGTTTTCAGCAATTTTACCAAGATAATTCTGCATTTGGAACTTCTTGAAACAGGAAATTTCATAGTGGTATGAGGGAATTCATTAACACAATATCATTGACTTTCAAGTCCTTGGATTTGGTGCAGTCTAAAATTACCAAGTTTCCTTTGTGTTTGTTTTTTGTTTTTTCTCTAACAAGAGAATGGCTTGCTCAAACAGATTTTTCATGAATCTGTTTTCAAGATTATACTGTTAGTTCTTTCACCTATATCAATCAGAAAGAAAAGGGAAGATTAAGCTCAATGACTGCCTTCAACCGAAACATTGAATTTATGCTATATAAATTAATAACATAACTTAACAGGTAAAATACACATACATTATAATTAAAATGTATGTGGAAAAACACTTTAAATACTGCAATTAACATTAACATTTAGCAAAAAGACAAGAGAGATGAAACTTACATGTATTATTCATTATTTATTATCAATCCTTCAAGAAGGGAAGAATAGATGGTATCAATACTCACGTATAATAAAATGACACATTCTTGCCAGGGAATAGTTCCCTTGCTGCCCATGTGATCTGCATCTTCTCATTATTGAAATTGATTATTGTGGTGCTGATGACATCTTTCTGACCTGTCCAGTACGTTTACAGAGAATATTATTTCAGCACTGAGTATGAGAAACTCCACTTCAGACTTGTAGACAATCAGTATTTCAAAGATATTTATGCCATAGACTCAAATAATCGTAATATATATATAAGAATAAATACAGCATATATATTTATATAGTATTTATATATATTATATATATTATATAAGAATGTCTAAATGCAAGGAAACAGAATAAGATAATCTAGAGAGGTTGAAGCTAGAAATTCAAAATAGCAAAAATAAAACATGAACAGCAACACCAGAAAGAACCCAATGGTTCCTGGGCCAAAAGGTATAGACTGGTTCACATGCATGCTATGCATAGGGACTAAACATGGAGGCCAGCCTTCCCCCATAATATCTGCTAATATTTTACCGCTGGGTAGTTTGGGAACTAATGCCACGTGGATCTTGTGTGTAAACTCTCTCTACTGTTGACTACAAGAAACAAGGGTTAACACCATAGGTAGGTACAAGGTGGATAATGCAGATACATCCATAGAAACCCAGTGCAGACCAACACAAATAGGTGAACAGTGCATTTAATCTATGTGGTCTCAGCCAATTCTATCCTACTGCCTCTGGCTGTACACAGATATTTTTTGTTTTCCAGCTTTCTCCACCTTTCTTGCCAAGGACACAGGTACTGTAATTTTGTGTCCATCAAGATTCCACAATTATACACTGAAGCTAATTCTAACCTTGAAAAATGAGTAGCCAGAAAGAGTAGAAATCCTTGATAGAAATGTTTCAAGAAGGACAGATTATTTATTTTGAGTTCTATACAATGTGAAACTATATTTAACTGACTGAAAAAAAAAGAAAAATAACAGGGAGAAAATACATCATGAATATCGGCAGACAACATCTTGAGGGTAAAACTTGCAGACTGATATCTCCAGACATGAAATGTCTGCCACTAAAGACTTCTGCAGGATCATTCCTGCCTAGCAGGAGAGTAGAGGATTTTGACTCTGATTCCTATTTACATTTTATGCTTTTGAAGATTTTTAAAGTGGAAAAATTTAAAAATTTTTCTGATGAGCTGTTTATTACAGCTAATGATTGTGAATATTCATGGTAATCAGGCCTACAAGTATAGCAAAAGTTTGCTATACTTTTGCTCAGTAATCAATGCCAAGAATATGAGAAAGACACATGGAAACATTTGGGTTCAAATAATTGTGTTGTTTGTTCTCAAGGCTACATCTCTGTCTAGGAGTTTCATGACTTCTGAAATTAGAGCTAGTCAAAACATTTTTGTATAGGTGAAATTGTGTTCTAACAGTTTTCTGAAAATTGCTCTAAAAAGAAGTGTGACAGAAAACCAAAAGCAGATCTAGGTGTGGGTCCCTCCTATATGATTCACAGAGGTTTAATAAAAAGAGATGGTACTCCCACACAAGGGAAGAACTTGAACCTAAGTCCACTGCTTCCTAACTAGTGGCTCCAGACTTTTTCTATATTGTTTTCTTAGAGTGAAAGTCTTATGCTTTTCTGAAGAATGGAAAAGTCAATGCAATTACGTGCTGAAGTGAAAACAGAACTTCAAAACCTCAAAAGCTATCATAAAATAGATTTTATCCATAGTCAGCTCTACCTCTAAACAAGAAATTAGCCCTTGTTTCCTAACTCTTCAAGTGCCTCAGCAAGTCTAAGAGATAATCCTGTCTTCAACTGAAGCCACCAATACGATGGCAAAGTGCCTGACAATGGATTATCTGTCTACAAATACATTGATAAGTTTTAATTTTATAGTTTAAATTTGGGATGCACAGTATATAGCATTATGATTAGTGGAACTGAAATCTATATCAATACTTAGATACAGATTTTCTGTGAAAACAGCTACATGTATATTTAACACATTTGAATATATAATTACATGTTTTCCATTACATAAAATAAGCTTTATAAAAGAATAATAGAAGTGGTAGTATATGGAACTAACATTTATATGGAACAGTAACTCTTGGAGTTGTCAATGCATATTTTTGGATGACTAAGAAGAATATCTGATTGACCTCAGACCTACAGTGATTTATGGACAGACTTTGCACATTTCGAGTAGTCCTCTTGACTTCAGCAGGATTACTCAGAAGACATCATCTTAACCTCCAACATAAATCACATCCTTTTTCTGTTCAAAATGAAAGCAAAATCAAACCAAAACAAACCAAAACAAAAGCACATATTAGGAACTGGAAGCCGGAGATTTTAACACTTAAATAGAAACTCCAGTAACTAAAGTGGAAAGGAATACATTATTAAATACCTTCACAGTAAAAGGAACCTTTTAGTAGAAATGGAACTCAAAATGTGATAAACACTTGATATACACATACTCTTTTCTGTGCTCTAGCTTTAACGATCTTCATCAGAAATCAGTCTTAACATAATTTACTGCATTGAAATGCATTTAGATACGTAATATAGAAAAAAACTTAAATAACTTTTGTTATTAAAGGTTGTGCTTTCATACCTCTAGTTAGTGCAAGTTTCTACTATCTTTTCTAATTTAGTGGAGTTTGTAGTCTTATAAGTGTTGTGCGAGCTGCCTTTTGTCTAAGTATGCAATAAAAAATTATGTGCTTCTTTTCGAATCATAGCATATATGTGTTGAATTATTCATATTTCCTTGCTATTTCAACATGAAGATATGAAAATCCTGATTAAAGTTTTTAAAATTTTAAGTTGACATCAAATGCTCTGAGGATATGGAAAGGTTACATGAAATAATGTTTCTTTCCGATTATATTTGCCATTAACAGGAAAGGTGTTTTAGTTTAGTTTAGTTTAGTTTATACTTTTGGAGGCAGAATCATTCCTATCTTTTGTTAGTGAAAAGAGATACAGAGAAAGAGAGCAGAGAGGACTATTTTTCTCCCTTTCTTTATGGTGCAATTTTTATGAATCCACCTGTAACATACTGGATCTTTCTCAGCTAATGTGTCAGACCTTCCATAGTAATTGCAAATTTTTAAAGCATGATTCTCTGGAATGCAGTAGTATGTGTAATTATTCTGTGTGTGAAAGGTCAAAACTGACATGAAAAGGCCATCCCAGAGTAAAGAGGGATGGCATAAACCTTCTGTCCAAGGATAGCCTGCTGGTCTGTCTAGGGGAGAAGATGGCAGTATGTTTCAGTGGCATTGAATGCACACTACTACCCTTGAACATGACCTTCAGAAGGAATTATCAAAGCCTAAATCTTCAGCAAAACCAGAAGGAAACTGATAGGGCTCCACACAAGACTTGACCTCACAGACACTGCTGGGCACTTAGCTGTTCTCAGGACAGAGAAATGTGGAAGATACTGCTACAGTAAGTACAGAAAGTACTTTTACAGTGGGAAAAAGGGAAATTTCCTTGAGCAATAAATTATGCAGGCACAACCATGAGCAAGAAAATGAGCAATTACGTTCCACCTCCAAGACACTTTCCAAACTTTACTACTAAGAAAATTTATTGTTGAAGGGGAACATCATAAAAAGCCCAAATGTCATGGAACAGATCAAAAAGGAGAAAAAGGAGAGAAAAAATGTCAATCTGCAAAGATAACAGAGTGGAACATACATGTACAGGAACAGTTGCAACCTCATTGAGACAAAAAAGAAAAACCACTTTTGATTTCCTTACACTGATTAAACCTGATAAGTAACCACATGTTGAACTTCCACATACTGCAGCAGCACACTGTATAGAAACAAACGTAAGCAATACCCAAACCTGAGCCTACAGTCTAGTTACTCATCTATGAGAACAGTTTCATTTCATTAATTGGAACACATGTAAGTGAAAGTGCAACTCCTCACACGCACGATTGCTGAATTGTATGCTCAGGGCTGAGATGAAGACTGAGTAGAAAACTTGTTTTCAGTAGAAATAATAGGACAGCAAGAGAAAGTTTTTTAGACGTTTTGAGGCAAAGCATGCTCCTTATAGCATAATTCTCATAACTCATCAAATCATGTGGTGAGGGTTTTTTTTTTTTGGAGTTTGATGTTGTTGTTACTTATTTGTTTTTGTGGTTTGGGTTCCCCCTCCTCCTCCCCTCTGCAGTAGAAGCTTACCAACCATCTATAGGCACTGTGACATTTTTCATTAAATAAGCACCACAACTGTGGTGCTTCTCATAAAATCATGCCATCTCAGCACAGAGTCATGTCCCCTCACAGGAAAGCCAGCAACTCACAAGGGCAATTAACAATGAAGAATAAGACAGTGCTGCATTGCTGAAAAAAATATTTATCATACATACAGCAGAACACAGAGTTGATTTATAGGTTGATAAGAAGAAGGCATAACTTGGGATTCTTGTAAAATGAATGACAGGGACTTTGTGATAAAATGAGTGAAAATTAAATTATCAGACTATGTTTTGGGATTTTTAAATGATTTCTGTAAGATTATGTTTATCTTTGGTGAACTATAATTAATGACTGCAGACAAACGCATGAAACAGACGTTCTTGTATGTAGGAAGACAACAAGTCTTCAAAGGCTGTGTTAATTTTGCTCTTTAATAGTATTTTTATCTTTTTGTTTTCACAGGCACAAAATATTGCTGAATATTTTTCAATCTTTTTCATCCTTCCTGTTCAGCAAGTGCTGAAGTCTTACCTGGAATCCGTTCTATCCAACTTTGTTAATGAGAAGACTGCAGTGTTTTTTAGACTCAGTCCACTCTATTAGAATCTATGCCTTTCTTGGACAGTAAGTAGAACTGCTTAAAGATTTGAATGTTTCTCTCTTTAACAGTAGACACAAGCTTACAGAGTTTTTTCTTGATTATTTTTGGAAAACTTTAGCAGAAATCTATTACTATCATAATCATAGTTTTTTGTTACTTTAAGGATCCACATTCACCTCTTTGTTTTGTTGATTCTTTTCAACAAAAAAATGATGAATATTGTAACACTTGAAGTAGGGTACCCACAGAAACATTGCTAAATAACATAACAATTTCTTAAATAAATATCAGTGGATTTGAACTTACCAGGCGATTGTGATAGAGAAGCCATTAGGTTGCCCAGCGTGAAGATCGTTGAACATATCTGAAAGATGAGTCTCATGGTTTGAATGACACGATGGACTGTGAAGAGATGAATAACAATAATCTCTGGATTTTACTATTTGTTCACTTTATACTAGAGACCGGAGGGAACAAAAGGAAGTGACTACAGGAAATTAAAAAGTGATATATCTCTAGGAACACAAATCAGAAGTGCAAGACTTCTGAATGCACATTTTCTTTGCATTATGTAATAATAATGAATAATAATATAAATTCACAGAAGAATATCATTCTTATCAGCACTTGCTTTGCTTTATCTTTTCACAGTTGTACCACAGGTGACCACAGCCATGATCCAAACAAGGATCAGGTAGCTGTGGGTAGCTGTGACCACATGACTACGAACAGGCTGACGAAGTGCCCAGTGACCAGAGAGTAGGTGAGGTACAGGCAGCCTGCCTCTTTCTCATTTACTGAGAGTTGTTCCTGCTAGCAGATATTTATATTGCCACTCCACATGCCTGGTGCACCTCAGATGGCACTGGCCACCTCTGTCCCCAGACCAGAGGCAGCAGTAGTGGGCCTTTTGTGGCAGAGAGTGCTGGGCTGCCAGGGGTGAGGATGCTACACAAGATGTAACTCTAGAACAAAATTTCCCCTGTATTACTAGGACATCTACATGTTGCTATAGCTTCCAGAAATTTCCATATACCTAGTATTAAATATCTATATTATACTTATATCTTAAATATATACTTAAAATAGAAAGTAGAAAATGTGAAATAGAATAGTGTTTTACCTAAGATTAAATTTATTTTGGAAAAAGAATAACTTAAAAACTTACAATAATTACAATCATTATGTTTAAAGAGGCCAATTACCTTCAGGTCTGTAGTAAACTGGGATTAGGCTGTGTCCATGTAGTAGTGTAGCAAGCAGGAGTAAATGAAACAGTGGGGTGAAGTGGTCAGGACCAAAGAGATAATGATGCAAAATGTACAGGGAAGTGAGATGGGGATCTCTCCTAGGCCAGCACCAGTCCAGCCTCATGGACTGAATCTCCTGTAGTAATTGGATTCAACCACAGAATCACAGAATCATGGAATAGTTTGAATTGGAAGGGACCTTTGAAGGTTAACTGATCCAACTCCCCTGCAATGGACGTCTATAGCTAGGTCAGGTTGCTTTGCTTGGTCAGATGGCCTGTAGTAGACACCAACCACGAGACTCCCTTTGCTGCCTTGTTCTCTTACTCTCACACATAAGCTTTCAACTTGCTCATGGTTATTCTCCAGGGACAGTTCCTCACACTCTATTCCTTTCTTGATGTATAGAGCAACGTCTCCTCCTCTCCTTCCTTGCCTGCCCTTCTGAACAGCTTGTAGCCATTGATAGCAATGCTCCAGTCTTGCGAATCATCCTTCCAGGTTTCAGTGATGGCAACTATGTCACGGTTTTCTAGTAGCACGGTGCCTTCCAAATCCTCTTGTTCATTTTCCAAACTTCATGTGTTGGTGTAAAGACAATTCAGCTGGGAAGCAGACCTCGTCACCTTCTTAGAGGATAACTCCTTAATTCCTTTGAAGTATTTCCCTCAAGTTTCCCTGTACTTCCCAGTGGTCCCTGGCTCATTTTCATAAATTTTCAAGTTTGCTGCAGTGTCACAAGCACATCTCAGGGCAGCAGGTTGAGAACCTCCTGTCCCTCTAACCTAGCAATGCCATCCCACACCTTATAATGCACAGGCTTGCTATTGCCTCCCATCCCCTTCAGACCTAGTTTAAAGCCCTGCTAATGAGCTTTTCCCCAAGCACTCTCTTCCCCCTTTGAGAAAGGTGAAACCTATCCAGTGCCTGCAAGCCCAGATGGCCATGTAGGCCATCCCATTGCCAAAAAACCCAAAATTTTGGTGGTGGCACCAGGCACAAACTCAGATGTTTATAGACAGGACCCTTTCATTTATTTCAGTGTCTTTACCCACTACAGGAAGCAGAGAAGAGAAGATGACGTGGGCCCTTGATTCCCAGGTGCCCTGGTAGAGTGCATCTTCTAGGTTAGGCTCACAAATGTACAATTCAAAGCTCTACCATGTGAACAAAAACATGAGGATCACTGGAAGGTTTGCTTCACAAGCATGATCCTAATCTGAATTGACCAGGAAGTATGGCTTCAGTCCACTGATTTCTCCAGCAAAAGTTCCAGAAGACAACTCTTAGCGCCAAAGTGCTCCCAAGAGAGGGAGCTGTATCGTGCCTGGGAATGCACCTAGAAGAGCTGCCATGATTTCTGTTTAGTCTTATTTTTATTCTTCTCAGAGCCTTTCCTAACATAATCGCTATCCTTTTTAAACCAACAGTACTTTTGTCAGATGAGACCCTTATCAGCTTTGTCACATCAGCAAAGTCCCCAGCCAGATGATGCGGTGCCAGTTTTGATCTGGCTGTTCACTTTTCTTGGGTTGTCTTCTTTCACTCGCTTATCCCTCATGCATTCCAGGAAGACCTATTCAAATTTCAGTGAGTCTTGGAAACCCCAGTGTGACTGTCTGACATACACACAATACTCTGCTGCCTTTCTAATTCCTGCTTTGACCAGTGTCTCTAGGGAGGCATTAATTCCTGGAACAAAAATAACAAGCAACAGAGAATTGAAATACTAAACTAGGCCATATATGATAGTTCATGGAAAGCTAAAATCTCTCACCGTTTCCACAGTCAGCATTGCAACATAAACCTGTGATAAGCATAAACCTAATGTACTGTCAAGCTATTTTTGCAGCTGTTGGCAAACAGCAGATTTGACACTTGATGGCCAAATCTAGTAAGGCCTGTGCACCTCCCATGTCGCCCTTGTGCAGGGAGACTTGCCCAACCACTTGCCCAACCAGATTCTTCTTTCTTGAAACAATCCCTGATTACCTGATTTGATTTTTTTTCCAAATATGTATGATCCCAATCCATGAATCAAAAAGTCACCTGTGAATCATAAGATCTGTTCTCCCTCAGCTCATGTCTGTAAATGTGTAATTGATTAACTTGCCCACATTCTCAGGGTCATTGCCCCTGGGAGGAAAAGGTCAGAATGTCCAAAATCGTGCACTGTCCTCATGGATCGTACGCAATGCATGCAGCTCTGGCATGTTTGGCCTGAGGAAATACTAATACTGCAACTTCATTCAGTGACAGTGACAGGAAAGAATGACAGTGAGTTGATAATTTTCAGTGTTTGTGATTTTGACTGCCGATAGAGACAACTGCAAAGAAGATACTCAGAAAATGAGGATGATACTTTTGTATTTATGACCTGATCTAAAAATTCTGCAAGTCAAACAAAGGAATTGCTTTTGTCTTCATTTTGCACTTTTAATTAAACTATACAAACAGCCTTTGGCTCTCTGCTGGCTCCTCCACCTATGATAGCACCTCTCAGACGTGGCTTCACTTGCCAGCTGCAGCCTCCAGCACCCTTCCTGATTTTCACCAGCTTCCTTCCTCCCTTTTTAGCCTTTTTAGTTTTTTAGTTATTTTGGCATCAGCAGTGCGAAACCGGTCTTTGATTAACAATTAGTTTGGCAAAGCAAATTGCCTCAAGTTATTTCTTCCTTAACCTAGAACCTAAACAAACTATATCCTGACAGCAACATTCACTAAGTATTGTTTACTTACTCTTGGCCTTGATCCACAAGATAACCCTCAAAAAGACATAGATAATCTCAATTTTGCTATGATGAACAGTGGGTCACCTCTGCTGGTGCAGATTTTTACAAGCACGACATTTAGGCTCTTGTTCATTGCTGGCAAAAATGCATGGTGGTGACCATGTCAAAAAACAGTGTTTTGTAGCTGAGAATTTCCTCTATCAAATAGCGTTATTGTGCTCTTTGTATCTGTTGTAGTTTCCATGGAAATAAATAAGAGTTATTTATTTCGGAGTGACCTACATATCTTCAAGTAGAGCGTGAAGAATATTCGGGAAACTACAGGCAGAAAAGATGTTGGGGCAACCTCAGGAACTCCAGGAAGATGAACTGCAAAGTCTTGCATCTGAGGATTTGTAACACTGGAAATCTGTATATGCTAAAGTTTAACCAGCTGGAAAACAGCTCTTCAGAGAAGGATTTGGAGGGTCCTGATAAATAAGATGAATGTGATCCAGCAATGCACCCTCACAGCAAAGAAGGTCAACAACCTCCTATGCTGTACTAGGAATAGCATTTCCAGCAGGTTGAGGGAGGTGATCTTTCCTCTCTTCTCAGATCTGGTGAGACACATCTGGAGTGATGGGTTCAGTTTTGAGCTCACAAGACAGATAGTAGACTTAATGGAGCAAGTCCAATGCAAGTCTAATGCAAGGCTGCAGAGATGATCAAGGGTCTGGATTACCTTTCACACAAGAAAAGGCTTAGATATGGGACTGTTTATTGTGGAGAGTGCTCAGGGATATCGTAGCCATGTGTATAAATAGCTGGGGGGAGTAAAGAAGATGGAGCAAGACTCTTCTTAGTAGTTACCAAGAGGCAATGGATACAAACTGAAAAAAATATGAAATTCAATCCGAAGAAAACACTTTGTACTGTGAAGGTGCTCAAAAACAGGAACAAGTTACTCAGAGAGGTTGTAGAGCCTCCGTCTTTAGAGTTACTCAAAACCTAATTGGACACATTCCTGGGCAACTGGCTCTAGCTGACCCCACTTGTGCAGGGAGGGGGTGAACTAGATAATTTCAGGTGATTCATCTCCAATCTCAATCACTCTGTGTTGTTGTGAAAAAACAGGAAATGTCACACCTCTGCATTTGCCTATCTGAAACACTAGAGTGATTCTGGTACCTTCCTTTTCCCTTTTTCACAAGGATGTTGTACAGATGGAAAAGACAGAGAAGAGCTGCAAGGCAAAGCAGAGGCAGGGAGCAATGTTTGCAAGAGGTAAAAATGGAGATCCTGGTGCTTTGCAACTTGAAGAAAAGACAACGGGATGGAGAATTGATAAAGGTCTAGAAGTTCATAAATAATTAATAGAGTGACTGTTTGCCTTTTCTCACAATATGTGGGGCTCCTAACAAATGAGGTTATGAGGCAACAAGGTTATAAGAAGCATTAAGTAATACTATTTCTGAAAATATGTGTTCAAACAGTGGCCGTGTTCCACAGTGACCGAGTTGCAGTTTGGCAACTGTTACTTTATTTTTGGTAGATCTAAGAATGCTGATACAGCTAACAACAGTAAGCATGAAATAAGAGCAGGTAGACAGTGGAAGAGAGAGGAAAGAAAGAAAAATCCTCTTCTGTTCACAAGAAGTAAGACCTGACATGATCAGAAAAGGAACGTTCAGGAACCTGAAGTTTTTATCGGTTTGAATGAGAAAGTTGAACAAACTGCACAAAACGTGACCTAGACATAGAATGTCATATTATGATCAAGAGATTGGACTTCTTACATGTGAAAATACCAGTAAATTTTATCTCATAAATCTTGCACTGGCAGTGTGGACATACTCAGCCACTAAACTAAACAAATTTTTGCATATTTCTTTCTCTGGAAAGATGCGCAATAGCTACGTCCAAGAACTTTGTACGGGAAATCAAATTTCATTTCACTTAAACTGTCAGGTTGATCTCTCTATTGAAGGAATTTGCTCTGAAGTAGGAAAGCAGAGGTTGTTCTAGATGAGCAATGATTAAGGTTTGTGTGTGTGTGAGAATATTGCCAGCATAAGTTATAGATTCTATACATGACTGTTCTACAGAGCTTTATCACTGAAGAGCACTGAAAGTTTCCTGCTACTTTGCACTCATTTGTATGATATCATTACAATCTCCTGAACATCGCTTACCTTCTGAACTCATTGGAAACTTTAAGCTTTCATTCACTTTTATGCACTGCCTGTCAGCTAGTAGTAGTCATAGTAAGTATGTAGTTAAAACTCTAAACTCACCAAAAATACTGCAGAGAGCTATGCATAAGAGCAGTCATTTGTACCAGTGTCATTCTCATTCAGCACTGCCTTATACGTGCCTCATGCTTAATTGCTTCTGGTGACCCTACCTGTACCAAGAGAAGAATGACATTGAACAAGACTCCATAGGCCCTGCAGCAGTAGATAAAGTCGTATCATGAAAGTGATTTCAGAAGATCATTAGGCGTGGAAAGTATGCCGAAGTCAGAATGAAGAGTGATGCATAAATTGAGCCCCTTATTCAGCTCCTTTTCTGTGCATCCTGAAAAGAACTTGGTCACAGGGAGATGAGTCCAGAAGGCAGAAAGAAGCTGCTTTTTCAAAGGAGCATATCTTTATCATAAAGGACTCATGTGTAGGACCCCACTTGATATGCTGAAGAACATGGAAGGTATCTCTTGAACGAAGTTGGGTGCTATAGAAACAAAGCAGAGGGTGCTTTGGTACGTTCTAGGTTTGTAAGTTCTTAATTTTGATAAGATTTATCACTGACTTAAATGGCTATCGTATAAAATTTCCAACTCCTTACTGAAAAGAATAAGCATACTTGGCAACTGCAAAAAAATGAATAAAAAAATGGATAAATAAAATCCTTTCTCATTAAAAAAATAAAAATTGCCGAAGTTAAGCAGTTTAAAAAAAATCAGACAAAAAAATTAAGAATGAGCAGTTCAAGACATAAAGTGGTGAAATGGTGAAACAGTTTAAGCAAAATAAAATAGGAAGTTTTGAACAATTTGCTAATTAGAGGGGTTTATCAGTTTAATTTAGAAAAATTCTTTTCATGAGTCTACTCAGTCATGCATTCTTGACTTTTTACCATATCATTTTGTTAAATTTCATGCTTTCTATGCATATCTTTAAAAATATATGTAACAGGTACTATGCTTTTTGTTCTTCTTATTAAGTTTTTATTTTCCAGGAAAAAGAAGGGTAGAATTACAAACTCAAAGGTTGGTTTTTTGGGGCACCCTGGATTTTTGAAGTATTTTGCATCAAATGCACATCGGGCCATCAGTTACATTTCTATTCTCTTTCTCTTTTTTCATCTACTTACATTAATATGCTGGGTGGGACCCTTCAACAACAAGACTTAGTTGCCCTAGTAGTACCTCAAAACTAAAAAGATGACAATGCAGGTTTGTTTTACCATATGGTCTATAAAAAATCTGTAGAAATCTGAGTAAAAGTTATGTACCTAAATACATAAGCAATCGTTTATAACAGTGAAGAAAATGCATGTTATTGAAGTGATTAAATCCTTCTTTCTTTGTACCTTCATCACATTCCAAAAAAAAAAAAAAAAAAAGAGAGACAATAAGCAGTCTAAGACTAGCCACCAGCGTTTCCATAGCAAAAAAATAGAGTAAGTAGCTAGTGGAGCTGATACAAAACCAGTAATCTTTCCTTTTCCCACTGAAAAGCTATTTCATCCCATGCATCCACAAATACCAGGCAGGAGACCACACCAGGATAGGCTGGAGCATTATTTCATCTTCCAGAGGCTGAACTGCTTCCAGATACATCCAATAGGACTTGAAAGGCACCGTGGCGAAATGCCTGTTAGAAATCACAGGATGAAGTGAGAGGAGCTGAGAGTCAAACAGCTGTTTCAAGATGAGCGAGTCTTGCTGGTTCATAAGCTCTCCCATAAGTCACTCACAGGCTGGGGCTGCAGTACCAAAAACCTGGCTTGTGTTTTAAGTCGTGAGAGAAACAGGACTGGTTGGTTCTGAATATAAATTTTTCTGTCCCACGCATGAGGAAACTGTGCATCAATCCGTTTAATGCAGAGATTCATAACTGTCACTGACACAGTTTCAGCTTCTGGAGCCCATAATGATATTTGGTTTTCATTTAGATACGTGAAAATTAACTTGTTAAAAGTTGTTAGCAAAGATAAGGAAGAGAAAGAATAAGGTTTGGTTTTGGCTTGCTTTGGCATTTGTAGAAAACAGACACCCAGGGGTGGTGGGTGAATGATGAACCTGCTAGGAAGCTAGGTTTCCAGCAGGAGCATTTTGTCTGCTATACGCAGATTGCTGGTAGGGAGAAAGAAGATAGGCTTTGGGCAGGAGCTGGTTTCATGCTGTTGTTCTCATAAGGCACTGCAGGCTTCTGTGTGTTCTGGTGAGTCCACAGGGTCTGGGAAACTCCAAGAAATGCACCCTGGAATTTCCAGCAGACTTCCCTCCCCCTCCACTCCACTGCTACAGACACCGATGGAGATGAGATAAGGACAAAGTTTAAGAGCTCTTCCGGAGAAGCATCTGTATAGGAGATACTGAAACAAAGATAAGAATGTTAAGAATTATTTTTTTCCATGCTACTTTCAACTTCTCATGAATGCTGTTGCTTTCATACATTATGACAAAATGCAGTTATTGGATTTTCCTGCCGCTGAGTGCCAAAGATAACATTCTGAGTCAAACTGTGTTAATGAAATAGATCTGTTTTTTTGTTTAAAGTCTTTTGACCTTTTCGTTAAAAAAGGCCAAGGGATAGATGCTTTTTACTACATCTTATGTGACTGCAATGGTGCAATCTGGAGCAACAGCAAAACCAGTGCTTACAACCTTCCAGCTAGGAATTCATTTCATGACAAGGGGATCCATTTGCAACCTGCACTGACTTTCCACAGAGGTAGCATTGCTGAAGCATTGCTGAGGCTGTTGAAGGAGGAGTTGAGTGGTGTGAGAGCTGACATTGCAGGGCTCCAGAGAAATCCTCTCTTCCCCATGACTAATACCCAAGGAGAGTCTTCAGCATTTGTCATGCTAAATAGAAGCATGTTTGTACTCTGAAAGATCTCAAAGGATTTTTCAGAAATGAGAACTCCTGATAGCTTGGCTCACAAGCCAGGTTTGAGCTAAAACAACTAAAATGCTAAAAGACTATCTAATATTAATAAAAAAATGTGTAAAGTGATGTCTTTTTATAACTTACCCCAAGAAACTGTCTCCCATATGTTAAAAACCAGAACGATTTCGGGTATCCCAAATTGCATACACACTATTCCGTAATGTATCAGGTACATCGCAGTTTTTCAATTGCATATACACAGAATAATGGTATTTGTTTCCTGCAGTGGTGTAGCCTAATCCAGCAAAAAGTGAAGGACAAGCTGATGGTGTTGTCTGGCTCTGGTCTGTGTCGCTGCCCGACTTGTTTCTTGGGTTTCTTGGGATTTGCTCTTCCAGTAAATCCATTGCTCTGCAGTAATACACGAGTAAAGATGAGTGTCAGATGACCATATTCTGTAAATAGATAAGGATTATAAAGCGAAGAAATCTGTCTTCTCAGAAGTACCTGAAATCAAAAAGCAAGAATAAAGACATCTGTCAGCAAAGGAACTTGACTTTTCCAGACCCTGAAGTGGTAAGTCCCAAAATTTTCATTTAAAATCTTTTTGCACAAAAGAGTAATTGATGCAGTTAGTAAGACTTGCTAACATTAACTAAAAATAATTCAAAGGTGCTCCATAGTAACAGTTTACAGTGGCAAGAAGAACATGAAACTTCTATTTGGAAATTTTCTCACTGGTTTCCCTTAAGTCTTTTCTTTTTATGTAATTCATATTCATAAAGTATTCCTGCAGTAAAATTTATTTTATTCTTTCCATTTTTTCCTTCTGCAGAGTACAAGCATGCAGCTGCTGCTGACTTCTCCAGCCATGTATTACTCTGAAGACCATGCAATGAAAATGAAAATCCTGTGTTGGTAAATACATCTTCCACTGTTAATTGGCTTTTCTGTTTGAGGTGATAGGAGAGCTTATTCAGAGGTTTTAGCCAGCTTCCTACAACCTGCAGCTGGAATTGGAAGACACTACATTTCACTCTGTTGGTATTTGCATCCAAACTGACCTCCACTCTATGGCAATAGAAAGGTACCTTTCTATGGGCGATAGTCTGTTTGGTGCTGAACACCTTCAGCACAGACCAGTGTGAAATCTCTCTTTAAAAATGAGTCTTTGTGGGAAATATAACGTGCTAAAACTGCTATCCAGCAGCTGGCAGCTTCCATATCGCACTCTGCAACTCAGTCATAGGCAAAAAGGAAGATGCTTTATGTATGTCTCCTTGGGTTCCCTGCAGTTGCAGCTCTACATCGGGCTTTGACCAGCCTCTTCTGCAGGAGGACACATCCATCTGAATGTGCTTTTTCAGGCATACAATGAGGATGAGCTGTGCAGGGGCGAAGTCTCACATAGATTTGTTAAGAGAAATTAGCATCTTCTGAAGTTACTACTATGCTGTCAATAGTTAAGGTGTTAGACTAATAAGCAGTAGATTCATGGATCTGAAGTGGAGATATTCTGGGGAACATAGGGAAGCAAAATGGTATAGAATATCTAAGTAACTGAAAACTTGAAAGATAGCTAAATTTTAAAACAGAGCATTTAAGTTCATCTCCCATGCAGAGCTGAGCTGAGAACTGTGATACAGCCAAAGGCACAGAAACTGCCTATCGGCTCCAGCTGTCCCACACTAGAGACACCAGCAAGGCTATGGTTACCTGTACTTCACCTTGTAAAATAACTCTAATGTGTTGCTTCCCCCCTGCATTGGGTTCCACACTGAAAAATGGAGCACATCTTTAATTTGTTCTGTCAACGAAGGGTTACATCTTCTTCTTCTTTAACATTTTACAATTTTTATTCAGTTTTCAAAAAGAAGTGCATCTGAAAACACCATTTAAACTCAGATCCATTAAAATTATTAAAGTATTTAAATCATCAATTGTAAACCTTTCAAAAGTGAAAATTGCAATCTCCCCAAAGTTCCAATATTTTTAAATGAAAAATTAAATAAAAATTGCAATAAAATTTTAAAATGGTTTTGAATTCAAAAATAGCAATAAGAAGAATGTTGAATACGACATTCATGAATAATAATAAGAACATTCGTGAAAGAACATAAGCACCACTTAAGCTGTCACAGGCGGACACAGAAGCTATGTCTCTCTTATGGGACTATTCATTCACAATTTTCTATGGAACTGCTTATAGGACAATGAGCTAAGGAAAAATAATGAAATAAACTGAAGTAAAGCCACAAAAATGAATATAACCACGGAAGTAAAATATTTTTAAAGGGAGAGGAAAAAACTAAAGAAGTCTATGTTGAGTCTATGTTTTTTGTTTAGGTTTCAAATATTTTAAAAATACACTCATGATTTCATGCATAATCAGTGTGACATGAAATTACAGTGACTGCTGATGCAAATTAGGTAATTGTGCATGCCAATTATCTGTTACATGCCTGTTGTATTGTTTGAATATGCAATTACTGAATTTATAGAGACAAGCATGTTAACTAGGAATGTATATTAGGCACATAATTACCACTACTTAATTCAGAAAATCAGGCAATGTAGAATTTAGCTGGGGGAATGGTTATGAGTCTTGGCATTTTTCCTAGGCATAAAATTCTCATTTCATTATATGAATTTCTTGCATTTATACCAGTTTATGCCCCAAAGTGATTTAGAAAATGATATAAACTCAGCAAAACAAGACACATGCCTAGCTAAACATATGAATGGTCATTTGGATTACTTTGGTGCTCTTCAAGATTTGTGTGCAAATCTTCCAAAAACAGTTATCTGTGGATATTTCTTCATTTTCTACTGAAATTTAGTCACTCCACTGGTAGCTTAAGCAGTCCCAAGTACTGCACTGCAGAGGAAGGAGAGAATAATGCTGTACTTGCACGAACTTCAGAAGAGAGTTTGTTAGTTAACACATTGAAACCGAAATTTTAGCCAACATGGTGGCTGATGCCTGCTAATTTCAGATGTTTGACAGTCTGAGATTGCTAGCCTGCATTTTAATACCTGATCTGAGAAGTGTTGTCAGCTGGTGTCACAGAACCAGTGCTGTAGTGTAGTGATAACTCCTGGATCATTCGCAGTCCTTCAGAGAGCTTTGAACACTGACTGCCCTGGGTGGCCTCATCAGTGACTTCTAAGTCTCAGAATGGCATGGACATGTAAGATTTAAATTTGTTTATAGACTTTGCTCTGAACAAAGTCATAATACACTTCGGTCAACTTGAAAAGCAGAAGCTTGTAACTAATTCTTCCTGATGGTAGCCTAATCTGTAGTCTCAATGCTAATTAGGTATCAGTAATTCTTAAATAGTTGCCAATATTAAGAGAAGATCTAGACAAATTCATTTTTTAAGTATTTCGCTTGACAAAACTGAGAATTTAGTACTGTTTAAAGAACTCTCAAATGAAGGCCACAGAACTGGCAAGGCATTTCTAGGCTCAATCTCCCCCAGATTTTTTCCCACTCAAGAAATACTCATTTCAATGGAACAACTTGCACATCTAAGGCAATATGTGCAAGAGAAGTCACATCTTCAGGAAATTACCTGAAGGCCTTGATTACAATTTAAGAATTCTTAGAATTCTTTATTTTTCATGTTGGTAAAACCAACAGTACATATCAGTAAGAACTGACACATATACACACCCATACCCCATGAACAGAAGAGAACTGAAGTGTATCATCTAAGCTGTCTTCCATTTTGCCCCAGGTATCAACAGTGTATGCTTCATCATTTCTGCACTTGAGAAATGAAAGCTGAAACATTGTTTTCAAATTGTATAATTGTGTTTGGAACACTGGTGTGCTCCCAAAGACGTGGAAACAATCTAGTTCTCTATTTAAAAACAAAACAAAACAGCCTCCCCCTCAAAAACAATTTAGCCTTCCCTCCTCTCTTCTCTTCCTACTCCCTTAAGAAAAACACACTGGGCCTCATTATCTCAAATCCTAATTTCATCCATATGCAAATTGAAGGAAACAATGAGTCACCTCAGTTTACCATGCTAGTAGAACAGAATAGTCATGTTTTTTGAGTTCCTTCAATGGCCAATCTGCTTTATCTGTTGAAGCACACATTTGACAACAGTTCTCTCTATGACAAGGCTAAAGACCTTATCATTTCCTCCTGTGATACGTCCTTTTTTATTCTCTGTGTATGGATCACTTTTCACTGTAACTTTCTGATGAACATATTTACGAAAAAACCGTAGCAATTATTCACAACCTCTGCACACCTGTAAGATTGCTGTGTCCACTTCAGACTTGTAAAGGGCCTGTGTACTTAAAAGCTTCTCTGTGTTTTTTGCAGATGTGTGAGTTGTTTTCATAAAAGACAATATATTTTCTGACAAAATTTTTTGTCACTTCACTAAGCATTTTTAATGTTAAAATGTTCCGATTAAAAATGGGAATATGAAAGACTTTTTCATTAGTAACTGCCATTTTTCTTGTTTTTCTTGTAGAAAAATGAAATTGGCAAATGAAACTGAGATTTGTTTTTTCTTTGTCTTTAATAACATTTTGCAATGGTATGATAGTGTATTTTTCACAAAAAAAAAAAAAGAAAAAAAAGGAGAGAAATTTTTTAAATGTGAAAACTCTGATTACAGATAATGTTTCTGAACACATGTAAAGTTCCACTCCAGTGTGTGGATACATATTTTTTGGTTTTGTCATTTGAAAGTTTTTCCAGACAGGGTTTTTGGTGGAGAAATTTGAGTATTTATGCTCACCCAGCAGCGCTACTATCATAAAAATATGCAAGGATTACACATAAACAGCTATCTGTTGAGTGATAAGGAGTTTTGGTTAGTGTTTTTATTTATAGGCACATATTCTAATTAGCTCTAAATTGTTTTAAAGTACTATTTCAAGTAAAAGAGAAATCTACCAAAATCTGAAATACTTAGCAAAACAAGATTTTCAGTGTCCTGAAGTTTTGCAAATCCCAGACATCTCTTCTGCACGCTACCAGATGATGTATGTTCTTGTCACTCTTGTACTGGGGGCTCCAGAGCTAGGCACAGTGCTCCAGGTGCATCCTTACCAATGCTGAACTGAGGGAATGGATCACCTCCCTTGACCTGCTGGCAATTCTTTGCTTAATGCAGGCAAGAAAATTGTTAGCATTCTTAATGGCAAGGCCACATTCCTGGCTCATGTTCAATCTGATGTCCACCAGGACCCCCGGGTCCTTTTTCTGCAAAGATGTTTTCCGAGTGACCCCGGCATTATCGTGGTGCCTGGGGTTGTTCCTTCCTGGGTGAAGGACTTTGCACTCCTTCTTGCTGAATATCATAAGATTCCTTTTCGAATATTTTTCCTGTAGAGGTCCCTCTGGGTGACTTTGTGTCCCTCTGCTAGTTCACTCAGTTTCGTGTTGTCTGTGAATTTACTGAAGGTGCACACTACGTCATCATCCAGATCATTAACAATGTTAAACAGGAACAGACACAGTATTGATGCCTGGGGTACTCCACTCATTATTGGCCTCCAATTAGACTTCATGCCACTGGTCACTGCCCTCTAGACCTGGCTATTTGGCAAGTTTTTGATCCACCTTACCATCTGCTCAACCAGCCCATACATCAACAGCTTCTCTCTGAAGATCTTATGGGGGACAGTGTCAAAGGCCCTACTGAAGTTCAGGAAGGCAACATCCACTGCTCCCCAGTCATCTGTCAGGCTGATGATTTCATTATAGACACTTATCGTGTGTGTCAGACGTGACTTCCCCTTGGTAAATCCAGGCTGACTCCTGAAGATTTTCTTCTCCTTCATGTAATTGGTATTGGTTTCTAGGATTAGCTGCTCCATCATCTTCCAAGGCATAAAGATGAGGCTGACCAGTCTGCAGTTCCCCACATCCTCTTCTTGCTCTTCTTGAAGACAGGAGTGACATTTGTTTTCCTCTAGTCTTAAGACACTTTTCCCAGTTTCTGTGATCAAGCAAAGATTATGGAGAATGTCCTTGCAATCACATCAGCCAATTCCTTCAGCACTTGTGGGTGCATCCCATCAAGATCCTTGGGCTTATGAACATCCAGTTTGCTTAAGTAATCCTTGAACTGATCCTCTTCCACCAAGGGTGTATCCTCCTTGCTCCAGCCTTTCAGCCTCGTCTGCAAAACCTGGGAATCCTGAAGGCCAATCTTGCTGAGAAAGACTGAGACAAAAGAGGCATTCAGTACCTTGACCTTTTCACTGTCCCAGGAAACCGGATCTCCCATTTCATTCGAGTGCTGGCCCACATTTTCCCTAGTCTTCCTTTTGTCACTGATGTGCTTGCAGAAGCTCTTCTTGTTGCCCTTGACATCGCTGGCCATATTCAATTCTATCTGGGCAAGTTAGCTCCCCTAACTTGATCCCTGGCTGGTAAAACAATGTCTCTGTATTTCTCTCAGGTTAGCTGTCATTGCTTCTACCATTAGCAAGCTTATTTTTCTGTGTTTGAGTTTGATCAGGAGCTCCTAATTCATTCACACAGACCTGTTGACGTTTCTGCCTCCTTCCTTCATTGTTGGAATGTATATTTCTTGACTTTGGGGTCAGTGATCCTTGAATATTAGCCAACATTCTTGAGCCCCTCTTCCCTGCAGGGTTTTATACCACAACAATTTACCAAGCAGATCCTTGAAAAGACCAAAGTCTGCTCTCCTGGAGTGCAAGGTAGTGAGCTTGTTGTGTGCCCTCCTTGTTACCCTAATGATCTTGAACTCTACCATTTCATGATCACTACAGTCAAACACTCCTTCATTATGTATCCAGCTCATCCTTCTCAAAGGGCCTGTCTCCTTCCATTGCAACGCGCCAGGCACAGGAGGAATCCCACCACAGCTCTGTGATGCCAATAAGGTCATGGCCTTGCAAGTATATGCATGTATCTAATACACTTTGTTTATTCCCCACACAGCCTGTGTTAATGTACAAGCACTTAAAAAGGGCACCCTTTCTTTTCCTAGAAAGTGTTTAGGGGATTTCTCCACAGTGCTGCCTTGTAGGCTTTTCCTTGCTAATCTGCAAGTGCTGGAGGTGACTCCTCCCTACAACATCACTCCGCACCTCATGTTCAGCAGCCGTGTGTGTCACTCCTTCACAGGGCCACTGGTTACCCTCTCCCTTCCCCTCCTTCCTAGCTTAAAGCCCTCCTTATAAGGTCAACCACCCTATTGTCAAAAATGTCTTTACCCAATTTAGTGAGGTGCATTCCATCTCTCCTAAGCAGAGGCTGATCCCAGACAAGGTTGCACAGTGCTAGAACCCAAAACTCAGTTGCTGTCTCCAGTTCTGCTGCCTATTACTGACCTGCAGTTAATACTGATTTGGAGGGCAGGGAGGGTGATGGGGGGGGCAATCCTCTTCAGGATGTCTTCTTCCTTACAATCCAGCTGCAGCCATTTCTGACTGCTGAGAGGATCTTTCAGCACAAGACTAACTGGAAGTGAGGTATGCACAGACAATATACTTAAATAGGATAAAAACCTGTTTAAACTGTTTAAAGAAGGGAGGAAAGCAAGTCAAAGAGACTATTTCTTGCACTAGCAAGAGTTTGATCTTTTTCTTGACAGTCCCCATTTTGTTTTCTCTTATGAGCTGTTTTTAAAAGGAAGCAGGGACCCTTCTCTGAATTGCAGTAAATGTAATTGAATTTCAAATGTTGTTTTCAAACAAACAAACCATAGAAAAGTTGAGGATGGGGAAATATAAACAATATTTTCTAAAATGCCATTGTACAGGCAGACACATGTTTTGAGTTAAGTTAAGCTCATTTCTGGTAACAGTATTAACTTTGTGACGGCCATGACCAGCAGGCATTTGGGGAATGGAGGGTGGTAGTTTTTATCAAATTAGATCTAAAGGGGAAGAATGTGTATTTAGGGTCTTTTTTTTCTTAGTGTTCTTCATAAAACAGTCTGGAAAGGGTAAGTAAAGTCTGGGAGGGCTCACAGAAAGATGGTATTGCTTTTGGGCTGGAAAGGAGAACTCTGCTTTTGTTAAACAAACATCTCTTCAAGATGTCCTTTTCTCTTTATTTCAGTTTAAAATATGATACTGGTACAGAAAATCATGCTGAAAAATTGTATCTGATTTCCCTGAAAATATTCTCCTTTGACTTAGTGTTTGGGTATGACAGAGCCCCAGTGCCTATGAATGTAAGCAAAGTAGTTTTTACACTGCATTGATATTTCAAAGCTAGTTATATTTCATGTGTTTTTTTTTGTTTGTTTGTTTTTTTCATTAAAATCCTGTTCCAGCAACATGGAACTTCTGCAGTTGGTGGGTTGATGGACAAATATAGCAAAATAATGTTTGAGCCAAATCCTTGCCCAACCTCAGTCACATCCTTGCACTAGAAAGTGCTTCAGGGATACACTGTAATCATAAAATCCAGTCTTGGAGAATCTGAATGAGAAGAGAAAAATCGTCACTTTTCTTCTACAGGGAGAAAATTCTGTTTTTAAATGATTAAGAAGCAATAAATACAAGATTGCCACCTCCACTACTCTCTCTTTGTAGTGGCCCACTCCTAAACAAACCTATTTATGTAATTTTAACTGCATAGCTCTCAAGGCCTTCGTGTCACTTATTTAGAGATCCAAACCAGGACAACACTACTATCAGCTAGCAGAGGGTCAGCCTGAGCGCTGAGTACAGTGTGATGCATGTTGATTCACAGCTCTTCTGCTTGAATGTGTAACAACACCATAGAAGAATGACTTGATTTTATCTCATTTTTCCCTTCTGCAAATTGTTGCCTCAAGTACATGCCTGTAAAGTGGAAGTTTTTAGTCTTTCTCCCCATCTGTCAGTTATCAGCTATGAAATTGTGAAATAAGAGTTTTTCCTCTTGCCTTTGCTTACGGACAAGTCAGCCTCTTGCTGGAAGAGCTGCAGGCCCACAGTTGTGCCAGCAAAGCCAGCCCAGGCTGCAGCCCATCCCTGTCATCCCTCTCACTATGGGAAGAAAAGCGTCAGTCAGGCTTGCACTCTGTCCCAGCTCTGCAATGAAATACAAACTTAAATTAGGGAAGAATACATTCAGATTAGTGTGGGTGACAAACCGGACAAATGACAAAAGGGACTAGAAATTTCTTCAGAAGTCAATGTCACATTAAGCAAGAGAAACAAGTTTAGTGACACCTAACAGATTACTAACAAGGAAAAAAAATAGATCAAGATAGGACTTTTTTTCCTTTTTCTGTTATCTCCAATTTCATTATCTCCTTCATCAAGCAGAAAAGCAGAGATAACAAAGCAAGTTAAACTGAAAAAAATTACAATTTTATTTTGAGCAAAATGGATAATCTCTGTCCTATGTTCATGTTTAGGCAGCATACTTAGGTAAACATTTTTCTTTGCAATGGCGGGGGAAGGAGGTGGAGAAACGAGTCAAAATATGAAATATGCCCACCAGCTGTAGGTGAGACACAATTGCACGGTGTGTGTCTTCACGCAGAGAAGGGAGCTCCTGTAGCTGAGGCTGTGCTTGTACCTACAATCCAGCAGTAACAGTCCAGCCCCAGAAGTCTTAAGCCTCTGCCCAAAGTCACGGGGTTTCTGTTCAATAGGACGTTGTTACTGTCCTTGCTTATATTCTGACCTTGTTCACCATTCTTAGGAACTTTCTGTAGTGAACAGATTCCAGGAAAAATGATAGGGGGCACACCTGCTCTGTTCTTATCAACATTGGTCAGCTAATCTACACTTCAAAGACTATGTATTTTCTTCCCGCTGCCTAAAGCTGCTCAAGAAATAAGATATGAGAGCTCAGCTCAAAACATCCTCTGTATTCTCTCCAGGGGAGGGAGGGAGGGAGGGCACGACATGGTCTCCCCAAAGCCTGCTTCTCTCCATGCAGACAAGGCAGACCCTCAAAGACCAGGAGTCCAGCCTGGAAGGCAACATGCCAAGGACAATGTCCCAGGGCAGGTGAGGAGGGCACATTGCACCACCAACAGCTCCAGCAAGAGGCCAAGGGAGGGATATAAGACGAGGGCAAACACAGTGAGCAGCCTTCCCTTGCCTGGCTGTCTGCAGCTCAGGGTCTTCGTTGAAAAGGTGAACCTGATTTGTTCAGTTCATAGCCTATTATTATCATTCCTCTTAGTTATTTCTGTTGCAGTTTGAAGGATCTTAGTCCACCTAAATCCTTTTCAGATGCAAACTATTTTATACTTTCTAACACAATTGTCTTTCTCTTTCTAGATTTATTATGTTCTTTTTAAATGGGACAACTAGAACTGCATGTTAAGCCACCAAAACACCATACATTTTTGCAGTGACCTTCCTATTAATTCCAAACACTCTTAAAATCAATCAAGAAATGTATAAAAAGTACCCCCACATACTATACAGGAAAAAACGAGATAAATCATCAGACTGTCTCAACAGGATGTTTGTGATATGATTCAACAGATCAAGTTGCAGCTTTATATCAAGTATCATCTATCTTTGACAAAAATATGGAACAAAACTTAAAGAAAACAAAACCTCAGCCAACCAACACCAGCCATTTTTGTTTAAAAATGTACTTTGTTTTAATCTTGTCTCCTATGTGATGTTTACATGTCGAAATAATATTTGTTTCAGAAGCCTCAAATTTGTTATGGAGTATGTGTTGCTTGCGCAATTATAGTAGTCCCTTAAGCCAAGGAAAATGTACCTTCATCTTGAGTTGACACTCTGTTTGTGTCTACCTCTGCCTCTTTCTACAGGTGACACTGGACTGTGAAATCAGACTCTGCCTTGCTGCAGTGAGCATCCAGGCTTTGTGTAATAATTGCACTCATTTCCCACAGAATTAAAAAATGTATGTAGTCAGCGAGAACTTTGCTACTAATTTCAATTGGAGCAAGATTACTCTGCCCATGTGAAGTTTACATGATAATTTGGCATGCATTCACCACAAGTGCAAAAATTGTATTTCAGTGACAGATAGCTGAACACATCTTTAGCATGTGTGTAATCAAAATAGCAGGTTGCATGCTTTTGAAATCAGATATTCAGTACGCCCATATTATTTCCAAAAAGCTCAGTGTTTATCTCACTTGGTTTCTGTAACAAATAGTTTCATGTTTTTACATGAGTTGTAAAACAATTGTGTTTGTCATACAACCCTTTCATTCTGTTTCACTTAAGAAAAGAGCTTTTGCAGAGACAGAAAATAATTCAATTTTCTGAGCCCATGAGTTCTTGTGTTTTGATAATTTGATAATTCCGTGATTCAGATAATTCCATGATTCAGAATACTAGTGAGCCTTCAAGAACTTTGAGCCTGATTTACCAGGAAAACAAGGTTTGAATGATGTGTCTATGTGGAGGTATGTCTATCAGTCACCTCCTTTTTGCTTTTAATCCTGCTAGCCATCTTCAGAATTTGAACACAGGTAAAATACTTATAAATACTCAGTTTTCATAAACATCAAAGAAGTAGTCATCAAGGGAGAGGGCAGAGTCTGTGTCAGGCTAACTCATTCAAATTTCAGAGTCATCAAAGAATTCCCATAGGCGAAGGACACAGAGTTCTTTTGTTACAGTGCTCATTTGTTTTACTTTAGCAATAAAACAACATGCTCAACTTCATATAGTTAGTTTGGAACAAAAGACCCACGTGATCATTTGGAAGGATATAATCTTTTCTTCTGGCTATATCTCATAGTTGAAATCAGCTTAGTGTCACATGCTTCATGTTCGGAGCTCCATTTCTGAGTAAGGCAAAGACAATAGTGATGACACCAGGTCAGTCTTAGATTTAAAGCAGATGAATACAAAATCATAAAATCATGGAATATACCAAGTTGGAAGGGATGCAGAGAGATCATCAAATCCAACTCCTATCACTGCTAAAGAGTTAAAAGCAATGTTCAACAATAAGCATGTTAAAAAATCATGCAGGCAAGAACCCTGAGAAATTTGAAGAACTCTAACACTTTACAGAAGGGTAAGCATCACATGCTAGTATTTCTGATGATTAAATACATATTAAGTGACCTTGAGAGCAAAGCACTAATGAACCTCAAGCTGAATACTAATGTTAAAACAAGCAAAAACCACTACACTATCCAATTCTTTGCAAGTTTACAGACTCTGGTCCGAGAAGCACCAGAAATACAATTTTTGTTCCATTTAAGAACCAGCAACAACTCCGACCTTTTAAGAAAAATCAAATCATTGCTGCTTTAAAATAAACCAACCAACCCACTCCCTAACCACCAACAAAAACAAGGTAAAATATCTGACCTTACGGTATCAAAATACCACCATCCCACTCTTCTGAGCTGGCTTTAGAAGGAGTTAGAAATGGATATTTCAAGCAATCAGGAGGACATTTTCAATAATGCTTATCAGTCTTGCATCTTCTCAAAATAAGAATTATGAAAATGTCAAGTTTAAAAATACTAGGTATATGTGTACAAGACAGGGTACCTTCTGTTGACAGGTCTGAGGAAACACAACACCTGAGAGCCATTATCTCACTCATTTTACATGGGTATATAGTGATAGGACAAGGAGGAATGGTTGTAAGCTAAAGGAAGGAAGATTTAGATTGGATGTTGGGGAACTTTTTCACTGAGAGGGTGGTGAGGTACTGGTAAAGACTACCCAGAGAAGTTGTGGATGCCTCTTCCCTGGAGGTATTCAAGGCCAGGTTGGATGGGCCCTGGGAAATCTGATCTAGTACCAGATCTGGAAGTTGGCAATTCGGCCTGTGGCAGCGTGGCCAGAACTTCATGATCCTTGAGGTCCCTTCCAACCCAAGCCATTCTATGATTCTATGATTCACCACTAAACTACTTTTCTCCATCTTTCTATTTTCCAACTTTTAACTGTTTTCCGTCTCTGATATCATTAATATCTTTCCCTTACTTCATTTCAACTCACTTTACGTACTGAGCTAGAGCTCAGAAGAAAGACTGTGATCCCTCTACAGCCAAAGGATGAAAGTAGAAGGAAACAGACATCCTCAGGCAGAATGAACCATCCTCTCAAGATATCTGTCTTTCTTCACGAGCTGCAGAGGGATTCTGGTATTTTAACTGAGACACCTCATTTAACTGGGCTGAATTCAGGTACAGGTGTTTCCATATTGTTCCACACAGGGCAGCCTTTTTCCTGGTGGAAGGTTTGCCATACAAATACGTCTAGCTTTTATTGCTTAAAGAGGCTGTCACGGCCATAATGATGATGTGCAGGTGTAAAACTACCCTGAAGTAAAGGGAACAGGAAAGCATGGCCAAGTGATCACAGCAGAGAGACAGGTACAAAGATGAGGAACTAATTCACTGCTGTTTCTTCCCATTGCCAGGGAAAAACGTACTAAAGCCCTGATGTAAGATCAAACAAACTAAATAATATAAAAAAGACCCAAATGCTGTGATCTTATGGAGATCAAAAGGACTGATTCTCCAGTCCCCTCGCCTTCTGCAGTGACCTATGCTCAGGCAAGATGAGTGCAGAGTGGGTGGAAATGGAACTGCTCTCATGGGGAAGCCCTGCACATGGATGTATTCTGTCTCACAAAGTACAGAGCAGTGAAAAATCCAACTCTGTCATTAAGCCTGAAAGCTGTTACCTTCCTCTGATGACATGTCCTGGGAGGTCCTTCATCTTGTGGACTGACACGTGGAGAGAGCTGCACTAACCCAACCTGTGGTACTTTAGGACTACATCGTTAAAAGCATCATAACCCTGGGATTCTGCAACCTCAAAGACTGGCTGAAAAAATTGTCTGCTTTGCAGTCAGCATGTGATAAAATATATTTCCCCTCAGAGACTCACAACTGAAATGCAGTAATTTGAAATATATGTATATATATAAAAGTGTAGAGATCAGAATTGTAGGATAAATTTCTTCATGCATTCTGGAGTAGGTTTCCATTCAGTATTCACAGCAGTATTGTCTTAAAAGAAGCTGAGTGTTCAAAATGGTATATGTATTTTATTCCATGAAAGAAAGTCAGTCTGAATGTGTTTCAAGAATGCATAAGGCTTACTGAGATTTCTGAATTAAAATGTAGCTAAAGAGAACAACAAGCTTCATAGCTATGAAGCCAAACTGAAAACACTGGTTCGATGCCCCAGAGGATGCATGTGCCCCAGGATCTGGTGGAGCTGTGAGCATTTGAGTCAGCTCCATAACGCAATCTGAAAGGAAAGCTGGGTGCCCGGGTCTCATGGTAGAGAGGCAACATGATCCCACCACGCATATCCATGCTGGGAGCTCAGTGAGGGCGTAAGTAGTTTGGATCCTGAGGCAGTATATCTGTAGACATGCAGCAGTGCTTAAGCAAACAGCTCCTCTTGATCCTCATTATTCCATGGAGACAGATTCAGTTTGTTCGCATCTGTTGTGGTACCAGAACTCTAAGAGCCAGACCCACAAGACTGAAGACCCTCAGCACTGAGCTGCCCAAGGGCCCTGACTCACAAAGTCTGGTGACGCTTGCTGCCGTGGTTCACCAGCAGGCAAATGCACTGCCTCTCCACTGGAGATCTGGCAAAAGGAGCACGCTTTAATCTCTATTGTCAATGCAAGCATTTTGCTTAAACAGCCCTCAGCTGTCAAAACCATAACTGATGTAGCTTGGCTGTAGGCATAAGTCTCCATATGCCAGCGCAGTTATGTAGGGGAGCAACCTCCAAAAGTCAGAACAAAAGGGGCCCATAACATCTTGAAATGCAGGTGCATGACCCCTTGCCAGTGCCCTAACTTACCTAGTGGTAAGTTTTCCTAGCGGGAAATGCAGAAGAGAAGAGTGCCTCCTGAGCTCCAGTGTGCAAGAGTCTTTCTCCGTATTCCCTGTCTCTGTGATCTGTGTGCCTGTGGCTGCTAAACAGCCCTGTGGGTTAATTGCTGTGACTGTATTTGGCAATTCTGCAGTTATTATTTAATGTCTAATTATTGTTAATGCTCCCTTTAAGTGCTTTTTGCTGCCAAAGATAAATTCGCTATGGCTTGAGAATTTGCTTTTGTGAGGTGGCTGACTGACATCTAGTGTTTAAATGTATTCATGTAAAAAAAAAAAAAAAAAAAAAAAACCCAGCAACTTCCTGTGCTGTTAAGACTAACTTGTGGCTCTAGAGCTGGGAAGGAATCAATCTATCACTCTCTAGTGTGGTGTCCCTGGCACTTCTGCGCTCAGGAGATGCGCAGGGCATCATGTGCTCCTGTGAAGCACAACAGTGCCCCAGTTCCCAGTGTTGAGAAAGTGGTTTCTCACCACATTTAGTACAAGTTTGCATACAAGGAATATGGCAGGTGATGAACAACATAATATCCCCAAGTAAGTTAATTTCAAATTAAGAGAAGACTCTTAATTCCAAATTACCAAGACTAACTGCTCACCAAGAACAGAAGAGGCTTTCCTTTTGACATACACAGTATGCTACCTAAAGGAACCCAAAATATATGCTACATATGGAATAGGTATTCTGTTATTTTATTCTTTATTGATTTTCATAAAGAAATAAATTGAGAAATGTCAGGATAATTTACAGCTTTTATATAACTCTAAATACCTCATACTTCACAGACTCTTCAGTCAAGCAGGACAGCATATAATGCATCAAAGCTGACTTCATTCACAATATAATGAATATATGTTACTGTAAATTCTCCTCAGGCTGTTGAAAGTGAGTAAAATTTTACTTGTATCCACCTCTTTCTATTGTCGACAGATGTTGGAACAGCCTGTGGTATATGCATCACTATTTCCTTTTAATAAATGTCCAAAAGAGATCTGAGACACAGCTTTCCCACGCATTATATTTTAAATGAAATAGTTTGTTCTATAAAGAACACCCTATGGTTTGAGAAGCTACTGAAATTATGTAAACAGATAAATCCCCTGTTTGTGCTATTGCTGGAAGTCCAGGTTTGATAAAGTTTCCCCACATTAACACAGTGAAAAAGAACTAGATGAGTTTGTGAAACATTTTCAAAGTTCCCTCTGCTTATCTGAATACTTTGGGATTTAGATGTTAGCTGAGAGGCACGAATTACTGTTCTCCTGAACACAGAGGTCGTATGGTTGGTTTCGACATCAGTAGCGATCACATCAGTCACTTTGTAAACACATACCTTGGCACTTTCTCCAACTCTTCTATAAATATGATTGCGACAGATCAGTTCAAAGGCTGACCCAGTCCAGTGGCCCATTTTGGCTCTAATAGTGGCAGTAGCAGGTAGCCAGAGAGGAATGTAAGAAGTTGGATAAGGCCTGTGCCTTGCAATTTATGATTGGAGGACCACATGAAACAGAAGAGTTGTCTTTGTATCTAGTTGGTCTTTGCTAGATACTTTTTCATCGACTGGTCCAGGTTCGTTTTGAACCTATGTACATTTTTAGCATCCTGTGGCAAGCAGTCCTATATCTTAAAATGCAGGAAAAAAATTCCCCGCATAGTAGACTCTTGAACAAAATCAAGGATAAAAGAACTATAAGTTAGCTAGCATGTTCTAGAATATTTACATAATCACCACATTTTTCATTTACCATATTGTTTCTTTTTTCTAAAAAAAAAAAAAAGACAACCAGAAGTCAAAATAAGCTTTATAATACAACTATTTTTCATTTACAGATGTAAAGTGGCAGCCTGATAGATCCAAATCACTCTTTGTGAGCAACTGAAAACGTAAAAATATTGTTGTATGATGTAAAATACCAATTATTTCCTTCTTTCCCTCCACTTCTGTCTTTTCTTTCCTGCTTTGTTGAAGTTTTGGTTTGCTTATTACATATGCATTTTTTAAGCTTACATCTTTAGAATTTACTACAGATAGATAAGTATCACTGTGTTTTATAGAAGCTTTTACAAACCTAGAGGGTGGCAATAAGAAAGCTGAATAAAGCCATGGTAGTTTCAACTCACAAGTATTCACTGTTTTTGTGTGTCTGTATCACTCCAGATAATATCCTGAACTAAATATCACAGCCATCTTATCCAATTATTTGTCCAATGGTTAGAGTTTGTTATTGAGCACCTTCCAGGTATCAGGAGAACCAGAAGCATGGATACAGGTTTTATAAGCAATTTGCACTCAAAACTGGATTTTTGACCTGACTTTTTCTACAGAGTTTAACAAAAAGATGTTGGTGACTAAATCTTGATAAGATGTTTTGATACAACTCTTAGTACAACCAGTGCTGCATCAGGAGCCAAAGCATTTTTGTCTTCTTAACGTCATCTTAACCTTTGGAGTTACTTACTGTGTAGGTGCCATCTGGTTCCTTTTGATAAATCAAATTGTACCAGTTAGTTAGCACTGGCTATTCAAATGCCAACAAGATAACATATACGGTAGGAACTGAGAAATAGAGGCAGTATACTAAGAATACAGCATGCACTGTACCGTTGACCCAGATGAAATTGGTGCCTTTTTCAAAATAGACAACATCTCCTTGGCCAATTTTCTTCCACATGAATACGTACACACAGAACACATTTGCACACTTTACCTAATTGACACATTTTGCTTTAGTGAAACTTGCAATGGGGTACACTTATTTCTAAGTTGGATGTTTGTGTCCTCAAACCTTTCCGTTCGGTAGAGAGAAGAACAAAATGTGGACTCAGATTTGGCCTAAATACTGCAACCCAAGGTTGTCTGCCTTTCATCTTGATCAAAGCTATTTCTGATCAAAATTACTGTTGCTGGCATAATAACGCTGGTCTTAAAAATGGTTATGTACGAACTGTGACTTCTTTAACTGTGCTGGAAAAACTCCCAAAGGTAAAGCTATACCTGCCAAGATGATCTTTGGCCAGAGACTCTCCTTTAACCTGGGTAGAGATAGCCAGAAAAAACTAGGTGAAGAAAAGCATGTTTTGCCAATGTAGGCGTCTAAACCTAACTTAGCATCTCCAAAGTGGAGATTCATCCTGTTTTTGGACACCTGTTTAAGGTTGGAAAGAAGTGCTTGCTGGAGGTGCTCTCTCAGTATCTGAGGTCCCTTACCAGATATGTTTGATTAGATGCCTAAATTTGAGGACGCTAAAACTAGGGGAGGCAGATTCTGTCCCTAACGAAAACCAGGTCTTCAAGGTAGAGAGGGAGGTGGATGACTTCAATTATATCAGTGCATTTAAAGCAGTAGACCTGCCCTGAGTTAAACCAGTTTGAAAAACAGGAATATTTCCCATTAAAAGCAGGTTGTGTGCACTGTAGGTGGCAGCAATGGACAACCTGACCAGCCCTCGTGAACAGTATCATTTTTGAAGGTTGCTTAGCTTATTCCTCTTTTCCTCTATCTTCCTTTCAAAGTAAAGGAAAGATGCTGTTGTGCTTTCAGAAGCTGCAATGAGGTAAGTTACATAATCACCAATGTTCAGGAAGAAATATAAATGTAGGATAATACTTCCGGCTCTAAATCACTTTGTGCTATATGTACTTGGTTGAAGTGCATGCTTGTAATTGAAAGCACAAAAATAACTACTCATAATATATCACAGGGCTTTATGAATCAGACAAAAATATATAGTTTTTGACTCCAGAGCCTTCTACATATACAAAGTGGAGAGAAAGGGGAAAGTCACTATGCGCAATGCACCTTCCTATGTCTCAATAAGTTGTGCAACTCGAATATAAAGAGCGCAGCCTTATGAAGGTTACCACTTCATTCACAGAAGCAATCCAGCTGAGTGAGATTTTGTGTATACTTCAGTATTCGTCATCGAATTGAGGATTGTACTGTTTTTCTTTCAGATACTGACATTTCATCATTAAGTATTGCACGTTAATCCATTGTTGGAATATAGATCTGGATTAGATTTAGAATAATGTTGTTATTTTAAGGAATATTAATACTATTTTGTAAATGAATTGGTCAAGCATTTCTCAGAATGGTCCAGACACTGATTTTATTTATTTTTTTTTAATTGCAAAATTTGCACTTCAGGATTCCATATAACTGATACTGGTCTGTCTCTGAAAGTTGCCATATGTTTGTGAGTGAATTATGTGTTTTCACCATAACTGAGGCTTCTTGCAAGCAAAGAAATTTTAATTTAAAAGAATTATTCTATTTTCAGGTAAAATTACTTTAATGTGGAGGTTCCCTATCTTGTTTTAAATCCTGACATTGGTTGTAGGCTTCAAGCAGTGTGAGTTAAAGCTATATAAAATATATGTATATAAAATATATTTTAAGGAACAGCATAATATTCACTATGTCCTGATTTCACTACATGAAGTCTGGATTCCAGATGTGTTTGGCAAATGTGTGGTGCTTCTCCATCTCATTCAGGAAACATGTTCTGATTCTTTTATTGTACCAGTTCTATATTCTCACCAAGAAAGGAATCTGTAAGTTCATGACAGTTGTTTTCTAAATGACTCCTGTAATCACTTTTAGCTGAAGGAGTAATTCTTCCCACCCTTTTTCTGAAAACAGGTCTAGATCATTTCTGATGAGATAAACTGCCTTGCCTGCCCACAAAGGTGTCGGACCATCTAGGAGAGAAACAAATATGCTGATTGATGTTTTTCCCCATTGCACTCCAGGCGGAGAAGGGGTTTTCATTGTAGGGGTGGTCATTATGGAAATCTGGTTCAGTACCTCAGATTTACCATTCATCTTCTCCCTGCTGACTTGCATGGTTATCAGACCAAGAGGTAGATGAGGAAGAGCACTAATGTTCATTTGTAAGGTGGCCCTTACCTTCTGTAAGACAAAACAAACTGAGACAGGTAAAGTAACATTATTGAGTAAAGTTTTTTTTTTTTTCCCCTTAAGTTATGAACCTGGTCTTACAGCAAACACTGTACATAACAGCCATGTCAGTGTTCAGGCACTTCCAGCTTTACCATATACCATTCTTAGCAGGAAAAGAAAAGAGTGCAGCATTCTTCTCTATGATGAAGGAAACATCTTGCCCAAAAAAAGCATATTCAAGTGAATCAAAACTATGCACAGACGTATATCTTATTTACAGAATGTTTCAAAAAAAAATGCACAAAAAAATTCTAAATTGTTGCCACTAATAATAATACAAAAGTTGTTATTTAAAGTGGAATTAAATGTTTTCTTCTACCAATATTATTTTGAACATGAAGAAACTTTACAAGAAAGGAAAAATAGGATTTTTTAGGTTGCTTCCTAGCCCTCCAGAGAATTAAATCCATCTTTTAATCGCACTGCCCTCCTATAGAAAAAGTCTACAGAAACATGCCTTCCTCGCAAAATCAAGGCCCTATATTCCTTTTGTAGTCAAACAAATATTGTCCCAGCTATCAGTTCAAATAGTCTACCCTGGTTTTGTACCTCAAAATGAACTTGTATGTCTCACCACTTCATGGAAATAGAGAGAAAGATTTCTTTGAAAAGATAGGAAAAATTAAGCAGCAATAGATTGTCAGTTCTGAACTCTAACTTCTCTGAGTTATACTTATTTAAACAATTAAAATAGGTTAAAAACATGGTCTTCTTTACCTTTTTTAAGGTTTTTTCCCTTTGCTAAATGCAAAGGAGTAAGTCCATCACACTAAAATATCTTACGTCTTCATATGTAACTCTTTCTAGTTAATCGACTTACACAATGCTGTGCTTCAGAAAAGGATATTTTTGGAGATGTAGAGGACCATTGTGAGCTTCTGCTGCAGTTTTCAGAAACATTTGTTGCTTCCATAACTTCTCATTTCTTAAATCAGATATTAAATAGTATGAGATTTGTATAAAGAGACAGGTTTCAAAGTCGTTGATCTACTGGACGTTATTCAGAAACTACTGCAGTAGTAACTCCAGTTCCATCTTGACCCAAGTGGACTCCATTATTCAGTCATATTGTCTGACCTGTTGTAATTTCACTGGGCTGAGGATCAGTAGTAGTTAGAGACAAACAGCAAGGTACTGCTTGTGCCTTTTTGATCCAAAGCTCATTTTAAGAGTTGCACAATGTCAGAGCTCAAAATATTTTGGAGTATTTGGATCGGATAAACTCCAGTATCAGGCTGTCTTGGATCAGTCAGAATAGTATCCAACTAACAGAAAGTTAATTTCCGCATGTAGTTTAAAAAACAAAAAAAGCGGAACACTCCTATGGGTCTTCTAATTCAAATTCCTTCAAATGTCTATGTTGCTGAATGTCCTCATCTCCATTCTCTTCTGATATTCCCAGAATAACCTCTGAATGCATCTCCATTTGCACTGAATCCTGTTTCTGTTGGATAAAAATTGCATTATGTACAACATCTGCATTCAATGGTATTGCAAATTCTGTCTGAATTTTATTAAAAGCATGCTACTTATTAGATTTATCTGGGATTAGTACTCATTGCTTCCTCCATAATGATAAGTGGGATATAGAGATCACGTTAGTTACTCTCTCCCTGTAAAAGGTGCTCATAAGCAAATTTGCTTCACTGTTCTGAACTCTAATTTTTTTCACTTGTTGCCTTGCAAGATAACTGTGTGTCTAGAGTTTATCTCAAAGTCGTAATCTTTCTTTCATATCTATCTTTTTTACTTATTTGTTGGATAAAACATTATTTCAGTACCATTCTTCTCTGCCTACTTAACTCTTACAGTATGTCTAAAGCCAACGTTTCCACTATTTCAAGTGTCAGCAATATTTGTGATACTGATCTGTTCCATATGTTTTATTCAATTTCTCTTTCCTAGAAGTGCGATCAACAGTCATCTCAGCCACTTGTAGTAATCATCTAGACAGTAATTACACAGTTGTGCTGAGGTTTTCCTGTCAAAGGAGTGTGTGGTGTTTTGAAATAGGGAACAGAGCTGTCTTCTTCCTCTGTCAGTGAGATATAAGGTGTTTTTTTTTTGTTTTTGGGGTTTTTTTTTTTGTTTTTGTTTTTGTGATTTTGGTGGTCACTGATTGCTGCAGTTTTTGTTTTATATAGTGAATAAAAAAGACATCTGAATAGTAGTTAATGCAGTTCTAGGGTGGAGGGAGATACAGAATATACGTTTGATAATTTTGTCTTTACATTCTGATAGTCCACATTTGATGGCCACAGGGGTTATTAACAGTTAATTACTGGTGCCAAATGATTTGTGCATAGAAGAAATGGCAAATATGGCACCTTTAGGTCAAATTCAGTCAAATATTTTTGGCCAGAAATGTCACAGAAACAACAGAATCTTGAGAGTAGATGAGGACTTCAGTACAGTTCTGGAGCTCTCTTGGGCTTTTCTTTTCTGAGAAGATGACTATAAAGTAAGAGGAGCACAAACCACTCTTGGGAGCCAGCCCAAGGCTTGTGGAAAGAACTCCAGGTGCAAGTTCGAAACACATTCCATCAACCTTGTCATTTATGATATAATTATATCATACCCACACCAGTTTCTCCCTAAGTTTGTCTGTAAGAAGGCAAAAGCAAACAAAACAAAAAAACTCCCTCCTCTTGCCGCAAAATTCCAGTTGTGATTCGTGAATTTTGATGGCTCATGGTTTCTGTCAGGGTTTACAGCCAAGTACATATATTTAAAAAAACAAAACAAAACAAAACAAAACAAAACAAAAAAAAAAACCATTGAAAGGCACACTCTTTTTTCCCCTGGGAGAGGAGGTGCAGCTCTCATTGGCAATTGTTTGTTATGTGACTGAGTGCACTACTAGAAGGTGTTTAAATATCGTAGTGTAAGTAGTACAGCAATAGAGCTGAGTAAGACAGAGTAAAATGAATAAAACAAATGAAACAAAGGCTCTTCTGCAAATGTTTTAAATGCATAGGATGGAGAAAATCCTCTTAATTTTCTGTTTCAGTGATGTCTCCCCAGGAAACATCATTTGAGCACACCTTCATTTTTTCATCGTGTGCTGCCGGAGACAATCTTCCTTTGCCTTCTGGAGAACAGTTCACTGTGTAGCTTCAGAGGAGTTACAGGGATCTAGACTGCTGCCTGATGAGCATTTTTTCTCTAACTCACACAATCACAGGGAGTGATAAGAAGCATTGAATACGCTAGCCATGGAGGTCTATCAATTAAAGCCACACAAACATTGGAAATATTTACTTTGTTTTGTCTAGTTGACTGGAGATTTATAACTTGCTAGGAGATAAGCTAGCATCTGAACTTTCATTAGCATGCCATATTTTCCAAAATAAATAGCTCTGTAAATGATTTTATCTCGAAGCAGGTGCGCTGTTGCAGTACCTTATATTTCATGCATTGCTCAGCTTCCTCTTAAGTATGTGCAAAATAATCAATGACTTGCACTTCTCCACAAAAACCTTCCCTTTCATATCTTACTCACATGCTTATTCCTGTAAGACTCTAGAACTGACAATTTTGCAGTGAGTCATAGTGATTGCTCCTTAAAAGGTTGGTCCATTGCACGCGGATATGCTGAAACACTTTCTCTCTGAGACACACTTAAAATAACAACCTCCTGAAGATTTTCTCCATCCTTCCTTTGAAAATCATTGTCCTGTAATCTCCACAAGTAGCCTGTTCTCTTTTGGCTTCACTACAAGCACTCTGCATACCATTTTCCCAGTTCTTAGAACTGACTTGCTGCTCAAAATGCAATGTTATGCCACTCTGGTTGCAGGTAATATCATGTGTGTCAATGTGCAGAGAGAAAAAAAGACACTCTACCTGGTGGTGAGTCTCATATGCAGCTAACCAAGTTGTGATATTATCTGTAGGATGTGGAACAGGCATGGTTATAACTTCCAGGCATCTATACCTACAAGAGAGAGGTAGACATGCAACTCTAACATATCTGCAGGAACAAATTATTCAATAATACTTTGCAATAGATGCACCTGCAAGAGACACAGGGTAGCAATTTAACTGAGTAAGAAACTTAAAGACAGGAGATAATCACTTAAGAAGAGCATGGTCTGTGACCTGAGTGAAAGAGTGTGTGTGAATCTAAGGAACACAAATAAATGTCGGTAGTCAGGATCTGCCTAACAGCCTCCAGAGATACTGAGCTCTTTATAGCAACTAGAAAGGGAACTTAGGCACTTTGGTGAAGGTATCTCTGTAGATGCCAAAAAAAAAATCACACATGAGTTGGATGTTTAAATTAGACAGACATCTTCCATTTCTAAAGCTATTCTACCATTTTTTGTTTCGCTGTAGAGATTTTGCTCAGCACTTTTCCCAGTTCTTCTTCTTCCATCTCACTGGTTTTAACTTACTAGAATTTTAAAAGTATTGCACAGATATGCACATACATTTGAATTCAAAAAAAAAAAACCAAGAGCCTGTGGCATGCTACTGCGCTTATATCCGAAAAAATACTCCTATTTCCATAATTAAAAATATTCCCCATAAAATGTGTTAATTAAAGGAAGAACATAGAAGATGGGCAGGCATGGCATCAGAAATGTCTTTTAACTCCTTTGCTGAAGGCCAACACAATTGAAGTTAAGTGGGAGTGATGTCTGCATAGAGCTATGTGAACTAAATGAACCACAGAACTAAATGAAAACATTTAGTGCTATCACAAAGGGTTATATGTTGGTTTTCAATACTGTACAAATTTACCACAGAAGAGATCTACCAACAGAATTGCTCTCTTGAGACCAGAGACAATCCTCATTTTTTGACCAGAATATTGTTTTATGTTTAGATGCATGTGGCTTTTAATTACATGCATTTCTTGCCCCAGGGGAAGCATTTTACACTACATTTTAATAGCAACAGTTTCATATCCATAGTTCCTTGAGTTTTTATTTACTGAAAGAAAATAAAGTGTGCGGTAGCTTCTTTTCTCCTGAGCAGGAATTCTATCTACTTATTAATTAATTAGTTAATTTACTCTTAACACTAGTTCCATTATGCATCACACCTTCCAAACATTAAGGCATCTTGAGTTATCACCTTACCCTGAACTTATTTTTTATTTTCCAGTTCGAGAAAGCCTTCTCTGTTATGTCGATATGAAAGATATGTGGAGTTGGTTGACTGCATTAATTGGTAGTGGGTGTAGGGCCACGAACTGTACAGCAAAGCAAGTTCCTTCTGGCAGCCTGACTTTCATTTTTTACTTATTTCTTGTAAGCTGTCCAACTTAGAGGAAAAGAATGCTCTAGGCAGCAACATTGAATCGTTAAATGAAGTTGGCCTACATGGGAAATACAATTTGTCTTTGTTGTGATTAGTGTTTGTAGTCCTGAATGCAGAATGCACAAAACCATGGGGCAAAATCACACTGAGAGGCAGCAGTCAGGCTAGTTAGTGACAGAGATACAGCTGAGAACATGGTGTAAGACTTGAGCTTCAGGGACAGTGATGGGATCTGTGAGGTGCTCAGTGGTTGAGTCTTACATCTAGCACTCTGTTGATAAAACAATATCTGGTAATGCATAATTAACTGCTTTTTGTATATAATAATTCATCTGAAAAGACTGACATCTTTAAGCCACTGTATGGTTTACTGACTCTCACAGCCATCTCACTTCTTCCCTGACCTCTCTTGCACCAGAAGTTTATATTATCTTCCAGAAATGTATATTACCTTCTACATACACATATCAGCAAACTTGCAAGGAAAATCAGAAGCCAGAACAATGTAAGACTTAGCAGTACGCTGTCCACAGTCTTTTCTTAAAAAGAAGAAATAATAATGTTAATAATGTGGGATAGTTCATACATGAATGAGTTATATGTTAATATATATATCAGTATTTCACCATTCCTGAGCTGCTACAGACTTAAAGAAACCTTTCACCAAGCTTTTTAGGGTAAACAGGGGCTTCTGTCTTCAGCACTGTTCTTTCCTCCTCCTTTTAGCCCTCATCCTTGCTGCGACTTGATCCCACACTTTCCCTGGTTTTCTCTGCACCATTCACTCCTTTCCCTGGATTTCTGCTCTCCCATGCTGGGCATGGCCTGATGTTTCACTGGACACTTGGTGCCTTGATGACTCTGGATATCAGGCTCCCCTGTCCATCTATTGTTGACGCTCCTTTTGCTGCCCCAGCTGCTTCTGGATTCCTGCTGTTGCCACCTCTCACCTCCCCACACCACCACCCCCTGCTGCTGCCTCCTCACTCCTCTACAGCTGTAACTGGTTTAAGGCAAAATGAAAATGAAAGCTTTTTGTCAAAAAAAAAATATATATTCTGTTTGCCTCAAGAAGCAACATATTTTTTTCATTAGACTTACTGTTTTTAACAATGTTAGGCAAAGTCCTAAAGAAATGCAAGCGAACAGTCTGAAATACATATCTGTACTGTTCAGAAAATATTGCTGTTTAGTAACTTGCATTCCTTCCTCTAAAATCTCTCAATCAAAAATGTTTTTTTTGGCATTTTTTTCTTTAATACTTGGCTTTAGAACCATGATTAGTTTAGTTTCCTTTGAACTAAGTACTTTGAAAAAAAAACAGGTAGGAACAGCTCTTAAAACGTTAGTAGTCCTAGGCCAGTTAAATAATGATTTTATGACCAATCTAGATAAAATTCAAAGAACAAAAGAATGGAATAAAACTTCCTAGTTTGAACCCATCTGTACTTTAAAACCAAAGATATGAGTTTCCACAAATGTAATGTGAAACGAAGAAAAACCTCTCAATCTTCTGAGCAGAACTACAAGAACAAGTTTTATGCTCTTCTAAAACATAAAGCTATTCTTCATTCACTTTAAACTGAAAAGGAAGCTTTTCCCTTGTCTTTTGAGATGAATGCTCAGAAAATCCATTCTGAACAATTTCTGGACTGTGTAGTATTAATTCTTTATTTTGAGGTGATTGTTCTGCATCCTTCTGCTGTTAATCCTGTATCACGTACACACTCGAGACAAGAGGAAACGGTGGTCTGCCAAACCACAGACGTTTGGTCCTCTTGTTTTCTCATCTCATGTGTTTTGGAAAGGTGGAAGAAAAAAAGCACGTATTCCTTTATTTAGATTATTTTATGGTTTGGGTTTTTTTTGTTCGTTTGTTTGTTTTGTTGTTGTTTGGGGGTGGTTTGGAGTTCTTTGTTTTTTCAGATGCAAATGCTTACACTCAGTCACACATGACACTATTTTGAACCAAAACAATTAGGTTGGTCAGCAAAATTCAGAACGTCTCTGAATTGCTATTAACTTCAAAGTGATCTATCAATGCTCAGAAGCTCCAAAAATTAGACCAATTATTTCAAGTTTCTATAGATGAATAAAGCTGATCAAACATTTCTCTTTTAGCAGAAAGTTTCCATACTGAACAGTTCAGTTTAAATTGTTTTATTTTTCAAGGGCATATGCTAATTCTGATGGAAAATGAATATGTCTCCTATGAGAAAATTAACAAATTCTTTTCATGTCAAAGGAACATTTCAGAACAAATATTTTAGTTATGTTTTGAATTATGTTATTTCGTTTTGATGTTTCAGCTTTTTTAAATGGAGGATGAAATGCCTCTTAAAAATGCATTCTTAAAGAAATTTAGTGTATTTTCTAGACAAAACGTTGGAATGTCATACGAAAATAAACAGAAAGCAGGTCAGTTCACTTTGCTTCAAGACTTTCAGCAGAAATATTGACACATTACAAAATAAAAATACTGAATGGATACTCTTCCGTTCAAGTCACTCCACCAAAAATCAAAATCTTTTTAAAATCTTGTGTCTATGAAATTAGGTATGAAACTTGCACTAAATTATCATGAATGACACCATTAATAACATTTAAAAAAAAAAAAAACTAGACAGTATTATAATGTATTCTCATTATATGTGTTTCTGATTCAAAGCAGCGAAAATAACTGCCAGAATACAAAATAAAACGGACAGAAAACCGTCTCTAAGCATCAAAGAAGTTGTTTAAAGAGGTTTGCTTGAGTGTGTGATCCCTCAGTGTAATATACTCCATAGATTCATCTTACAAAAGCCACTGATCCTGTAGGAGCACAGGAAGGAAGAAGGGAAATTGCTGTATTACATGAACTTGTGCAGAGTAACATGCTGCAGAGGCAAATCAACTTTCTGCACCAAACACACGGAGGTATGACATATTATATGCAACGGCAGTCATGTCTACTGCAAACTTTTCTGAAGCAGAGAAACAAGCTGTGATTGTTACGCCCCAACAACAACTGTAGAGGAAGTCGGGAACGCAGCAGTGTTGAAAACAGTTGAAGGACAGTCACAGCTGCTGAAAGCAAGATTTTGTAGGCTGGTATTAGGGCAAATGATTGCTCAAATACATTTCCTTTCTTCTGCTAAGGAATGGGTAAATCTACACCTCCCCATCAGGAAAAGCCCTTCTGATTTCCCCTCACCCCACGGTACACATCAATTCAAATGTGTCTAGTCTGATGCAAGGCACTGGGCAGACTTCTTTGGTGGCTACGCTACTGCCCGAGGCTCACATTCTCTTCAATGAGAAGAAATAAGCATTTCCAATGGGCAAATCAAGTCTCTGATGGTCTGAAATCTTTTCTTTCCTTCACCACAGTGAGCAAGTGGAGCTCCTCTCTCCAAGCATTAAAGAATTATTTACGAAATGGAGTGAATGAACCTTGACCAACAGAGATGGTAGCTGAGAGGTGCCAACAGAACAGTGCGATGTGATGAGGCACCTGATGAAGTAGACAGAATGAATTTACGTTGCAAAAATAGCAATGTCTGTCCTTGTATTTCCTGTCTCTTCAGGTAAGTATGCATCTGAAGCATATGAATCAAAAAGACGTATTTCAAAATGCACAGTCTGTTGCATTAAATATTTATCTTGTATTGTTTTAAGAACAATAGTGTTGAAAATTTTTACACGTCAATGTACAGAGCCAAGTCTATGTGCCAGTTTCTCTACCTAAATATCGAGTGTTACCCATCCCATTATACTACTTCCCTTTTACCCAACCTGACATCATGAAGCTACTGTATGTGGAGGCATTTTTCTAATCATGGAAAGCACAGGTTTCTCTTGTTAGCATACAAGTATTAAGATCTACACATAGGAGGTGAAGGAAAAAGCATGACTAGTTTGTAGTGAAGAGAACAGTGGGAGTCAGAGAACATGTACTTGAATGACAGCTTAATCACTTTCTATCTCTGTCAGATAAGAAATTATTCACCTGATACAGTAATAGAAATGTTAGATTTAATTCTTAAAGGACTATAATTTAATGAGTATTATGATATTCGTGAGTTTCTTGGCTTACTAACTGAAGCTGAAATCATTTGTAGAGACATCCACTGCACAACAGGCAGGGAAATGTTGTGCGATGCATCATTTTTGTCTTCTAAAAGCTGTCAGGAGTCACCCTGGGAAAACAGGCCTGTGCTAAAATGCCTTAGGAGCAAGGAAATACAACCCACTAATTCAAGGACTGTGTTTCTCCACAGGATGTAGAGCTGTGTGACCTAGTTCATAACAAGGGCCTCTAGGTACTGCTACAGTACATTAATACAACAAAGAGAACAGAAAGTAAATATGCTGAATAATATTAATGTATATACCGATAAATGTTGCAAATGGTAAATATAGGATAACTTACCGTCATAAATAATCACTGGTTCACTCCAATCACTCCAAATCTTGTTTCTTATGCATAACTCTTTCTTTGCCCTCACTTGTGCTGTACATTTGTTTACTGGCCTATGAAATGGATACTCGTATTTCTCTGCAGTGACATCTACAATCTATCAAGATAGGTTTAGGGGGTTATTTTTGGTGATTTCACATTACAGTTGAAACAGATATAAGTCTAGGAATGTCAAAAACTATTATTTACATCTCAAATCTAGTAGAAAGAGATTTTCAGAAAAAAGAGTCTTTTTGATGGCATGTTTTAAAACTCAGAAATTCAAGAAACACTAGAACTTATAAGATGGAAGGAGGCATCAGCTATGGTTGAACAGTATGAATCTTAAAGCGCTAACTCCCCTCTTGTTTTTCTCTCACATCAAGTGTAGGGTGAATACAATAACAATGAAACCACAAGTTCAAAGGTTTTTGTATGGGTAGTGTATTGTCTTTGTTTTTCTGATAGAAAAAAGCTTGCAGTTCTCAGCTGCTTAATGCTGAGGATTGTCCATTATTTTAATGACTCTCTTGAAACATCTTTAATTGTGCCTATAAATAAAATGTCACTTCAAAAGATTAAAAATACACAAGATGAGTCACAGCTTGTAACAGACAGTTCTCAACATTTTTCACCACCTACAAAAACTGGAGCCAAGTGGAAGAAATGAACAGTTTTAGAAATTTAGGAAGGAATAAAAAAGAATGGGAGACAGGAAACTCTTGCTCAGAATAATTAGCAATAGTATTAGGAAGTTGCAAAGAAGTAGAAAGTATGCTTCTCAGAAACAAATGAATGCAGGATCTTTGCATTTTGATGTTATGAAAGCATGATAAGATAGTACTGTAAAGGCAAATTTAATAAAAGGTGACCAGCTGCTCTCCTTGTACTGCCCAATGCACAATATGGATTTGACTGTGTACCATATAATTTATTTCTCTTTCTTCACATTCTTTGAGACCTTCTTTACAGATCTGGTAAAGGAAGCAGGTCCAACAGCTCATGTGCTATATTTCTCAGAAGTAATTAAAAATGTGGAATATTAGGACTTTCAACAGCAAACTGCAAATGACAGTAAGAGTTGAGCACTCTTCTCTTTCTGTGTCTGAAAATTTGTTCCTACAGAGCCAATAATAAGTTCCTTGCTTCATAAGAATTTGTCAAAGTGTAGAAATGAAAGACACCTTATAAAATTATGTAGGCCATCTTATGTTAGTCGTGATGGACAGCAATTTTTGTCACATCTACCCAGACCATTGTGGGAGGATGTTTGCCTAATTTGTCATGAGTAACTCAAAGCAGTGTTACCCCAAGCAGCCTCAGAAACCTGTTTCTGTGTTAGAGTTTCCTTGGAATTAGAACACTTCTAATTTTTAGCCTAGTTTTCCTTGCTTCAAATTTAGCCTGTTACTTTTTACCCTACTCACAATTTGTCACAGGGAGGTATCACCCCTAAGTTCTTCTTAAGAATCTTTTGTTTACCAGAAGATTGTTGACACAAGTTACTGTGTGTTACTTACATACAAGAGTAACATCTAGACTGTGTCCTTCTATCTCCACTTCCTATAGCATGTCTCCAAAGGTTCTGCTTATAATATAATGAGCAGGAGTTTTGAAGACGTGTTCTACGAAGAGAAGACTAAAGGATAGAGTGTAGAGTGTTCTCTGAGCTGTTTTCCAATGTATTTACATAATGCAAAGCACAATTTGAGACTTCAGGTGAAGCTTAATAACTAGAAGAGCAGATTAGTCACAAGCTACATCTTACATATGACATGCCTCTCATATATACTTCAATAACTTTTGACCTTTATGTAATAGCATGGAATTACTGACTCAGTTTGTGGTAATCCACAGACCTTTTATCTTCTCCATTGCTGCCTAAATGTTAATTCCTTATTTAGATTTTGAATATTTGACCTATACTTCCTAATCATAGGATTTTCCTTATTGCTGGATTTTAGCTCGTTGACTTCAGATTTAATCAACATTTCAAATTCAAGTTTTATTTTCTGTACTACTTGACAACTCTTCCTAGCTTCCAGTCACCTGTAGACTTAAATCCCTACTTTCAAGCTTTATCTGTTTGTATTGCAGTATTATTATCTGTACACATAAATATTCAGCAAGTCACACCTTCTGGTATTCAGAATAAATAAATATAGGCTTGCATATTTTAATCATTATCCTCTTAAGTGTCCTTCAACAAATATCCACAACCCTGCTTATGGATACCCTAACAAGAAATTCACAAGGAACCTCAATCTTGCTCTACTCCCCTCCCTTCTGTGCCTCCTGTACCTCCACTGCAGTTTTTTTCCTTATCACCTTGGGCCCATTCCAGCCCCATGGTAGGAAGGCACCTGTTACTGCGAGGCCTCCTCACTTTCACCTCCCTTGCTCTGGGTCCCGAAATCGGAAGGAAATCTGCCTGCATGGCAAATCGCAAGTGCTCCAGCAGGTTGCAGAGCAGGATTCAGCATGAACCTCCCTTGTTCACTCTGTTGGCAGCTGCTAGGAGCTCAGTGAACAGACAGGGGAGAGCACTTGGATGTATCCAGTACAGGTTTTGAAGTGTCAGACTTGCAAATGGTTAAGGGAAAGATATCTATTTGCAGAAGTGGCCTAGAAGGAGGCTACCTGTCTTTCTTATAGGAAAATCCCAAAGAGGTTATGAGAAGAGACAATGTAACTCTGGAAGCTGTCTATCAGCCTTACTACTGTATCTGAACTAATAAACACTGCTGTAATTTATGAAGACTTTTATGCATCCGGTAATGTGTCTACCTTATTGCACTTCTTTCTACTGTGTCTGTCAAAGAATAGTCATATTTGTTTAGTCATATGTTATTTCAGACTTTGTCTGTGAAATGTTTGCAGTCAGATTAGATAAGCTTTTTATTGCTAGAGTACTGAGTATTCAGGTACTTTAGCTAAGACTTAGGTGCTTGAAGAAAAACATGTCTTAAAAGAGAGCTTGAACAAAAACACCAAAGATCCAGAAAATTGACATTCAGCTACACATCTGAACTTCTCAGTATCATATGTAAAGTGCTTGGCTTCATACTCTCTAAAACTAAGAGAAGCTGCTGATACACCATGAAAGATTATTAAATATATATGATGTATACAAATAGCAGGAAAGATTCTTTGAGTGATATATGTAGAAACAACTATATTGACATGCAAATTGTGAGCACAGTCCTGCAAGGATTCACATGTATTTCACATGAATTATTCACTGACTATGACATGAATTAAGTATGAGAGAAAAACTTTGCAAGGCTGAAGCCTGATTACAAATTTTAGGATCAAATTAATATTGCAGTCTACATTAGCAAATATATTTAGTTTTGAGGAGTACATTGAGAGCTGGCATAGTTATATTCTGATATCAGGAAATCACATGCTTTTAATCAATAGTGTCTTTCTACAATTAATTATATTTCCTGTTAAAATGCAGCGTTATGCAGCTACATTTCAATTCAAGCTCTTTTTAAGTTTCTCTCTAGAAAGGGGGATGCTTTAATATATCTACAAGCATTTTTCTAACAAGCTGCTTTTACATGTTATCACAAGATTCATGTAGGACATCAAGAAGGAATAGATGTTATCCAGGTCAAAATAGATTTAAAATGTTCAGTGAATGATAGAATCGTATTTACATACAGCTTAAAAAAAAAAAAAGTGTAATTTCAAAGAGTCACAGAATGGCTGAGGTTGGCAGGGAATTTTGGGCTCATCTTGTCCAACAGGGGTCCAGGGTGCTCAGGCCCACATCCAGGCAGCATTTGGAGATCTCCGAGGGAACTCCACGACCTTTTGGGCACCTGCATCAGTGCACCGTCACCTGCACAGCGCAGAAGCGCTTCCTGGTGTTCAGAGGGAGCCTCCTGTGCTCCAGTTTGTGTCTATTGCCCATTGCCCTGGCCCCACTTAAAAGAGCCTGGTTCTGTCCTCTTTGTACCATCCCTTCAGGTATTTATACATGTTGACGAGATCCCCCTGAGCCTCCTCATCTCCAGGATGAACAGTTCCAGCTTTGTTTGTGTTTTTTCATCATAAAGGTGCTCCAATCCCTTTAGCTTTCATAATCACCATCATTAATTTGTGTGAGTCTTTTTTGCTTTTTCCCTCTAGTGTCTTTTGTTTTAAAGAAGTACATGCTTTAGATTCAAAATTTTAAATTGTTTCACAAGGATCCTCTCAGCAAGCACTTAACAAAAGATGTTCTTTAGTTGGAGTAGCTCTCTTCATCAAACAAATATGACAGGTATAATAACAATATATATTAATATAGATATCATATAGATATTATACAATATATAATGAATGTTTAACTTCCTTCAGAAAAACTCTGAAAACAGCTGAGCATGAAAAAGAACTATTGAGAGTAAATATATATATAGAATTTCTGTAGGAAAGAAAATAAGTACAATTCTAGATCAAACAAGATAACTGGAACTTGACCAGTGAATATGGGCCGACATTCTTCGGACAAAACCTGTTGTAGTATATATACCATGCAACGGTAGCCATATAGTTTTTCCTTAAGTGAAAAAAAATTAAACATGGAAGTCCTGTCTTTGGGCGGAAAAAATATGGAAATAGCGATCTTTAACACCTTTTAATAACATATTATGCTGATTGAAAATTAACTCTCTGAAAAACAGGTTCTTACATTACTTCTGTTTCTCAGTATTCACAGGTGTCTTTTCATCAACAACAAAAAGACTCACATTTAAGTGATGTTAATGTACCAGTCAAATTCATGAAAAAAAAAGCAAAACAAAACAAACAAAAAAGTTCACTTGAATGCAAGCATAAATCTGAAAAATTCATAAAATATATTGATTTTCTCTTTTGTCGAGAGACAAAAAGTGTTGGATTATTTATGAAAGACTGAAATTTCTTAAAGTTGATTTGAATTTTAATTCTGTTAAACTCAAGGGATGTCCAGTTCTTATATAAATTATGCTATGCAGAGTAAGTGCATTACCAAAAAAATTATTACCTTACTGCCTGTTATTTTCACTTGGTACTTAAAGCAGTTTTTACTTGCTGAACCAATGGTAGGCGGGGGTTTCCAGTGAATTTTAATACTTCTGTTTTCAAAGGAAACAGAGACGTTGATCGGTGGGTTCAGTTTCTCTGAAAATGAGTACAGAGAGGTCTTCTGCACTTTGTGTTTTTTCTCATGTTCATGTGCATCAGCCCTTACAACAGACAACTGCTGAAAACAATCAGTTGTTGGAGGTTACCACACACAAGGAAACCACTCAGCACGTCAGACATTTTCTTTAAAAGTGTCACTTACTGAGTGGCATTCATTTCTGCCTCAAAATAAAGGGGAAGATCTTTTTTCTCATTATTTCCACTGCGTCTTGTGGGACACTCCAAGTCTGTCTATGAGCCCAGTGGCATAATTTTGAAGAGAATGGAGTTTCAGCTCTCATGATGGGCTACTGAAGGGGTGGCAGCTTCTGGCACATCTTAACCACCTTATTAGGATTGCTACACATACTTAAAACATCTATTTCTTATTGTAAATGAGCAGATGAGCACTTGCTGTGGAGGAATGTTTTTCCTTTGGAGCAAAATAAGCTCAGTAGGTGTTAAAAAAAAAAAAAAAGTCCTGCCCCTATCACTGCCATTGTGTTCCCATCACAAAGTGCAAGGTGTGCAGTGGCCATGTGTTTTTCAGGGAGGGAGGGGGAACTGGGATGGAAGCAAGAGACGTTTTTGTTCCAAGGATTTTAGCATTTGGTGTAGATAAGCAAATCCACAGTCACTTTATAGCATGCCAAGTGCTGGGACGTTGATCTGGGTACAGGTGTGGGCAGGGTGTTCAAACAGTGGGAGCCCTCCCCAGCTGATGTTGCATTGCCACAAAGGGAGGAACCACATGCCAGTTCCTTAAAAAAAGCTCTCCCAGCAGAGGCATGTGTTCCCCACAGGGCTGTGGGGGCAGGGCTGGCGAGGTCAGAGGCATGGCTGCAATGTGGTGCTGAGGAAAAGACAGAAAGAGAAGAGTGGAGCAGAGCGGTAGCACTGCTTCTCCATGAAGCACTGTGTGCTTTCTGTAGCTGTGGCTACACAGCCCTGTCTTGCTCTACAGACGTGTATGCTGTGCTGAGGTTTCCTTTTTGACTTTTATTTTCCCCTTCCCATCTCAAGAAGTCTCATCTTTGAGTAATAAGGCCTTGGTGAGCTCCACAAAGTTAACAAAATCTTGCCCCCCAGCCTCAGCCTTGCAAAGTTGCTCTGTTCTGCCTGCCCCCGAATCTGACCCCAGTGGCAGCAACCAGTGCTCACCTTGCTAGTCTAGGCACACCACATGCCATGAAAGCAGGGAAGGCAAGCAGCAGTTGCTTAGTGTTTGGCCTCCATAGGGGTAGAGACATATTTTTCACCTCTGGGATATTATTCCTGGAGGATCTCACCCTGTTGTCAGTGTACCAGGAGTGGGAAAGAAGTGAGAAGTCTGTTCAGCCATGTAGGCTGCTAGGACTGAGTTATGCTCAGCTGCCCTGCAAGCTGCAGCATGCTACCAAACTTTCACAGTCTATTTTAGGAGCAAGGCGGGTTTCTGCTTGACATGGGACAGTAGCGGAACCTGTTGGCTGAACCAGCTGTGGTCGGCATGCAACTGTGCTGGTGGTTCAGTAGGAACACAGGAAGCGCACGGAGGAAACACACACGGCCTGGCCTTGGCGAAGAGGAGGCAGTGACAGCTCTGAGCAGAAGGGAAGAGAGAAGCAGGGAAGCATGTGGTGCTGCAAGCAGATGCACCATGGCAGCTCTCTGCTGGAGGCCTGGCGGTGGGACCCAGCAGACAGCTGGGAAGTGAGCTCCTCCAGGTTGGCTATGGAACGCCTGTTAGTTCTCCCCTCCTCCTTTTTTTTCTTGTATGATTCAGCCTTCCCCCCCCCACACACACAAAAAAAGGCATTTTGAAAATGTTTCTTTTCGCTAAAACAGAACATCTTACTTTCAACTGCTTCTGACTGCAGTGTAAATTCTAAGGCAAAGCCACTCATTCTAATGTATGAGAAAGCAGCAAATCAAATCTAGCTTGGAGCAGGTTTTGATAGCTTTGAATGAGTTTTTACTTTCACTTGATTTATGCCTGATGTTATCCTGTGTTACAAGTCTGGAATACAATCAACATGTTCATAATTTAAAATGTATTTGGTTCTGCAATCTGTGCTAAAACTCAGGAGAATTTCTTGCTAATAAGATTAATTCAAACATCATAGAAAAATAAGGAAAAACAAATGTATCTGATCATTCAAGACTGTCAGTAGTTAAAATCACTGTCAAAATGCTTTTAACCAAAAATAGCTTCATAAGTAAACAGAGATGTTATTAATGTTTTAGAACACTCATTTTCTCAAATACAGTTATTAATGATACGTGTGTGTTTATACTCTTCTTTAACTTGTTTTCGTCAAGACAATATGGGAAAAAATGATAGAAAAGAAAAATTGGAAGAAAGAACAGTCTAATTCTTTTCATATTACATGGAATGAAATCTTTAAAACATTTTCCCACAATATCCTATCATTTGTTAAAGGGCAATTCTAGATAAGCAATGATATTACTTTAGAGAAAAAACTAAATGCCTTTGATCCGTAATCCCTTTTTTTAATCTTTGCGTAAAATGCCCAGATATAAAAATGCATAACAAATTAGAAATAATATTCTACCTTTATCACACCTCTCTATTTTTCTTTTTGTTTTCTTGTATTAACCAACAAATGAGCTTTTAACACTAGGCAGTAATAGACGACACTTACCTATTTTCTGAGGCATAAAATCTTTGTAATAAGACAGTCCTCTTGAATTATTTCTCAGATCTATTACAGATATGTTTAAATTGATTTTTCTTGATGGCTGGAAATATACTTCTTTCATGTGGCATCCAGTATTTTTATTCCTTGCATTTTTTATATATTGCTGGCATTCAAAATCTTTTCCTATGTGTCTGTGGGAAGGAAATACCGGTCTTTCAGATCAAGGTACAAGAGATCTTAGACAAGGTACAATAGATTTAGTATAAAAATAATCCCACAGTTTCACACTTATTTTCCACAAGATCCTCACCTGTATGAAAAAAAATACTGGGTATCTGCAGGAGCTTCTGCTTTAATATGCCAGGTGCAATTGAAAAAAGAAATATTATATATGATGCATGAAAGATTCTGAATATACACTGCAACAAAGAAAGGTGAAAAAAGTAAGTGTGATGTTTATGTTGCATAGATTTGCTAGTAACATGATGGATGCCTTTACAAATCTATCAAGTATCCTTATTTCTAGGGAGGTGGATAAGTGCTGGGTGAGAACAAATGGGCTTTTGGGGCAATGATAACTGAGAAGCACTTCTGCTGCTACCACCAAAAGCCTTACTAACACAGATAAAGAGAAAAAAAAGAATAAATACTAGCTGAGGAGCTCTACTCTTTTAAGATTTCCTGAAACCAGGTAATGCAAAAGACCATCCTCAACAGAGATAGTAGTTGTTTGGGAAGATGAAGACAGTGGTTGGGTTGTTCTGACAACTCCCTTAGCAGAGCTGAATCTGAACATTTCTGAAATAATTCCACAATATTCCAAGATGCTATATGTCATTCTCTTAAATCCATACCAAAAAGAAAAGTCATGATAATGAACTTTTAGAAATGATATGTCTCCAAGTAAGACAGAACATTATAATGAATGCTTGTATGCCTTAATGACGTGCAGGAAATAGCTGACCTGGAGGAGCCCTGTAAGTATATTCTGTCCAGCCGCTTTCCTTAATTAGGTCTTCTGTTTCTTTAGCAAAAAGCTGTGTTTTAACTTTAGCTTTAAAACCAGAATGTAACAAAAGACGTATTATCTTTTTCTTTTTCCGTAGTCTTTCCTAAAAAGGGGAAGGAATTACATGAAGACAGACAGCACTAATTATTAAAAGAAAAATGATGCAAATTCATGTACAGAAGCACTGTATGATTGCACTTTAAATTATGTGTAATCACTGAACAACTTACTTTCTTCTCATCAGATGTATTGAAGAATGTGTAACTCAAAATATACTTCACAATGTACTTCTCTGTCTCTTCCTGTGTCAGGTTGTTGTTCCAGTACAGCATAACTCTTGATTCATTCTTGGTAATCTGCAGATCATTATGTAAACCAAGTTCATCTGCAATTATAATGATATTACACAGAGGAAGAGTGGTCCCCCACTGCATACACAAGGGTTTGGCTCCTAGTAAGGCTTGCACACTCATCAGCTCCCCCTGGGAGCTCAGTTCTCACACAGAGCAAGTAGTCATGTTCACTAATGTGAGTGAGTTTAACAGTGAGATTCATGTTCACCTGTCTATAGCTCCCAAAATGTTAGGTGATTCGCTTTTACCTGCCTTGGACAATTTCCTCATTGGTGAGGTCTATCCATTGGCTGTAGAAAGAGACTTGACAAGAACTTCTGATCAGACATCTGAAATGGCTAGCACGGGATGAATCATTACGTAACTTTTTACTTACCCACTACATCTGGTTGTCCGCTTGCCAAGCTAGTGGAAAACAATGTCTTATGCTGGAAAAAGCTTAGCATCAGCACAACAGGAACATATGTAACATGTGCCATAGTAAATGCTTTGGGCCACAGGCCTGCAGAAACTGAGACTTTAGTTCCAAGTTTGGCTCACTTACAACATGATGTTTGCATTTTTCATCTGTGAAATAATAAGAAACAGTCACTTAACCACTTAAGTGAAGTCAGAAGTCTAAGAAGTAAATAAGAAATGACGCATGGTTAATGGGTCTCGTTGGTCAGCGCCGTCTATTACCAGAATGTTGTTACTGAACCCTATCCTTTGTGTGCCAGGGCCAAAGAGGATGTGTGCCATACTGGGCTGGTTTTGAATTGGGGTGCTGCTTAGATTGTATGGTAAAACCACGGAAATTACAAAACTGATAGTGCCTGATAGCAGACAGTTTGAGTGGGAATCACCTGACATAACTTTGGATAGATAACAAAGCCAGCAGCTGTGTCTGTGGGAGTTACCTAGCCTCTAGTAAGAGATAGAGCCATTGTCACTTCTGGGTTGTAGACATCGAATGTGCGAGAGGTGAAGGGATGAGGACAGACTCTTTTCAGTGATCTGTGGGGACAGGCCAAGTGGAAATGGCCACAAACTGGAGCGCAGGAAGTTCCGCACTGATATGCACAAGAACTTCACGATGCGGCTGAGAGAACACTGGAACAAGCTGCCCAGGGAGGCTGTGGAGTCTCCTTCCTTGGAGATATTCAAGACCTGTCTGGACGCCCACCTGTGCGACCTGCGCTAGCGAACCTGCTTTGGCAGAGCAGTTGTACTAGGTGATCTTTAGAGGTCCCTTCCAAGCCCTGCAATTCTGTGATTCTGTGACTTGTATTACCTGTTTCAGGTATCTCCCTTTGGATAATTAGACCAGTAACTATCTGAGGAGAGGAGAGATAAATCGTGCCATTTGTAAAAGTGAATATCTGGAAGATTATACCACGTTTGCTAACTTTGGGATAGTGAGCAAACATATCATGCACTGGTCAAAATTGGTTTTAGAAAGATATAGAAATTGCTCTGATGGCTGACTGTTTATTCAAAGGCAGATCTCTTGATGTAAGATGACTTCTCAGACAATTCTTCACAGAATTAATAGGTCTCTGCATTCTAGGTCTTTCACTCATCAACTAACTCATTTTATCTTGGCTTTGAATTTTTTCAGTACTAAATCTACATGCACTCTTACTCTATATTTTATCCAGGGAACAGCAAAAAGACCCGTGGAGCCACTGTCTATCACAATATTCTCAGGGCATTGACCAACGAGGAGCACAGGCCACGTAGAGGAAAATGTGTGGATGTTTAGTACACCCCAAAAAAGTTTACAATGGGATTACTGGGAAAAAAAGAAAAATGTACATATACTTATGCACATACGTATGCATTTGTAATGCTATTTTGATACAAAGCAGTGAACAAGAGGTCATTTAATGAATTGTAGCATTCTCAGGTTTCATTTTTGTTTGCCAAATACTAAGAAAAATCATGACAAAGTGCTCTGAGGCAGAGATTCCCCCACCTGGTTCACTCTGGTATTGGTCTCAGCTGGAGCAGCAGCAGCAGCTGCAGTGTGTGCCACATCAGAAGGGACATTAAACCATGCACACAGCAAACAGAACAAGTGAGTGAATTTGCATGTTTGGTGTGCCTGGGAATTAAGTCAATTGTGATTGACCAGAGAGGGAAAGGGTGAGCTCTGCTTGACCTCTCTGCTCTTTTGTGACACCCCTGAGAGGGTACTATTTGTGGCAGTAGTAAAAGTCAGGGAAAATATAAAATGAAAACAAGGAACATTTAGAGGTTTATAACTCAGCATGTAGTGGCTGTAAAAAGGTCATCCATTCCCCTGACGAAGCAATCAAAAGTAGTCCTAGGAACACGTGTGTACTTTACTTAAATCAGTAGAAAGGGGAAAATGGGGATGAAAAACACTGAAAAGTTAAATACGAAATATTTGTAGTTGTTAGTAAGATGAGGTTTGTGGAAAACATAAGCGAAAAGAAGACTTAAAATAGGAAAAGGAACAAAAATCTTAAAGTAGCTAACTGTTGGTGTTAGGAACAAAAATAGAAATCATCTGTCAGGCAATATAACTGACTGCATTCACGTGGAAAGAAGAAACAGTGGCAAAGAAGGAAAATTTCTAAGTCTGAATGAATTTATTGAAAAACAATCAACCACTTTGAGTCAAAAAAAAAGGCATTTCAGGAAAGAGCACCACTGTTTCCCAGAACAACTTGCTCCTAGCAGTACCTTTTGTACAGCACTGAAGGTAATCCTCTGCTTAGAGCACAACCAACTCCCGAGACCAGCTGGCATGGGGAGTGACACGGCAGGCAATATCAGAAGGCTGAGAATAAGTCTAGGCAAACTGGTGAAGAGCAGGTCTGTGGAAACATAATAAAAATGTTAGGCATGAAAATACCCTCTAACATCTCTAATTCAGCAACTGTGGGTGCAGGAGTTGGCCAAAGTTGTGGATCAAATCCAGATGGTACCTCTGATTGCCATTGCTGCAGACCAAACAGCAGCTGCGCTGCTGGGATGACCCACAGGGCATGTCTCGTGTTTATACACAGTGAACTGGTCCCCAGAGTACAGCAAAGGGAAAACACTGCTGGCAATCAGGAGGGAATGAAAGGACATTCGTGTGTAAAAGGCTTTTAGATCCACTACTTGTCAAAGCAAGCATACTTTCATTTATGCCAACAAAAATGAGCAGAGTAACAGAACATTTTTTCTCAAACATAAGCAGACAGAACAGTGACCTTCTAGTGTTGCTTTAATTACGAACAGCTTTACAGTAGCATATGGTGCCAAAATTCAGTCTGCGAGATATAAAATAAAATTCACAGCCCGACTTTTTTTTTTTAAAAAAAGGCCTTATTTGGAGAAATATATTCTAGGCAAATATATTTACAGACAGTTTAGTTATTTCAATGGGTTAGAAACTATGTGAATAATGTAAATAATATAAAAAATAACGACAAATCAATAAAAACACATTGTTTTCCAAACAGTAATCTGTCAAAAAAAAAAACAAAAAAAAAAAACACACCACAACAGATCTCTTTTATTATGAAAGTATTCTTAACCATTAAAAAATGGTCCTATGCTTATATTTAACTTCTTTTGTTGTTGTTGTCTTTTGCTTATCTTCTTGTTTTTATTGCTGAACTTCAGCTGTAACCAATGCCAGCTGGTTGCTGCCCAGCAATGTCCTTGTTCTGCGATAGTGGTTTGTGGAGGGGACTACAGGGGAGGTAACACATGGCAATCTGCCTACCACACACCAGAACAGCTGGAGAGACTGCAGGGACTGTGCAAAACCCACCTGGTGAATCTGGGAAGTGGACAGTCAGGACAAGAAAATGAAAATAGCAAAACCAATCTGAGCAAAATTTAAAGCAGTTACTTTGAGTGTGAGTAAAACTAGCTGCTTAATTTTAAAAGTTCAAGAGAGTGGAGGGTTTCCTAAAGTGTAGAAGTTTGCACTGATCATGCATCTGAAAAAATAAAATAATTTTTTGAAACATTTGTGGGGCTTATTATTTGGTGACTTCTAATAAAAAGAAAATGTTTTAAGAACACTTTATATTTTCTTTGAAAAAATAGTTAAATCATCCAAAAAGGCTCTTGAAAAATATACGGTGCATAATTTAGAGGGCATATTTAATCATTAAGCAATAAAATCTTTCATTCTTAAGCTCAAATTCAATTCCCAAAGCAATCTTACCTAAGAAATATCATGAGGACTGTTTGTCTCATTAAGACATATATAAAATTTATGCATAATTTAAGGCCATGGATTCGTACTTTTCAAAGTCCCCATATGTGATAGCACACAATGTTGGCATTGACTAAGGAATAATTAAATAAAAAACATACATCAAATGCTTTTTAAATGTCTGGGTAGATAGTTAAAATAGCAGTACTATTCACATTTGTTTTTTCAAAACTTACCTTCCTTTTACTGTGTGATAATCACATGCAGCATCATTTGGGCTGAGAAGCTGGAGAGATCAGCACTGGAGAATGTCTTGATCAAAGACTATAGCGACAAATGATTCAAGAAACTTCCCTTTTTCTCAATATACCACCTCAGAAAAGCCCATTGCTACTGTCACTTCCTCCTATGGGAAAAAAAGCACACCATGAGCATCAACTGAAACCTTAGTCAGATTCTTCAAAATACCTTGAAAAGAGGCACACCTCTTGATGACTAACCCAGTGGTCAGAATGTTACTATTTTTTCTCTTTTCATATACAGAAGAAAGATTTCCAAGCATTTTACATGTTGCAATGAACTTTTATCTTTCAGGAAAAAGTCAGATTGCAGAAAAGTTGAATCGCATAGCGCAAGTAGTGACTGTGAAACTAAAATCCAAGAAAGATCATACCCTCCTTGCCCCTGTTCTCCTGGTTTTCTGGTGGCTAATATACATCTTCACTGTGCAACAAAATAAATTAATTACTTGACAACAACAACAAAATACTAGACATAAAAAATCACAGATCTCATGGAGGAAAAAGAACAAACAACTCTTACTCTTTGAACAGACATCACTATCTGTTTTACTCCCAGAATCTTTGCCCTACTTAGCTTCTGATACGCAGATTTGATGTCAACTTATCATTTTATTCATACAAGCTGATATTTTGTATTCCAGCTTTCCACCTTAAGCTGAATTTGATGGGGGAATTATGGATAACTTTCTGGGAACGCGGTCTGGGACAGACATGCCTCTTTGTTCCAGTTAAAAAGTTTATTGTTGAGCATATGAAACTGTCCAGGTTTTTGGTGCAAAGCATTGAAATGAGCCTAAGGTGTCAAGAATGTGTTGATGACTGCCTTTTAAAAAATTCCCCAATTTGGACCAGCTCTTTATCTTCTTAGAAGTCTCATTTCACATACACTACTACAAATAACTGAACAGATGAAAGAATCTGTTTCCTGTCATTTACTATCTGCTATGCTCCACTCTAGAGCATAGGAACCGGCTCTTCTGCTTCCTTTTTCCTCATCTCTAGCTGCCAGACGCACAATAGATAGACACTGATGGAGGAAGGATTCCATGCCCCCGTTTGCTTTGATAGCTTGTTAGATGAAGTGACAGAGACCTAAAGATCTTCATTTGAGACCCATGCGGAGGTTGTAAAAGCTAAGTGTGGAAACACTTTTTATTCTTTATTATCCATGTTAAAAGTACAGAAGTTAAAATAAAATTAAAGCAAGCAAACAAACGAACATAGGTGTCATACAAAATCTCAATGAAGAGTTCCAAATTCTTACTACTATAGCCCCCAAAACTGCTGCTTTACACCTTGGATATTTACAATACATCTCTTTTTTTTTTTTAATATTATGGTTTTTGCTGTGATTAATGTACTTTACACTCATGTTTATCTTTTGCATAGATTCAATAAATTAATCTTAGTTTTAGATTAGAAAATGTTTTTATGTCCACATGTTATTTTACTTTTAACTTCAGATAATGTAGTTACACAATATAAGGCCAAAAGAACATCTTTTACCTCTTAGTGCTCCCTTGTTTTGGTGTTTATCAGACCTAAGCTTAAAGATGAGTATATGCAGAAAATCTTACCTCTCTAGCAATGGTCTAGATAAAGGGAGGTAAATGATTCTTGACAACTTCAACCAAATTTAGAGGTACATTCCATTTAAGAATTTGACTTACAACCTCAAATCCAATGGTAATAGTAGCAAACCTAGCCACAGGGTCTGTACTTTATTTTTAAAATATGAAAGTTATTTTCTTTTTATGTCTTCTGCTTACTAGGAAACCATACAAATTTTATCTGGTTTAAATGTTGTTTGTACACTGAATTAATGGCTGCATTAGCAATTGCAGCACATTTCATCAGTAAAATACTGCCACTGCTGACTTCAGAGAAAATCCATTCATTACCTAGTAGTATGCTTTCTAGAATTTTCTTGTAATTTAAATTAATTAAAGATGAAAAGGAAGAAAGGTACACCTTAGTGCTTTTCTTTTTTTAATACTCATACAGTGTTAGCTTTATTCAGAAAAGTAAGCATGACAGAGTTCAACATTTCTTTTCATCTTTAGAAGACACACTGAACTAAGTAATACTTCCATTTCATAAAGATGCTTCATTGGAACTGCATGTGGATTTGGACTGATCAGAATGGCATCCTGTACAATTAAAAATGTCCATAAAAATTATGTACTTGGTACTTCACCCAGAGTTTAGCTGCTTGTGAAAAGAAATGACTGCTAACTTTCCACAAAGCCAGAGCTCTGTGCAGAATTCAGTAATTAGCAATCATTGGTTTTGTGGTCATCTAGGAATTGTGCTGAGATAGTTCCAGTGAAGACCCACGCATGTGGCTACATGACATGGGTTTTCCCTTCTCACATTCCCTTGAAGTGCTTTGTGTTGTGTTAGCATGAGTAGTGCTTGTAATCATGTGCTGGGGACATTTGGATTGTTCTTTAATTCCACCTCTGTTTACATCAATAGAGGAAGAAGGGAAAATCTCATGTTTTGCTTTGCACTGAAGTAAAAATGTCATTTTAAAGATTTGGGCCAGTGAAAATGAAATATTTCACTGCTGAGTAATAGTGAGGCTAGCTGAAAGGACATCAGTAAGACAAAGGGAGTATTCTGAAATCATATGTTCTTGTTAGCAGGAAGGACTTCTGGCATCATAGTTTTCTACTGCAGTGACTGCAGTATCACCATTTGGGTCTTTTAATGCTGTTTTGATCTTATGTTTGTTTCATGTAATAGGGATGGTAGCTGTCCACGTGGCCTTCTACTCTGGATCTGTGGTATCTAAACATTAACATTTCTTTTGTTGTGGGTAACTTTCCTAATGCTTTTCAAACTTTCCTAATGCTTTCCAAATTGAATAGATGCTTATGTGCATATAGCAAAATAAGGTTAGTCAGAAAAAATCATTTCTTGGGGAAATGCTTTTTTTTGATTTCCAAAAATTGTCAGCTACAGCTAATAGCCATCAGTTTATCACAGAAGTTAACGTCAGATACAATGCTTTTGTTTCACTGTTTTTCTACATCTGTGAAAGTTAATATCAATTACCGTCAAATCCTACATGTAGAGATTTATCAGAGACCAATAGGCAAGTCTGAGGCACAGTCTAGGATAAACTGACTTTGCATCAAGGTGGGAGAAAGCCCTTTAAAGCAGAGCAGTATTTTATAGGCATGCTTGTTCTTAGCTAATTAGAAGGAATCAAAGGAAGACATGAATTAGAAGACAGTGCTGGTAGTGTTGACAGTATTGTCATTACAGGTGCTTAGAATAAATTAGATCCACTTCACACCTGTGATAGAATATGCACTACTTAGAATGGGGGAGAGAAAAGGGAGGGAAAGATGGAAAAAAAAAACAGAGCTGTAATCTTTTCTGAGTGATGGTCTGAGGCTTTTTTCCCTTTCAGATTTGACTAAATGAAAGACACAAATATTCTTTTCTTCACTGAGAATGTCACTTGCACTCATATGTTGTCTTTCTTGGCTGGGCAAAGAGAGCCATAGGGTAGCACCAGATGACTCCTTATTGAAAACTGATTTGTGAGTTGAAACAATCACATGAAGGATGCAGGAGTCAGCTCTTTACAAAATCTTCAGGAATCCAACTAGGAAGTAGTTTTTTTATCAACCATTTGCAAGTCAATTGAAGCTTTGCTAGTGTCACTCCTACGCTTTAAAACTTGAAGTCTAAAGATATTAGAAAGACAGGGATTGTTTTTGAGCATCTACAGCATTTTCTGCATGCAGATTGGGAAGGATAATAGAATGAAACATTCTGAAGGACATTCTTAAACTAGCTGTGTAAGGAAGCGTGGAGAAAAATTAACAGTGCTTACAGGAATTAAATGTTTAAAGGAATGAAATGAAAAAGTGGTCTTCATTTGGAATCTACTGTTTTTCTAAATCTGTAAATTTTTAAAAGTTTTATCTGAACAGGATGAGCAGGCGTTGCATGTGTAGTAATTGTAGAGGTCTCAAATTCAATTGTAATGAGCAGTGATCTAGTCAAATCAAAGAATGATTGATATGGTTGACTGTATCAGTTTACCTCAAGGTGAGATGAGTCCCTCTCTTATTTGATTCCACAAGTTTATAGCAGTTAAATTATATATATAGAATATAAAGCTGAAAAATTATACCTATACTGATAAAGTATATGTAGTACAGTTTCTGTTGTCAGTGTTTGAATATCTGTTCAGAAATTGTTATATAAATTAGTAATCACATGCCAATATATAAGGAATAGGTAATAAACTCTTAAGAAACTAAGAATTTTTTCTGTGTTAAGCTATGTTTCACCAGTTTCCTTGAAAGATGGGTAATAGTAATATAGCTTATCTCAGCAGTCTTTCTTCCTAGAAACACATTCAGGATATATATGACCCAGTACGTCATCTATTTTGAGCCTTAGTCCCACATGCTGCCGTCACCACAATTACACTGACTCATCACTGACCTGACCATCATCCCAGAGAGAAATTGTGTGTGTAATGAGACATCAACTCATGATCTATGTAGTCCAAAAGAATTAAAAAGGCACCATCATTTTTGGAAGGACTTACTCACCGCCATGGCACTCCTTCCCCACCAAACCCTAGCTGACCATGATTGAAATAGTGAAGAACAGCACTTAGCATGCACTTGAAGGAAAAACTTGTTGCCAAGCAAGCTGATGATATAAAATTCACTGATCCACCAATCCACCAATAGCAAGTAGATAAATTCTTTGTTTGTGAAACAGCTTTTCCTAATCCCAGTTCCAAAACAGACAGGTTCTTTGCAATTGTACATTCTGACAAAATCACTGGCGGTGACTTCACCTAGGCAGTTTTGCAAAAATTCATTCTGTATTGAAGAAAGATATTTTTCTAGATCATCTGTTCAGTACTCTTATACACTGGTCAATATTGATATTCTGCTTGTTCAGACTCTTAACTCCTTATTAATAAATCTGGAGCTCATCAACAAAAAAAAATATTCCTTTACATTCTTGTGGGCTTTCAGTCTCCTGTCAGTGAGAATACAAGAAACAGAGAAATCACACTGAAAGCTAGGGAGATGCATTTGTCCATCATAACACCTCAGGAGCACTAGATCAACCAATTTTAGATTTGGAGCAACCATTCCATGAGCTCTTTGAAGCAATTCTGTTCCCACTCAAAAGAGTGAGCTATGGGCACTTTTATTTGTGGAAGGGAAGGGAAGGTTTGGGAAGGTTTGGGAAGGGAAGGTTTGGGAAGGTTAGGGAAGGTTAGGGAAGGGAAGGTTAGGGAAGGGAAGGGAAGGTTAGGGAAGGGAAGGTTAGGGAAGATTAGGGAAGGTTAGGGAAGGTTAGGGAAGGGAAGGTTAGGGAAGGGAAGG
>WBMW01005314.1:1338-52910 GCA_013396635.1 Penelope pileata
GTGTCTAGAGCCTTTGCCAGTGAAGACTGAGGCAAAGAAGTCATTGAGCACCTCAGCCTTCTCCACATCCCTCCTGACCAGGTCTCCAGTTTCCTTCCGGAGAGGGCCCACATCCTCCCTAGTCCTCCTTCTGTCATTGATATACCTATAGAAATTCTTCTTGTTCCCCTTTATGTCCCTGGCTAGATTTAATTCTACCTGGGCTTTTGCTTTTCTAACCATGTCTCTGGCTGCTTGGACCACCTCTTTGTATTCCTCCCAGCTAACCCGTTCCAGTTTCCACTCCCTATAGACTTTCCTTTTGTGCCCTAGAAAGCCCAGGAGCTCCTTATTCATCCACGGAGGCCTTCTGGCATTCTTGTCCACTTTCCTCTTTTTCGGGATGCACCACTCCTGAGCTTGGACATACTAAGAGAAGATTTGGTTCATGGAACACAAAAGTTTTATACCATCCATAAGAATCAAATCTTCAAATTATCTCAAAGGCAGTCTCCAAAGAAAAACAGAATAAGGTATCATTCAGTATTATAAAGGAAGCAATATTAAAGGTAATTTCCATCTTTTATACAATGAATACCTCACAAAAGATATATTTTACAGGATTGATACAAAAGTTTTGCAATATTTGTATTTGCATAACTGTCTCCAAATCCAGATATTGAAGCTTGCCACTTTCCCCATAGACTTTTTGTACTGCACACCACATTATGCTATCTAAATAAACATGTCACATAGAAAAGTTTATTTGTGGAGACAGAACCTAGGAGGAGGAGGAAGCGTCAGACAAAATCAATACCAAAAAAAAATCAATAAAACAAATGAGATCTACAATATTGTTCATCCTGTTCATGTTTATATTTTATTTACTAAGCCCGCAGATTTTTTTTATTTTAAATTAAATTTTTGCAATTCCTACAGTGTACTACATGCACTATATAGAAACCAGGTCTTGCTGTAAAAGCCTGACAGAGAACACACATTTTTCTTCTTCATTCACAGAGAAAAATAAAGTGAGTACATATTAAATAGTTACACCAGATAATCTAAAATTAGTTAATAGCCTATAAGATGTGGGACTATGCTCAACAAAATGACAATTTATCAAAGGGTATGCCAAAACGTGGATGTATGATTCCATGAACATGGTGATTTTGTACTCATGAGACTACAGAAAGTCTTGTGTTATGGATTATGACTAAATGTCTTTGAGTTTGTCTTATATACACTTCATAGACTGATGCTTAAAGTATGGCCAAGAAATGCAATACAGTTCTTGAAAAGGTAACCATACAGACAAAGCAGCAATATTCAAAGTGATAGGGATATGCAGTTGAGAATGCTACCAAAATAAGGATGGATTTTAAGGACAAAATTTGCTCTTTCCATAGGGCCACAGCAGTTCTTTTCATATGAATCATCATTGCTTTAACTTACAGAAATGTGTAAATAGAATCATAGAAACACTAGGTTGGAAAGGACTTACAAGATCGTCTAGTCCAACCATCCTCCTACCACCAACATTACCCACTAAACTACTAAACCATAACACGTAGCACCTCATCCAGACGTTTTTTGAACACCACCAGGGATGGTGACTCCACTATCTCCCTGGGCAGCCCATTCCAGTGCCTCTAGTCCTCTAGTCTTATCATTATTTACCTGGGAGAAGAGGCCAACCCCCCCCCATCACAACCTTCCTTCAGGAAGTTGTAGAGTGTGATAAGGTCCCCCTTGAGCTTCCTCTTCTCCAGACTAAAACCCAGGTCCCTCAGCCACTCCTCATAAGACTTGTGCTCTAGACCCCTCACCAGCTTTATTGCCCTCCTCTGGACACATTACAGGGCCTCGATGTCTTTCTTGTAGTGAGGGGCACAAAACTNCTGAAGGGCCTTCCTACCCTTAGGCAGATCAATGCTACCTCCCAACTTGGTGTCATCTGCAAACTTACTGAAGGTACACTCAATCCCCTCATCTAGATCATCAATAAAGACATTAAACAAGATGGGCCCCAATACCGACCCCTGGGGGACACCACTCGTAATGGGACGCCAGCTGGACTTAACTCCATTAACCACTACCTGCTGGACACAGCCCTCTAGCCAGTTCTTTACCCAGCAAAGATTGTACCTTTCCTGGCATGGGCTGCCAGTTTCCCCAGGAGAATATTGTGGGGAATACATGCATCCAAAAATGGATGAAGAATGCAAACAGGACAGAAGAAAGGTTTTTTTTTTTTAAAAAGTACTTTTCTGTCACCCAAACATTCACCTCAGTTTCTTGCCTCTGAGATTCTTAAGCTGTCTCAAACAGCTTAAGAATGAAATTTAAGGAAGAAACTTAAGGTCATGGAAAGAGTCAACAACTCAGATAATTGGCATCAACAATTAAGATCACATTTTTTTTTATTTTCAGGAAGCACTTTGTAGTCCTGTGTTTCCCTGATGAAGCAGGGGTTAGACTAGATGGACCCAGAGGTCCTTCTCAATCTCAGCCATTATGTGATTCTGCGATATTTAACTTGAACATGGCACATGTGAAAGAAACAAAATCAAGAAGAAAAAAGAAGTTGCAGAAATATTAGCAGGATATCCAAACTTAACTAATGACTTCTACTGATCTCTGAGGTGTCCTAAAGAGTATGTTCAAGTAGCAGTAGCTGATCTTTTCTACATGTACATTTCCCATAAAAAATAATGAGGCTATACATATTTTATGCTGTAGACAACCCTAATATCAATGGCAACTCTAACTACATTTTGATTGAAATATATATATATATGTACAATCTTACTAACAAAAAATCCACTTGATTTAATATACAGGAAGTAAATGTTTAGGGAAAAGACACCTACATCATGACATTTCAGGTGAAGATTAATTTTAAACCTATTACCCCACTAAAAAAGAAAGAAATAAATAAAGATAAAAATAATAAAAAAATAATAAAAAAACACCAAACTCCCTCACATCTCAGTTTTATTTGAAAGGAAGATCTTGAGACAGCTCAGCTCATGTTTTTAGGCTAATATCTCCCATAAGAGATAATGAGTTTTAGCTTACTATCTTCAACATTTTCAGCAACTCTAGCACTAGTTTGCTAGGACCAGATTTTCAGATAGAACTCAGACCTGACTTCTCTTGACTGTTTGTACATTTACATGAAGCATAGCTATTGCACCACAAAGTGCACTAAGACCACTAGTGCTCTTAGTTGGCTGCTCTTAGAACAGTTCTTTGACGCTTAAAAACTTTCTAAATGAAAGTGCACTAGTCAACATTTTGTGGGCTTATTTGTGCATGCTCCAAATGGGTTATATAGTCAACTTGGAAATCTTACAGAAAGGTTTGAGTTGGAAGAGACCTTAAACATCATCCAGTTCCAATGTCCTGCCATGGACAGCATCACCACCCACTAGATCAGGAACTGCCCAGGAACCCATGCAGCCTGGCCTTGAACACTTCCAGGGATGAGGCATCCACAACTCCTCTGGCAACTTATTCCAGTATCTCACCACCCTCTGAGTAAAAAACTTCTTCCCAATATCTAACCTAAATCTCCCCTCCTTGTTTAAAACCATTGTTCCATGTCCTGTCACTATCTATCTGTGTAAAAGTCAGTTCCTCTCCTGCCTGTAAGCTCCCTTTAAGTACTGGAAGGCCTCAATGACACCTCCCCAGAGCCTTCTCTTCTCCAGACTGAACAAGCCCAATTCCCTCAGCCTTTCTCTGTAGGAAAGAGAGCTCCAGCCCTCTCATCTTCTTTGTGGCCCCCCTCTGGACCCACTCCAACAGCTCCACGTCTTTCTTGCATTGGGGACCGTAGGTCTGAATGCAGTACTGCAGGTGGGGCCTCACAAGGGCAGAGCAGAGGGGGACAATTACCTCTCTCTCTCTGTTCGCCACCCCTTCTGCTGATACTGCTGAGGTACAGTTGGCCTTGCTGGCTAGGCTTTAAAACCTACATTTTTTTAAATCAAAATCTACCCTGACTAGGTATAAAAAACCTTCAGGATACATCTGCATTCACCAGTTTTTTTAGTGTTATTCTTTATTCAGAGCTCTCTAGTTTACACTCCAAATGATCAAAAGCTTTGCAGCTATACCATGAATTTTCTCCACACTCAAGAATAAGGTTAGTTTCATTCCTACATTCATTTGCAAACTTCATTTCCTAACTGAAGGCACTGGAACTGCATAACTACAGAGTAATGATATCTCTCAGTCTGACCTTAGATAGTTCTTGAGGTCAACCTATTGCGAGTTTTATATGTCTCATCTTTTGAAGTTATCATCTAATTCAACTATGGTTGTGCCTAAATCCATCCCTAACACTAAGCATTGTCTCTCTGTCAAAAAAGTGGGGCTATTTCTTGGGAAAACACATTCTCCAAACCGAAGCATGATGAAGCATTGTCCTTTAGGGGAAAAAAAATAATAATTGCATGTATTTGCTCCTTCTGCTCTTACTACTAGGATTCTTAATCCGTATTTATTTTCTTCCAAAGCAAGAATTCCGAACACAGTTAATTTTAATTCTCTCTCTACCTTTCTTAGGAAGTCGGCCTACTAACACCTCCATAACATTGCCAAACTCAGTTCTTACTTCAACCAGGTCCTTGTTGGCATTCATACTATTTCGTACTCTAGTGCTGCAGTCACTGCATTATTTATAATTTCCATGTATACCTACTTCAGGGAACAACAAAGTGATACAGCCTGATCATGATTCCACTCCAAGGCTGTGTCAACCCCTTGAAAAAGAAATGAGGCAAAAGGAAATAAATACCTATGGAATAGGTAAATGACAACTAAAGAGGAATACATTAAATAGCAAATATTTTAGAAGTTGTAGATAAAAGTCTTGAGATAATAAACTGTCTGCTTATTATTATTATTGTTGACAGAGTATAATAGGCAACATAAATATTATGAAAATGAGATTTCAGAATGTCATCCGACTTCACCGCTTTGAAAAAAATAAAAAACTTGAAAATTACAACTTTCTGCATTTAGTAGAGGAATCACTCCACTTATCTTCTTATGTTTATATTAATGAGTACCTGAAGCAAGTAAGTCTAGGGAAAACTTGAGGTAGCTGAATTGCAACATAATCTTTAAGAGGCATGAATCAAGTCATTCTTTTAGGAAGCATTTAGAAAGGCAGAGAGGTTGCCCTTAAGCATATTTAAAGATCCAAGCAGGAAAGAAATATTTCAGTCCAGTTTGAAAAAGGTATGTCATTTTTCCATTACTTTGAATTTCTAAACTTATATTTAAGGGATGGAATTATTGCATTGACTCTTTGTATTATAGTTATCATTCAGCAAAGAGCAGATGCTGCTCAAACTGGTGACTTCAGATGTCCTGTTGAGGCATTGTAGTCCTGCATGTCAGCACTTCATAGAAAGTCAGAGGCCTGCAGAAGTGACAGCCCCAGTGCAGTTCAAAACACAGTTACTCAGAGATAACTACAAAGAAATACCTTTATCTTTGAATTCATATTTTGTTTTGATATTTAACCATGACCCTCAAGATTACGCATCTGTCCATGCAAGTTTATGATGCCGAGTACTTGAATCCTAAATAGCCACTCCCCAGAACCTCACTGTGTTTAAGAGTATCAAAGTACTGAAATGTCTGGGTTTTACACTCAGTGTTAAAATGTTAGTACAGGAAATGGGTTATTTTTTCCTATCTCTCTTGAACTTAGCAAATTCATTGCCATGTTTCCCAGTTTCTGAAGTGCCATAATACAGAAAAAGAACACATAATTCTCATTCCTAGTGCTGAAGCCAGTTTTGAACTACAAAATTAACAGACTGAACAGAAAGTAAAAAAAAAAAAAAAAAAAAAGAAAATCTGAACTATTTCATCACTGGCAAATATGTGTTCTAGTTTATGATCTGTGAATTGTTTCTGTGCTAAATACAGTGGACATTAATACAAAAATATTGTGGTAATCTGCAGAGAAGGGATAGGGAATGAATTCTCCTCACTGCCAAAAGATATTATGGGAGAAGCTCCTGTTCTGGCATGCATTTAGACAGCAAAAGACAAGCATATAAGGATAATAATAATATCACATAGACAGCAAAAGGTGAACAAATTGAGTAATAATTATAATTACTAATAATAATTACTAATACTAATAATAATATTAACCAGCTCTGAGTTGTGATGAATGACAGTTGTCTGAGGAGAGTGAAGGACAGTTGGAGCTTAAAAAACAAACAAACAAAATTTTAGCAGATGTGCCTATGGTTTCAAAGGCTCTTTTGAACTGGATTCTGGCCATGAGGTTTAGCACATTTGTTGCACGCATAGCAACCAGGCTTTTTACAATTTTTTAAGTCACAACAATCATTTCCTAGATACTCAGTAAGATTTTTCCACAGAAACTGAACAGTGGATGCTAAAAGAGCATTGAAGTCCAATATGTGATGCCTTTTCATTTCATGTAAGCTTTCTGACCTGCTCTTGAATTTAAGCACCTAAATTGTTCTTTAAATCCTGTAAGTCCCACATTGGCACCACAGTAGGCAGCTTGTTCTTACGCTAGACCTTGTTCTTCTTTTTCCTTCCTCTGCCAGATTACATAGCTAAAACAGATCTTTCTGAGGATAAACTTATTTTAATGAGTTTACCAATATCAATTCAACTATTTCCATAATTTTTATATTATAACTTTATACCTTTTCACAAAAGCAATTATACAAACTGAATTCTTTTTTTTTCAGAAATACTTTAGAGAAAACAATTACATTATATAAATTCTGTCTAATGTTCAATATGATAGAACATGAATTTCACATTGTGCTAATACTAAAATGCAAATAGTTTCAATTTCCTTTTGTTAAGAGTATAAAATTTCTAAATCATCATCTAAAGCTATTTTTTAATTATTTTCCTTTTGGAAATAAAAATGTAGGTAGCTACTTTTTATGAAAATTCAGCGAGATGTTGTTCTATTACCTTTTGTATTAATTAAAACATGCCTGTATTCAAATTTACTCCAAATAACAAATTTTTTGTGCTTCAGATAATTGGATATTGTAATATATTTGGATAGTGGGGCAGGGTGTTTGCTTCTTTGATTTGTTTGTTTGTTTAAGGAAATGCAATTACATTTACTCTATATTGTAAACTCTAATAAATGACTTAGAGCTAGAAAAGGTTTCACGTTATCCAAATAAATTAAGTTTTAGATGTGATAAAACTTTTGGTTCATCCTCATTCTTGTAAAAGCAGGATTTGTACTGGTTTGATATTTTTGCTCCCAAGTCTTTTTTTTGATACCTGCTTCAGCCTCATGTGAATGACTGAAGGCTCAGTCATTCTCAAAGGATTTATGTTGTGATCCGCTGACCTTAGCTTTCCCTTTTCTCTGACTCCCTTGAATTGAATCACTATGTTCTCCCCTTGTTGAGACAAAATGCTGTGTGGCCTGTACTAAGAAATCAGTAGAAGAGAAAGTGAAGCCTAGTATATAAAAAAGGATTGTTACTCCTTCTGTAGTATTTTATAGTTGCTAACATGTTTTTCTCTGTCCTCAGAGCTTTACTGAGCTTTTGTTAGCTCACAAAGGTGATAGGTCTCTTCTCTCTAGAAAATGCTCTTTAATCATAGGATACTATATATTGCTCAAAAAGTTTGATTCTTCCCTGTCCTTTCCTGTCCCTGTCATTCTAGAAGGCTGCTTTCCAAGACATCCTTTCTCTTGGTAAAGTGAAACCCTGGAGCCAAGGACAACTTTGTACACTGAACGTTATAGCAACAGCCAACTGCATGGTGATATATGGAGTGCTTTGCAGAGAGTCAAACCCAGCCAAAAGCCTCCTGACTTCTTCTGTGGGTGTATGAAACATCCTGGTGAAGGAATAAAGAGCAGAAGGAGGACAGCTGTACAGTACTATAACCCAGAAAGACAAGCAATTTTCACTATAGTTTACAGCTGTCCCTTCCCATGCACCAATTTTTTTTTTATCTGCCTATTTTTTTCCAACCTTTCTGTTATTTTCTTTTCCCCTTTTTCCTCCATGTTTCCCTCTATAGCCAGTCTTTCAGACTTTTTTTGCCCTAACTCTTGCCTTCAGGTACCATTTTTTTTTAGTACCCTGTAAAAGGTTTCTTCATTTCTGCTACACTCTGCTTACAGTCAGCTGATACCCAAACACACTTTTGCACAAGTTTCCCTTCTTATTTTTCAGTTTATCTCCAAACACCACTAATCAATAAACCAAACTCCTCATTACTAGTGAAATGTTTGTTTGGATAGCTGTGTTGGATTTATACCAAACCTGTTTCTGAATTAATTGAATTAAACTTGCAAGAAGGCTCAACTGAATGTCCTTTTGCATTCTGAAGTGAATATTATTGCTGACACTTCTTTATTATCAAGTTCTTCCATGATAATGATTTCTTAAATTCTGTAAGATGGGAATTTTACCCCCACCATGAGTATAAGCAGCGAGTGAGAACGACAGTAACTGGCAATGAGGGGAAAAAACCTCCCAGGAGATTATGCTTGTTATCAAGTCTGTTGATAATAAACACTGTTAAAACAAATAAAAGAAATAAAAAGAAATAAAGTGTTTCAAGAGGAATCTTAGTGGTTGACAACCCTGCCCATAGCAGCAGAATGGAAATTAAGTAATCATTAATGTCCCTTTCAACACAAAGCATTCTGTGATTCCAATTCTGTGATTTCAAGTTCTTTATTTGGTTTTCTGTTTGGTGTTACCAGAGTTAGAACACTTAATAATAAACAGAATAACTAGATTTATGTCTGTTGCTCTAAAACTTTTTTAGCCAAAACCTGATTCAGTAATCTAATTTTAAGGTTACAAAAGCAGATGAAATTGAGTGATTAAACTTCAAAACTTCCTCTTTAAAGGAACAACTTCATTTACTTGTACGGAATGCCAATTCCTAAATGAACAATTAAAGAAACAGATCTGAATGTCATTATGGCAAGTTCAAGGAAAACATCTGCTGTGCATGTAGCAAGTGTCTCTAGAAGTACTTCAAAGTTATTTTTGGAAAGGACTACATACTATTATCCTTTTTTTTTTTCTTTTTAAACCTCCTACTATTCATTCAAGTAAAAAGTAAATAAATACATCCTTTAAGCCTATATAAGAACATTCAAATGTTGAATTAAAGGCTGAATATTTTCACTACAAAATCAGAGCAGCCACTTTGCATAAACTCTGAGAAGAAAGCAGATATTGAGAAATCAGTTGTCTGTGAGAACTAAGAATTTAGTTCATGCCTCCTGACCATTGAATACAAGTCTTAGCTAGAAACAATAGCAAGTGGGTTCTCATATTGCTGCAGATATTTTTACTATTATGAATTTTTCTGTACAAGTGTATACCATAAATTATAAAAAATGGGAGGGTTACTCTAAAAGTAATGCCTCCTATTTTATCATCCTGGCCCATGACTTCAGAGGTGGATGTTGGTGGTATGGCAGTAGAGGTTGAACCTTCCCACCAATATTGCACAATATTCCATTACATTTTGTTGCTGTGCAACAGATGGCAGCAGAGGGGAAGTTAGAAAAAATGGCATCTGACATGGAAGTGCGTATGAAAAAAAGGTGTGCATTCGAATTACTCCATGCTGAAAAAATTGTACCTATTGACATTCATTGATGCTTGCTGAACGTTTCTGGAGACGAAATACTAGATGTGAGCACAGTGAGGTGATGGGTGGTGCATTTCTGCAGTGGCAACTGGATTATCTTCGTTGGTGCAGATTTTTATGAGCATGGCATGCAGGCTCTTATTCATCACCAGCGAAAATGCACATCTAATGATGATGACTACGTTGAAATATAGTGTTCTGTAGCTTAGAATTTTCTCTATCAGTGTTATTGTGCTCTTTGTATGTGTTGCAGTTTCCATGGAAATAAATAGGAGGCATTACTTTCAGAGCAAACTATATATGATGTGGTAATCTTTTTGTTAAATTCATTCAAATAATTTAAAATGTTCTGTTTCTTTTTCGACATGCATAAGATTTGAAATGCATTATTAAAATTGGAGCCCTCCTTTTCTCCATTAAACATAAATACTGTAAGATTTATGTAACACTGTTAAATATACGAAAAACAAATACAACTGTTTTTTTCAACAAGACAAACACTGTATGAATAGATTGTCACTATTAAAATTCCATGTGTGTGTATGCGTGTGTAGGAGAGAATGATTTCATTTGGTAAAGAGTCATGGCAAGTTTTTGTTGTAACCATACTATTTCATAGATGGTTTAGTTTAAAACTTTTTAAAATAGCTTCATGACATAAGCTATCCTACCTTTGTTTTTATTTTGAGGGTTTATAGTCAAGGCTTTTACTAGTGATGAACAATATTACTTTAAACAAAAATAAAAATCTTATTTGGATATGACCTACTTTATCTTTGCAACATGTAGAGCTCAGTAACCAGTGAGTCAAATCCCAAATATTATCATTCTATTCAATACTTTTTCTCGCTTTGACTGCAAAACACTTTGCTTAAAAATCAACATTGACAAGAAAAAAGAAAAATGAATGACTATGTATCCTCCCATTGATGACACAAAAAAAGCTATTACTTCTGCCAGCAGAAGGATTTCTCTCGTAATGAAATTTTTGTTGATAGGACAAATTTAAAAATGTTAATACTTTCTAACTTTAGCATCCTGATCAACATGAAGATAGTCTCACCATGCCTCCACAGTCTTAGAAAAATCCACAAATACTACCAAATGTAACAAAACACTTTATATAAAATAAAAAGAAAGAGGTATATGCTGCTCAGAATACTTTAACCTCAGAGACAGAACTTGAAAGGCATATTCTAAGCAAAAAAAAGAGTATATTGCTGAGTTAGCATTTTCTTAGAGGCTTGTGTGAAATTAGAGGTCTATCAATGTCATGCATCATCGCTTTACATGAACTGTGGAATCCAATAAAGTAAGTGTGCAGATTTCATATACTTGAAAGTGGGTGCAAAATTTTGTAATTTCTCATGATTTCATGCAACAGCTTTTTCATTGTATCTTTTTTGGTACTTCTGAAACTGAAAAGCTAATAAGTAAACAGACTAAAGCTGAAAATAGCTTACGAAGGGAAAATTACTTAGGAAGGCTCAGGATTAGGCCTGATGTATTACTTGGACTATGAAGTTCTAATTTAATGGCAAAGATGCTGTCACAGTCTGTCAAACTTAGCCAGGATGCAGAACCTATGCAAATATATAGGAAAGCATTTTGGCAAAATCAAAGAGATCCTCTAAATATTCTCTTGTAAGGGCATAATTAGTATATTCCTGCCCTGATGTGCATATTGTGCCTAATGGCAGAAAGTTTAAGCCTTGTAAGTGAGAACTGCATATTCTAGTCTGGCAAAGCCACACAAAACCCACCTTTTCATTAGTGGTTTGAAGTAATAAATCAGAATGTGAACTGAAAGTGCTAGAATGTGTTTTCTTTTCATCACCTCCTCCACAGCAGCAGTAAACTCTTAGGAATAAGGCAGGAGAGCTGGAGATATGTGTCACATCAGCCTAGCTAGATTCACTAGAGGATGTCTATCAAAGTCCAAAGCATCCTGTATTAAAGGGGTGGCCAGCACTGATAAGAAGGAAGAAAAATAACTTTTTAAGCTGCTTAGCAAGGATGGCAAATGAAGTGCGGTGTTTTCCAGATGACCAAAAGTCTCTCTGGGGGCTGTGAAATTATAACCCATCACTTTTCCAAACATGTTTCCCATGGAAAACACCATATGCATACACGTACTGTCTATTTTGACGCCACTCCTGAAATGCAAAGCAGCTCTCTGTCTTTATGCACAATACTTCCGGTAATTTAAGACTAATAATATTTTCCACCTATCTGGGCATTCATGCTTCAATTTTCCTAATAGTAATAGTACAATTTACAACAATTTCCATTTATTCCCTAATTTTTTTTTTCTATTAATGTTTTCTTACCTCAGGTAAATTATAATTTCTAGTGTTCTTTTTCCCTCATTGAAAGAAAAACATAATCCGTTTCTTCTTTTTTTTATCTGCACTGAAATATTCAGGATGCATAAATTTGCAAAAAGGAAAAATCTTATAATTCAGATGAAATCCTATCTATTCTGAAGTCAAATGCAGAAACCAAATTTGATCTTTAACTTTTGGCATGTATGCATTCCAACTGATGTTAGCAGATAATAAAAAAAACCTTACATATGTTCCTTTTGAAAGCAGTAGGTCTTCACTGAATGTTACTACTTTGATAAGAAAGAGGGGTAGCATGTATTGTCAAAATTATTACAGTCAGAAGAATTGTTATCAATACTACCAGGACACCACAATTGCATGGCATTATCTTTAAAGTACCCTTTCACAAAAGATTGAGAGGATATTATTAACAATAACATGAAAACCTCTGGAATAAACAACAAATGGAAATACAGTAGCATGAACAAAGAACACAGATACAATTTGAAAAGGAAATAGAGATTCAAAACAGAAGCAATAATTCAGTACACCAAGAATAATTCGTTAGCTCAGACTTATCAGAATTCAACCATTTACCTTTGAAAAATGAGAAGTGTTTTTTTTAGTATTATTAACCAATGAAAATATGCTAACTTCTGCCTAGGATGATATTTATGGTGATTACTCACTGACAGAGTTAGTGATAGGCATATTTTTTTTTCTAATAAACACTGTTTATTTCCTTAGTTTAGAATTAAAGACGATTTTTAAATTCATTTTTTATGTCATGGAAAAGTTGTATACCTGTTTCAAAAGTCTCAAAAATGTTTTTTCAATCACAAATCTTGAAAACATATTAGAACACAAATTGTTAACTAAACATAAATGAAGAGAAGTGAGCAGGGGAATAAAATAATTAAATCTGAAAAATTTTGTTTTCTGGAAGATTTGTACTTAGATCCAAAATCCTGCTTGAGGGCCTCATCTCTCAGTCATCTTAAAAAGATTAGGACATCAGAGGTCTTTCCAAACCAGCACGATTTGTATAGTTCAATAATCAGTACAGGCATTCTAATAGAAGGACTTTTTTCCATTTTCTCAAGTCAGAAGATAGGCTACAGATTGCAGAAATTATGTTTTTCAAGTCAGAATACAGAAACTCTAGGAAAATAGACAGTTCTCTCTCTAGAAAAGCCAATGGTTTCAATATTAGAATACTCAATGGAATGAAGAAACAGAAATTGAAGGTCTTATATTGTCACAGCTTAGAACAAGAATGTAAGGCTTAACACATAGTTGCTAACACTGTAACAGGTTACTCCAGTAATCTCAATTTCCTTGCTTCCTTATTCTACCCAAAAAGGCCATTCTTAACAATCTCTAAGATGAGAGCTAGTACAAGGGTAAAAATTTCTTATGAAACAAAACCAAAACAAATGAAAACTCTCTCATCAGAATATTCAAATGACTGTTCTTTCACTTTCATTTGTATTCCACCATGGAAGACCATAAAAGGACAGTGTTACAAGCAGAGTTGATAGGATCAATTTTGAGGACAGCAACTGAGAGATGATCTTTGTCACAATGTTAAATTAAATGTCAGTCCAAGTCTCTTGAAAATCATGCTTAGAAACCTGATTAAAGGTTTGCGATTAGAATCAACTCCAACATTTCTGTGCATGAGAGCAATTTGTTTATGTAATAATCTTCTTTTCTCTTTAAGCTTGACCCCAAAGGATAACAATAATATTCAAAATACATTTTCAATATTGACATTTATGATTAAATACAAGTGTTCTCTATTTTCAAGCATATATCTAAAATAGTAAATACAACCATTCAAAAGGTGTAAGGTTAGGTTTCAGATTTATTTGTGGTTTGTGAACTTATTTACTCTATTGGTTTATTTAAAGCTTTCAGAAAGTAACATTTTTAGAAGATTTTTTCTTGTTAGAATTACTCTAAATATTTCATAAAGAAGGCCATTTCAATTTAATTTCCATTGTTACTGAATTAATTATGGCCTCTGTGTAGAATGCATGATGCAGAAGACTGAAAAGTAGTTCTAGTCAAGTCCCCCAATATTACAGAGAAGTATACTGTAATATCACTTAATTAGGTTTGACAGGCCCGATGATGGATCTTTCACTCACACTGTTCTTATTGTAAACACTTGCTATACCTTAATGGCTAAGGGCCATTGCATTTCCTTTGTTATTTTACAAGACATATGGTTTTTATTTTATTTATTTTAGGAAGACAGTTATTTCTTATTCCAGTAAGTGTAGTTTGTAGCTATTCATTTGCTGAACACAAACACTACTTGTGTTATTTTTCATGACGCGTGGAAAGAATCTGACAGCATGACAACAAGATTTCATCATTGTTAATGAAGGTATTTTGCTTAATACATAAGACCATATATTTGTTCTCTTAGCCAAATCAGAGCAGTAGCCCATATTCAGTCTCTGTACTATTAACACAGATCATTTCCTTCCTGGTTTCAAGAGCTCAGTTCCAAATTTATAAGATCATCCTTTTCTTTTTATCATTTCCCTCAAGTGTTCTCTCATTCCTGAAATTAGATAATACTAGGAATTTGAAAGACTACATCATTTATTATGAGGGTTATGAGGCACTGAAACAGGTTGCCAAGAGAAGTTGTGGATACCCAACCCTGGAAGTGTTCAAGGCCAGCTTGGGTGGGGCTTTGACTAGCCTGATCTAGTGGAAAGTAGGCCTGCCTATGGCAGAGAGTTTGGAACCTGATAATTTTTAAATGTCTCTTCCAACTCAATGCATTCTGTGATTCTGTTTAGTCAAATTTTCCCTGATACTCAAAGCACAACTGGACTTTTGACTATTATTCACAAATGCTAAAGCATGAATAGTTCATGAGAGCTTCTACTGTATGTAAAATGTGTTACAGATCTGTTAGACTTTACTAGAGAATACTGAAAAGACTTGACTTCTCAGTTCAACCCATAGCAGTTTGTGGTTTTTTGAAGCCACGGAGATCCTATTTCAAACATCAGGGTATCGAAACAAATGTGATTTTTGTATATCATAGAAAAAATAACATCTTTTCAGCGATCTGTGACTTATCTCCATCTTTGAATAGCTGGCTGAAATTCGGATTTTTCATTGTGTAAATCAAATTTCCAATTACTTGCTTCAGAGGATGAAGGCTTAAGAATAGATACTAACAAACGTAAAAGACATTGCTATAAAAGACATTAAACATACTAAAGGTTACTCTGAACAATTCTGTGATCAGCTCAGAAGCAAGATATTAGATAAATCATTGCTGAAGTCCCTTATAGAATCTCCTAATTATGAAAACATAAGATAGTACAAGACCAGATTGATCAATGGATTTACTATGTCACATACTATTTAGATTTACTCTGGTCAAGAAATCGGCTGGCTCAGAACATGGTCAGTAATTTTTTAATTTGTAATAAACAGATAAGCACATAGTGCTCACCTCTGACTTTGAAATACAAGAAAAACATGAAATCTAACTAACACACCTCCTCATCTTCTGCAAGTCAAACTTTGCCAGAATAAGGAAATAGGATATTGCAAAATATTATTTTTGACGTCAAATGAAATAAAGATAAAAATGTAAATAAGCCAACAGATAACATAAAATCACTGACAACACATAGCATGAATAAGGGATTTCAACTATGTTTTTGGACACAAACCTTATTGCTTGTAAATCACTTTCAAATTCTCCCACACAGCTAGAAGTGTCAAAACAGAAACACATTTGGAAATATCAGTGTTTCAACATTTATGAATAGCAATCGATCCCCAGGTTTCAAAACTGAACTCTAAAGTTCACTTCTTAGTTATTGGTTCTTAGCTATACAGAAAGAGTGGGATTAGAAACAGAGCATTCTGAGATATCCTAGGGGTGGGGAAAGAAAAAAAAAAGAGAGAGTGAGAGAGAATTGCCTCAGAGCCAGAATTCCATACTCATATCTTTTTATTTGCAGTACTTGACAACTCTGTCTACCAATTACAATGGAGGACCTAAGCTGTAGATAGTGAACAGATGATACTAGGTGGCCTATCTTTATGATTCAGAAACCTTTCAACATGACCTGAGGCCTGTAACTAGCGGTATTCCCCAGGGGTCGGTGCTGGGTCTGGTCTTGTTCAATGTCTTCATCAACGACCTTGATGAGGGGATAGTGTCCACCCTCAGCAAGTTTGCTGATGACACGAAGCTGGGGGGAGTGGCTGACATGCCAGAAGGCTGTGCTGCCATTCAGCAAGACCTGGACAGGCTGGAGAGATGGGCAGAGAGGAACCTGATGAGGTTCAACAAAAGCAAGTGTAGAGTCTTGCACCTGGGGAGGAATAACCGCATGTACCAGTACAGGCTGGGGGATGACCTGCTGGAGAGGAGCTCTACAGAGAGGGACCTGGGGGTCCTGGTAGATGACAGGTTGGCCATGAGCCAGCAGTGTGCCCTGGTGGCTAAGAAGGCCAACGGGATCCTAGGGTGCATTAAAAAGAGTATTGCCAGCAGGTCGAGGGAGGTGATCCTCCCCCTCTACTCTGCCCTGGTCAGGCCTCAGCTGGAGTACTGTATCCAGTTCTGGGCTCCCCTGTATAAGAAAGACAGGGACCTCCTGGAAAGAGTCCAGCGGAGGGCCACAAAGATGATCAAGGGCCTGGAGCATCTCCCCTATGAGGAGAGGCTCAGTAATCTGGGTCTGTTCATCCTGGAGAAAAGAAGGCTGAGAGGGGACCTGATCCATGTTTATAAATATCTTAGTTGCGGGAGGCAAATGGAGGTGGGGAACCTCTTTTCGGTGGTCAGTGGGGACAGGACAAGGGGCAACGGCCTTAAGCTGGAGCACAGGAAGTTCCGCACCAACATGCGGAAGAACTTCTTCACGGTGCGGGTGACGGAGCACTGGAACAGGCTGCCCAGGGAGGTTGTGGAGTCTCCTTCCCTGGAGATCTTCAAGACCCGCCTGGACGCCTACCTGTGCAACCTGCTGTAGGGAACCTGCCCTGGCAGGGGGGTTGGACTCGATGATCTCTCGAGGTCCCTTCCAACCCCTGCAATTCTGTGATTCTGTGATTCTGTGATTCTGTATACCTTCTACAGATTCCTTTGTAGTTACCTTATAGCACACTACAGAGTGAAAATTCCACCCACACTTTCTGCTGAGCATAAATTAGAATTTAGACATATTACAAGATGGAAATCCAGGTCAATAATAAAGTCCTGTGTGTGGCATTTCTCCAATTTTCCCAACCCAAATAAATTAATCTGAGACCAAACTGAAGTTTGCAAAATCACATGGCCAGAAAATAAATTTAGTCTATTTTACTAAAACTAAAATATGAGTTATCAGAGGTAATTGAATAATATGTTTAAAATGAAATTATGGAATTTAATTTTGACTATTTAACCCTATTTATTACTTAAATTATGATATACCTTTAAATGAAAAATAGCAACCACAGGAAACAGTTCTAAAATATTAACCTTGAAACAATAATACCTGTAGGAACCTGTAAGTCTTACTATAAACAATCTATTTCTTTTGAAACAGACTGAAAATAGAAAAAATCCCAAATATTAAAAAAAAATAATAAACGAAACAAACAAAATTGTTTGAGGAGACCTGCTGAAATCCAGATTAAGTACACCAATACTCTAAAGTTCAGGTTAAAGGCTAAAAATTATGGAGGTATAGGAAAAATTAAAGCCCGAAGAGTATGATTCATTGAGCGCAATACTTACATTAGCAAAATGAAGGATTATGCTCCAAGGGAAAAAAAGAAAAAGAAAAAGAACAAACACGACCCTTCAATTACTTAGATGCAAAAATGCATTTAGTTCCAATTTAAAATAGGAGTTTGTTAACTTGTATCTGTTTGAAAAGCATACTGAACTGAAAGCTATGGTTTTATATTAATAAAATCTGAAAATATGACCAAAGACGATGAGATTATAAACATTATTAATATTTCAGAAAAGTCAAGCTTTCCTTCTTTTCAACCCCAGAAATTAGTCTGTAAATGATACAATTTTAAAATAATTATCAATATAAAATCCAGAATATATATTGACTACATCTTACTGGTCCAGGCAAAAATTAAACTTCAGGAAATACTAGTTTGGAGATATCTCACAGTAAGAACAGGAAGTAATTTTTGGTTCTGAAACACTTTTTTTTGGCTACTTTTTACCATAGTAGTGAACAACTTAAAAATCAGGGGGTAAAAAGAAAGGTAAATTAATAAATTAATACACATCTGAGGAAGATAACTGAAAAACAAATCCCAGTATTTTCCATGGGAAACATCAAAACGTTTTTTGTGTGCATGTGGCTTCTTTTTACTTTCTTCTATATTTTTGTCTTTCAGTATTTTCTAACTTCAGAAGTACCTGATAGTTCGATTTAATGCAGCATGCCTTTTGACTTGGAAAGAAGTTTATACCTTTGGGGGGGGGGATAGGAAGAAAATTGAAAATTAAACAGCATATTCTAGGTGGAATTAGTGCTAACAATTCTAGTTAAATTCACAAAGTCTCAGATGTGCCTTTGTATTAAGAAGACAACTCTGCATTTTCAGCTGTAATATCAATATCTAGTCTTCTTTCCTCATAGTTTTTGGTGTGGTCTTGTCTAGGAAAATTTAAGCTTGTAGGAGTTATTCTGAGGTAAGGTATCCCAAGCCTACGCAACAAGAAAAAAATATGTCCCTTGTCATTAAAAACAACAAAATTAGACAACTTGTCACCTTGTAATCAAATAAAAATATTTAAAACAAAAATAAAGCAGCTTACAGTAGAGAAAATTCTTACTCTAGTAACAAGGACTGAAAGAAAAACCAATGTATTTGCCTTCTATAACTCTATTTTCTATCATTCTATGGAAGAAAAAGACTGTACTGATAAAGTAAAGGCATTCATTAAGATACTTAAAATGGTTAAAAGAAGATTTCATCTTAATTCAGCAGAGGAGCTCTTCAGCTAATTCATTTCCATATTGTAAAAAGTCTCTGTACAGAACAAATGTCTTTGTCTTAGGAATCATGCCAAGTCTGTCTGGTTTCTGCACTATTCCAAGACCATCCTACTGCAGTCAGTCTGTATTGATTGCCATAGATCATTTCTCATCCTTAAGTAGGTTCATTTTCATTCTCGGTACATTAGGCACTGTTTCAACCTCAAGTGGAATTGCTGTTTAATAAGATAAATAATCATAAGAAGTAATTGCCCAACATTTAAGCAGATTTGTAGCTGTAGCTGTGAAGCTGCAAGAGTATCAAGAGTATTACTTAAATATTTTTATTCCTTTGTCTTCTGTTTGAGAGGATAAATGGTTTCAAGTTGCCTAAGTCGGGACTAAGAGACAAGAAACTGTAATTTCTTTCTCATAGTTTTACATTAAGCCTTTTAATACTTTATTTATCCTCAAGGAAGCCATTCAGTATTAGTAGTTCAGTTCCCCCACATATCCATTACTACTTATTTACATTGTATTATGAACTATGTATTCTGATCAAAATGTCATCAAGCTGAGTGGATCTCTAGAGCCTCTTATCATACCTCAGTACAGAATCAGTTGCACCTACACCTTTTTTGACAAGCATTTGTCTAATCTGTTGCTGATCTCCGTCTGCAGTTAATAAAAATGTTGCAACTTCCTCATGCAGTCTGCTCAATCAACCATCAGAAACTCTTCCTTAATGGGCGTTACTCACATCTTTATCTTTGTCTCGTATATTTTGGATATGGAGAAAATTGTGTTTATTTCTCTACTTCACAGCTTTTTGTTTTGGAAGCTTATGTCCCAGCTGGGTTCTATATTCTTCAAGGTAAACAACATTAAGTAGGATAATCAGTTTTCACAGATACATTTTCTAGGCCTCTGATTGTTCTCATTGCTTTTTTATGGACTTAATCTGTGACACATGAAACATCTTTTTTTATTTGCTTATTGTGGTTTTTTTTGTGCTTTTTGGTTGCTGATGTTTTTGTTTTAAATGCTACCTACTATTTTAGAGTATTGCAAAAAAAAAAAGGCAAGAATACTTTCATGTTATTCTATATGCTTACCCTGTCCCAGACCTTCTTATTGTACACTCCCGTTTTGACAGTAGTATGATATTTTTGTTTCATCTTCATTTTGTGATATTTCTTTTCTCCTTCAAGACAGACTTTGCCAAAGCAGTTGCTCTCAAACCTGTTAATTCATTGCTGGCATGTAAAATAGTATTTTAGATTTATATATGTTGAGTCATATATTTTTTCTTCCCTAGATGAAAAAGTTCATCTAGGGAAGTTTAATCTTAATTTAGTTTCATCTAGCTCAAGTTTTTCAGGTTAATTTTGAATTCTGCATCTTCCAATATGTCACAGTCCCAAAGAGGACGATATGGTCTGTGACCTAATATGGAACTTTCTGTTCCATCATTAGATCCTTAAAGAAGCAGCAATTAGAACAGAAAATGCCCAGAATAGGCATTTTGGTTGGTTTGACACAATGGACTCCGTGAACTCTTCCAATCCAGTTAGTGACTACTGGCAGCTATTCTTTCAGTATAGTTTTCTAGATATTTTTATATTCACCACTTAGATTACCTTGAGAAAGCCCAAACCTCAGTAGAAAACAAAATATGTTCTGTCTACTCCCTTTCTATCTGTAAGAACACTTAACTGTGTTGTAAGACTGTAAAATCTACAATTAGATTTTCCTGACAATGTTTTTCTTCACTTATCCCATTGAAATTTCCTTCTTACCTACTGAAGGCTTAAAAAAGTGATTGTTCTGGAATATTTTATCTTGAATATTTACTTTTTCTAATTCTCTCCTCCATACAACCCTGCCTTTAACCATAAGATCTTCCAAAATATGTAAAATTATTTTTTGATTTGTTTGTTTGTTTTGAATTTAAGGATGCTATAAGTTTATTAACAAATTGGGTATCACTTCAGTTTCTGTCTATAGAGCTACATGAAAATTGAAGCTGTTCAGTGATCTAAATTGTAAGAGGATTAGGCAGAAGGTTCTTTTTCAGAATGAAATTTCATTTAAGGGTATGAAAGTAATAGTAATGTTTAATGCTCAACTCTCAGTGTGGAAAAGAGTCAGCTGTGGCATACCCCAAGAGATGAAAATGCTCAGCAGGTTCAAAAAGCAATTAGAAAAATTCATGGACCTCTTCAGAGATAAGTATTAAAATGTAGGTTTAGAAATGTATGCTTTAACACTTCTAAAAATCACTATGGATCACGGAAGATAACAAGAGAAAATGACTACAGAAAATGATCAGGCTCCTGTGCCTGACAATACCTTTTCTATATTTTCAGGACATAAATTCATTCCATAGATACTTACAAAAAAAAAAAAAAAAATGATGGCTGTATTACCACTCAAGATCAAGCTCTTATCTTAAGATAGACAGTTCAGTGACAATATTTTCTCTGTGCTCAGAAGTATAAAGGGAAAACAATCAGTGGCTAACAGAAATAGCATAAAGAAGAGAACCAAGAACATCATGAAGTTATCGTATAAACCCATGATTTCCCCCTACTTAAGATGTATCTTGGAATTGTAGTCTCTTTAGCTGAAAAAGCGTACAGTAGATTTGGAAATGGTCTGGAGAAAAACAGAAAGGATGGTATGAAATATCTTCTATATGTGGTTAAGCAAGGTGTGGAAAATGAGTACTAGGCATACTCCATATTTTAAACAGATTGCTGATGGAAGAAATGCTTTCTAAAATCATGAAGGCCAAGAAAAAGCATTGAATATATCTTTCAAAACATAAGACAGAAGTTAACAAATCAAATCAGCAAGGAAAAGGTCAAAAAGCATATAAAGGATATTGTTTTTTCCAGGGTGTATGTCCTCACAAAAGGATATTGTGTATGTCAAGTGTTTATACAGGGAAGACTGGAGGAATTCATGAAGTTGAGATCTACAAAGAGTTGCTAAATGTGTAAAAATTGAAGAAACTATAGTGTTTTTTACTTTCACATTTTTACCATTCCACTGATTTTTTTTTTTTCCTGTCTGGCAAAAGACACAAAATAACTCTAACAAAGAAGTTCTCAGCCTGTATCCTGGCCTGCATCAAAAGAAACTTGGCCAGCAGGGCGAGGAAGTGATCCTCCCCCTCTACTCTGTGCTGGTGGGACTTCACTTGTAGTACTGCATCCCAATGTGGAGTCCTCAGTAGAGGAGAGACATGGACCTGTTGAAGCACATCCAGAGGAGGGCCACAAAAGTAGTACAAGGGATGGAATACCTTCCCTACAAGGACAGGCTGAGAGAGCTGGAGCTGTTCAGACTGGAGAAGAGAAGGCTCCAGGGAGATGTGAGAGCGGCCTTTCAGTATCTAAAGGGGAACTACAAGAAAGAGGGGGACAGACTCTTTAGCAGGGTTTTTTATCAGAGTAGTATTTGCTCCAAGTACTGTTTTCACTACATCTACATCTTCCCAGCCACGGTAGTAGAATTACTAAACCGTGAGCCCATGATTTTATGTATCTTATCTTTGGAATGAAAAACATCTATCAATGAGAAGTCTTAACCAGTTCTGTCCCAATATCGTACTTAAATAGAAAATTACAGTGAGATTATTTCTTTTGTTTAATAGAACTAGTTTGGTCTTTAAAGATATCATTTCCTGATCCTTCTTATGTTCCGTTAGGAAAAATAAATAAATCAAAGCTTTTCTTAGTATGCATTGTAGTATGTGGCCTATTTTATGCAGATACAATGAATTGTTTTACTCTCCTCAATAATTGAGTTATTTTAATCACAACCATGTTCTCTGCTGTTACCACCCAATTTTATCATGTAATCCAAACATGGTTTCATGAAGTCATGCTTAACATTCTGATAGCCAGACAGAATGACTGGCTAGGTAGATGAGGAGAGAGCAGTGGATGTTGTCTACCTGGACTTCAACAAGACCTTTAATACTGTCTCCCGAAACACCCTCACAAGTAAGCTCAGAAAATGTGGATTAGATAAGTGGCCAGTGAGGTAGGTTAAGAACTGACTGAATGGCAGGGCTCAGAGCATTGTGATCAGAGGCACTGAGTATGGTTGGAAGCCTGTAGGTAATGGAGTCCCCTTGTGGGTCTGTAGGTCTGTACTGGGTCCAGTATTGTTCAACTATTCATCAATGACCTGGATAAAGGAGACCTCAACAGGCTGGAGAGATGGACAGAGAAAACATCAAGTTCAACATAGACAAATGCAGGTTCCTGCATCTGGGAAGGAGTAAGCCCATGCACCAGTACATGCTGGAGACTGACCTACTGGAAATCAGCCCTGCAAAGAAGGACCTGGTAGTCCTGGTGTACAGCGGACTGACCATGAGCCAGCAGTGTGCTCTTGTGGCCAAGAAGGCCAATGGTATCCTGTGGTGCAGTAAAAAGTGCTGCCAGCAAGTTGAAGGAGGTGATCCTCCCCCTCTACTTTGCCCTGGTGAGACCACATCTGGAGCACTGTGTCCAGTTCTGAGCTCCCCAGTACAAGAAAGACGTGAAGCTCCTAGATCAAGTCCAGCAAAGGGCTACAAAGATTAAGGGCCTGGAGTATATCTCCTACAAGGAAAGGCTGAGAGACCTGGGAGTGTTTGTCCTGGAGAAGACTGAGAGGGGATCTTATTAATGTGTACAAATATCTTAAGGGAGGGTATCAACAGGATGGGACCAGGTTGTTTTCTGTGGTGCCTTGCAACAGGACAAGAGGCAACAAGCTCAAAGAAATACTGAAGTTCCATCTGCACATAAGAAAATCTTCACTGTGAGGGTGATGCACTGGAACAGGCTGCACAGAGAAGCTATGGAGTCTCCTTCTATAGAGTTATTCAAAACTCCCCTGGATGTGATCCTGGGCAATGTGCTCTAGGTGACCTGGACTAAAGTGGTGTCTTCCAAACATTCTGTGATTCCATGAGTTGCTGCAATATGTTCAGAGAATATATGTTTTTCTTCAGGGAGTTAGGATTATTTACTCACATGGTCTCCCTTCAACCTCATTTTCTCATCGTTCTCTCTAACTGCCTGAAAGGAGATCGTAGCAAGGTGGGTGATGGTCTCTTTTCTCAGGTAAGAAGTGATAAAACATGAAGAAATGGTCTGAAGCTTCACTATTGGAGGTTTAGATTAGACGTTACGGAGGATTTCTTCACAGAAAGGGTGGTTATGCATTGGAACAGGCTGCCCAGGAAGTGAAGGAGGTTTTTAAGAGATGGGTGGTTGTAGTGCTTAAACATGATTAAGTGTTGGGTGTGGTAGTCATGATTGGACTTGATGTTTTTGAAGGTCTTTTCCAACTTAAGCGATTATTTGATTCTATATTCCTAGTTAAGCACTATTTGCAAATAAGAATTCTTCCCATTTACATTGCTTCTCATATTTTTGAGAATTTATGGCTGTCAGCTGTAGCTAAACATATTATGGTGCATTCAAGACTTAGAAAAAGATGTGTATCATTAACCTTCTTACATAATAAAGTTTCAGTACTGCTCAATTGCTCCTGTTATTGTCCTGTCATTTAATTCACTTTCTATCTGCACTCAAGAGAATGGATAGCAACATTTTCTGCCACTCTATCAAGTGATTCACCTCAGCCTGTGAGGGATTAAGAGATAAAGCAGTTTCATGACTTAAGTTTTCAGTTTCTTTCCATGAATAAGTGCTGACAGCACTATTTTCACACACCCATTATCATCCTATCATCAAAGCTACAATTTTATTGGTTAAGAGAAGTCCATCTCTACACACATAATTTCAGGTCTAAGTTCCTAATAATCAGAAAGAAAAGAGAAAATTAGAAGTACAATTTATAGCCATATCACCAATGTACTAAGGCACATAAGTTCAAGGTCTACTCAAAAACAGGATGGCCTCTGATTATTATTTCAGCAGAACTCCCACAGAAATGTGATTCAGTTGTTCTGGGCAGTGTTCAGACATGCGCACTTCTGATCCAAAGAGCTCACAAATTTCAAGCAAGAAAATTAAACAACAACAAGATAGACTAACTGAGACATATAAATTAAGGTCCAGCAGCTATTGAAGACAAGGTAAAAAAAAAAACAAAACTGGGAGTAAGGCATGGAACAGGAATAATTTCTTTCTCACAAGTTTAAGTAAAGAAAATTTGCTTCAATCTTATAGAAGTACCTATCAATATAGATTTTTCTTCTCACTTTTCTAAAACATTTATGTTTTTCACATGTGAAAGACAGATGAATGTACACACTGCTATGGTCTTATAATAGTGGTTCATCCACTTGAATGAAAAGTGACTCACACTAACTGCCTTGAAGGAGCAGCAAGAAACTTCTTACAGCAGCCAACTGTGCACCCTCTGCATTCAGCTACAGTCAGTGTTTATCAGCAACAATTTCCTTTCAGTTACATGCAGAGCTTTGGTGAACCTACCTCACTTCCACACCATTAACTTCCAAACATTTTTTTCTTTCTACTGTCACTCACCACGATCTCTTCTGTGTCTTTCTGTCAAATCCAATAGCTTCTTCAGCAGACTCACTCTGTCTCAGAACAAGCCTGGACATTCTTCTAAGGTGCTGCTCACATTCACATCTTTCTGAGTAGCTTGGGCAGTACCTAGGAAATTACTCCTCCTAGGACAGCTCATCATTATTGTACTCACCCCAAATGTATTAAGCATCCTATGATCCCAAGTGTGGAAGACAGAGCCAAATTAACTGGGTTTCTCAGCTCTGTCCCTTAAAGAAACAAGGCACAATGCTTCACTTGCCAAGGCAGCAATGTTATTGCACCAAACATCAAGCAGTTCCTAGTTGGCAGTGCTCTGAAGCACAGGGATTTATCTCCTATAAATAGGATTAACAAATGGAAATACGTATTCTAGTTTCATACAGCAGGATTATCAGCAAACCAATGCATTTCAGTGCTGTTCTTTTTAGCTCTGTTTTCAGATGACTACAGCTTTAGTTAACCTCTTCCATGAACAATCAAGTGCACGTATTCTAACATGCTAGATGGTAAATTCAGACTCCAAATTTTAGATGTTTTGTAAGAATAATAGAAATATCTCAGTCAAATTTTCCTATTAAAAGAGAACAAGATGTGTCCTAGAATCATTGAAAATAACAGAGAAGCTTAATGCAGCAAATACCTACATACTTTACATATATCTACTCCTGCTTGAAATGTTGCGTATTTCCACTTTTAAAGTATCCATTTTATATCACCACTTTTTAACATTTAAAGGAGGAATTGCTGCATAAATTTTGCTTCATGTCTCTGCCAGTAGTAGATTCTGATAGCCAACTATTTTTGAGAAATCATTGGAAAGAATAAGTCCCCTGTACATGTTAACTTTGTGACAGTGAAAGAATGCTACATTTGCTATCTGAACCTTTATAGTGTTTTTCCAAACAGACTTATGAAAAGTCATCATGAGGTCTTATACTGAAGCAACATAAGAAAAAAGATCCCTAAATCATTTCCTTTTTTACTATATGCTCATCCTTATCACAAACTACTTAGTTTTATTTTCAATTTAAATGTAATGTAATACACTTATGAACAAAAAACCTAACCCTCTGAAGTTGCACTGAACAGCAAAACTAAATTTACGAGCCCAGGCATAGATTGTGCAAGTTGATTCCACACGATCAGTGAAATATCTAGAGACGTTCTTTCTGAAGAATGGATAGCATCTACTGCCTGTGACAGAATGAATAGCATGTACTGCCTGTGACACTTTCTGTTAAATTTATGAGGGAAGTAACAGCACAGCCAGAATTAACTTTTCCCACTGCAACAGCCAGAAATAAGAAGGCTACAAAGAATCTGAATTTGCCACTTGTATTTCATTATTAACTTAAAAAAATCATAAGCAAAGACTATCTTTCAAAATGCATAAAGTTCACTTAGTGCATGATGCAAGTCTCTTCTCCATAGTCAATCCACATGAATCAACCTCCTGACAAAATTAATCATGTACATCTGTACAGAACAATAATTTCTTGTTATATATAGAAGTTATAAATATTAGAACCCATGATGAAAAATACCAACATATTTTAAAGAAACAGTGCACCACTGCCATCTCACGATTTGTAAAACAAAAGCAAAACATTCTTCTTCAGTAGAACTTGAAGATACAATGTTGAAACTGACAGCTAACAGCCCAGGTAACTGTTTTCTATGATGCAGGCAATGTCAAATTAACAGAATAACTTGGGAGAGGTATGCCAGAATAAAAAATACCGTTCTGAGTTGTATCACTGTCACATAATTAACCAGGTAAAATCAATTACCAACTTTGAGAAACACTAGGATCTAAAGACCTAGGGAAAAATCCAAGCTACTAAATTACTAAATTATTTGGTATAAACTATTAACAGATAAACAACAGCAACAAAAACAGAGCTCCAGACTGACGCAGATATTCACAGTAACATTGTTTTCAAAGCTTGCATTTAAAAAATTCTCTGTTTAAGGACTGATACAATAACACTCTTCTTTTTAAGGAAAGAAAAATATATATGAGCTTCAACATATTTAATAGCTATCTAATTTCATATAATCATATCATTTGAAATATAACTATAAACAATGAAGCAGTAACATCCATACAAATTCTCTTTACTAATTCTTCCTTCTACAATTTCTCTTCTGGTCTCTACCTAATTCCTTACCCCCTTCTCTTTTCACCCTAGCAATAGTTTCTGGCTCTCACAGACTTGATTGCGCTGATGACCTCAATCAAAAGGCAATTATCCAGCGAGGATGGAAGGTAATTATTCCCATCAAGGAGAGATTGAGTGCACCTGAACAGACAGCTGCAGTTCTTCCAGGGATTACATTATTACTATAGAAATTGCCTCCATTAATTTGTTATGCATGTCAAATTTATGATAAAAAGTTGATTTGTTTGCAGGACAACTTTTTTTTCCTATTTCACCCAACACTCACTCCCAAGCAAGAGCAAAAATAAATTGTAAGTTACATCAATGTTATATGTGACAACTATCAGTATGTGTCTTCTTGCTCAGGAGTGAATACAACATAAACAGAAAAGAAAAATGAGGCACAAAGTGTACATAAAGTAGTTCATAAACAGAACCAAAAGCATGGGTATTTCAACCCAAGCTTACCAAATCCTGCTATAAGAAGAAAAGTATATGGACAATAAACGCTAGTAAAAAATAAATAAATAAATAAATAAATAAATAAATAAATAAATTGTGAGGCTCAGTTATTCACAGCAAGAAGGAAAGTTTGCTCAACCTATTCAATAGCTTTCAACACAAGATGTGAAAATATGTAATTCTAGAAGAGAAAGAATATCAAATCTGTAAGTGGTTGTGACAGATTTGTACTTCAACATTTAAAAAAATGTCCTATTTTTAAAAGACAGTGAAAACCTACCTGCTTCTGGGGTGCTGAAGAGTTATATAGTATATCTTAAATGCTGACCTTTTCCTGAAAATTATGGATAGGGACTCTAATTACCTCACATGCTACAGTTCTGCCTTTCCTTTGGAGAGTTACATTACTGAGAAATGAGATTTCTAACATGAAAATTAAAATTTCAATAGATCTGGATAAACCTACATAAATAATCTAGAAGTGATCAGATGTTTAAGAATCACAGTGGGTAAAACTGGTCCCACTCAGGGCTGGCATTCACTCTGAATTAATAGAGACCATTTTCCTTACAAATAATTACATTCTAAAAGGCATAAAGCACAGAAGACTGAATCAGAATGCATTTTATGCACTCACTGCTGAACTATAAGGTGTTTTAACGGACAGTCTTCCAATAAACATGTTAAATTTTATTAGAGGTTATTTTTCTGCATAGGCCACATCTGTAAATCTTGCATTTTAATGAAGTCAAAATATGTAAAACATACCATGCTAATAAATTGTCATAAATCCCAGCAGAAAGATCACACAATGTAGCGTTAATTAGGTAAATATCTGGCATATTTAATTTAGAAATAAGAAATTTTCCATGTTAATCTCATATCTTTCCATTCCTGAAAGTACAGTGATCATTTCCAAATTTTTCTATAATCTTCTTTCGAGACATGAAAGTCTCAAAAACCATTTGCAGCACTCTCTTTTTCCAAGATTAGTCCAAAAGAGCCAAATGCTTTTCTCACTATCTTCAGCTTTTCATCATCATCTCCAAGCATTACTCGTTCTCCTCAAAGGCCCTGATGTGAGTGTAATTACTCTTTCTGGCACAACAATGGGCTTGGGAACATCAATGTCCAGGTCGCAGATCCCTCCTAGGAGGATGTTATAAGATATAACCTCTTTATGCAAATCCCTACTAAGGTATTGGCTTTTTCCAGTGAGGATCTCCTCTTTCCTTATCACTCTTAAGCACTTAAGCAAGGTATTTCACAGTCAGAACAGTAAGAACAATAGCTGTTGCAGCAAATAACCCTTTTGAGAAACAGTGCAGTAAGAGGTTATCAGTTTGGAGTAAACAGACAAATTGTGCTCTGAGCCTCTGGATATATCTGCTGCTGGTTCCAGTACTGCGTTGATTTACAAAGTTGAATATTTGGCTTGTTGCTGCAGAACAGTAATTGAGGTGTCCTGGGTAATCTACACAACTGAGTAAGTTATGGTCATCTACTAATGATGGTTATGGACGGATTGTTTTCAATTCAACTGTAAGTTTGTTAATTAAATCCACCCTCCATGCAGAGACTAGCTTAAGGGTAAATCAGAATAAGGTGACCTACAGGAAAGAGTACATCACTTGTTAACGCCAAACATATCAATTTATATTGCCAAGAACTGCTGATAAGAAAGTTTTACAGCCTGCTGTGATATAGAGCTTTAAATTATGGAGTTACTACTCACACTGTATATGCCTTGCAAGAGATTTGTCTGCATCTTTAAGTGTTTATACAATTAAGTATTCCTTTAAAGAATTATTCAAATTGTAGAATACTTTTAAAGATATAAATCTAAAAAAAATAAAAGCTCATAAATGAAAACATGTTAATATAAAAAGACAAAATTAATAATAAATCACAGAATCAGCAGACAAAGCCCAAATTACCATTCTAAGACTCCTGATTTCATTTCTAATCACTACTAATAAATGAAAAAAAAAAGAACACAACAGTAAGTCAGATCTTTTTAATTTGTAGAACTTAATAAGAGAAATGTGAGATTTCTACCATGTTTTGTATATTAACTTGTATGTTCTTTTGGGAATGTGATGTGAGACAGTTAGAATACAGGACACTGCTGCATATTCATTGCTTTCCTAATAATAAACAGTGATAAATTATTGCAAATATCTATTACAGAAGTGGATGAGAGATGGATATAATGAACACACCAAGGGGGTATATTTTAAAGCCAGTATGTGATTGTAGTGTGCACAAAACCAATTATATAAGTAATGTCCACATCAGTCATGCTCTGTTTTGCAGATCAGCACACATTTAAAGCTCTCAGTAATGAGAACTTGGCTGATTGTTACCGAGGGAAAGGATTTAAAGAAGCCTTTTTTGGAGAAAAAATAAATAAATACCAACCAATGTATTTTTATAGCTTTATTTCCTGCACTAGAAACTGATAGCCATCATGAAATTATGGAGGAATAAAGCACAAGCCCCACACTTCTTAGAAATGTACTAATTCCTTACTAAGGAGACCATCTGCAAGATTGGGAGATTAATCTTCACATTCAGTAAATCTTAGATTAACATCAAGGCTAATACAGGCAAAGACTGCTAAACTGAAGGAGGAAGTCAGATTTTGACTATCAGATGCAAATCATTGATTTAAAGTGATTATGGTTTAAACTTAACTGTTTCTCATTACTGTGAAGCCAACTAGGAAAGCTACTGCAGCTTGACTTTAGATGCAAAGAAGCCCACAGCCCACCTGATAACAGTCTGGCATGTTCCTCTTCTACCTTGTCTACATGGCCTTTCTAACTGCCTCAAAATACTTTTTGCTTTTTTGATTTGGTACATAAAGCAATTATTTTACTAAATAACATTAAAAAATACATAACCTCAGAGTTGTGTGCTAATTCAAAAACTGCATACTTTATGCACATTTTATGTATTCGGAATGACAAATGATGAATGTGTCCTCTCTAGCTGCATTAATTCTGGCACTCATGTGAGTCTTTGCAAACTCACTCCTTGTGCTAGCCTGGGAGAATACTCACCTGAAAGTGAGTCATATTCTGCAGTGTCAGTATGCTAAAATGGCTCAGGAAAAGGCTGAGGAGCTGACTACATGGCAATCAAGGAAGAAGGAGGGATGGAGGTAGCCTACGGCTGGGCTTAGGATGCTGAGAATAGCCCCAGGCTTCTGTGTCAAATATCTGCAGAGATGAAGATGCAGGCAGGACAAAAAGCATTTTAATTTTCTATAACTCCATTGAAAATGAGCATGAGACTTAAATAGCTAATGAGATGATTTGTTCAAAAGCTGCTAAAGTTGGGCCTCCCCCCTATATTACAACAACCAAATGCGCTTGCTAGTATCCATCTGCTGCTCCTTGTGTCTAGCTACTAACATTCATCAATATGCAGTGATTCCACAACTACTCCCTGCCACACAACCTTAGTGCAGCCATGACAGTCACCCAAAAGTAAGGATATAGGGTATGCTAATTGTCAATGGAAAAGACAGCTGGGTTACTGTATTAGACAATTCAACATGCCCTGAGCACAGAGTGACCTGTACTGAAGGACATTCAGCTTTGGGAGAATGCAGCATTAGGGCATGATAATACTCACATTTTATGGTAAGATAAAGAAAATACATGTAATGCCTCTAAGACAAATGAATGCATGCCATCATAGAGGCCTTATCTACATCTTTTATTTGAATTACGTCATGGAGAAGTCAGTAGAAATCAATTGTGATACACACAGACAAGCCATAAAAAAAAAGTTCTGCTATATACATTTCAATGTTCTAACATAGGCTTTTTCCTATAGATAAACTATCATTATTTAGAGAATGTAGAAGTTCAACAAATACTGTAATGACACAAATTACTTCTGCTGATGAAAAATTAAAAATAAACAAAAAAATACACATATTTGAATTCACATATGCAGAAACTATTCAGAACAAAGATCATTCTATGATTCTATGATTATATCCTCTCTCTCCAAATATCTGCTTATTTGATGTGGTAAATTAACTAAATTCTCTACCAGACACCATTAACAAAAAAAAAAGACTGAAGTAACTACAGATTTGTATGTTAACTCAAAAAATATATACTACACACCTATTTCTCATTTATAGCCCAGGCATGTCCAACCTGTAGCCCACGGGCTGCATGCAGCCCAGCTCAGCTTGTAATGCAGCCGCCCCCTGCTGCCAGTGTCTCTTTACCGCCAGGGACCCAGCTCGGTCCCAGGCTTGCACCCATCACTCAGTAATAATCAAACCATCAGTGTGCAGTTTAACAGTGTCTGAGCTGAAAACAGGACAAGGGGAGGGCGCAGTGCAGTGCTAACTCAAGTTATGGCAAATAATGTTATGCATTTTGATACATTGGCTAAATACAGTCCTGTGAACAGCAATAAACATGCAGTCTTGCTTTCCATTTTGAAAAAGGAATTTGACAACAGATTTCAAGATTGCCCAAGAAAGAAGTCATCAATTTTTTGGTATATTTGCAACTACATTTTCAGTCTACATAAGTACATTACCTGAGAATTTTCATATGGAATGTACAGAGTAGCAAGGATATTCAAACCAAAGAAAAATAGATCATGTATCTCTACTAGACTTTTATGAGACCTCTCTTACCAGAGAAAAATATCTCTTGTTTCATAATCACTCCTTATTCACATCATCGCTTTTAGGCAGTGCATACATTTGTGAACAACAACTGCTTTCAAGGATGCAGCACAGGAAGAGTAAAATTTTATCAAAAATCTCTGATGAGAACTTGAGAACTCACTGAGAATAGCAGCCACTTCCATCAAACCAGACTGATGCATCAGTTTCACAAAAAATATCCCACTAGTTCTATGTTTCTTTTGTTCTATTGCTGGCTCCAGTCTTGTTCAACATCTTCATCAAAATGAGCTGGATGAAGGGACAGTGTACCCTCAGCAAGTTTCCTGATGATACAAAGCTGAGACGAGTGGCCAACAGACAAGAAGGCTGTGCTGCCATTCAGTGAGATTTGGATAGGCTGGAGAACTGGATGGAGAAGAATCTCATGAGGTTCAACAAGGACATATTGGAAAGGAGCTCTGCAGAGAAGGACTTATGTGTCCTGGTGGACAACAGGTTGACCTTGAGCCAACAGTGCGCCCTTGTGGCCAAGAAGGCCAATGGTACTCTGGGATGCATTAGGAAGAGTGTGTCCAGCAGGTCAAGGAAAGTGATCCTCCCCCTCTACTGTGCCTTGGTGAGGCCACATCTGGAATGCCCAGTACTGAGCTTCCAGGTTCAAGAAAGACAGGGAACTTCTGGAGAAAGCCCAGTGGAGGACCACAGAGATGACTGGGGCATGCAGCACCTCTCTTATGAGGAAAGGCTGAGAGACCTGGGACAGTTTAGCCTGGAGAAGAGAGACTGAGAGGGGATCTTATCAACACTTAGAAATATCTGAAGGATGGGTGTCAAGAGGATGGGGCCAGGCTCTTTTTTGTGGTGCCCAGCAACTGGATAAGGGGCAACGGCCACAAACTGGAACACAGAAAGTTCCATACAAGCATGGGAAATAATGTTTTTATACATTGGGAGTGACAAAGCACTGGAACAAGCTGCCCAGAGAGGCTGTGGAGTCTTCTTCTCTGGAGATACTCAAAATCTGCCTGGACACTTTCCTTTGTAACCTACTTTAGGGAACCTGCTTTAGCATGGGAAACATGAGACAAATTATTCACATTAATCCATTCTAAATGTTTTGAATTAGCTCCACTAGGCTCACTCTCTCCCAGTGTCATAGGAGGAGAGAATCTGAAAGGTAACTGTAAGAAAACTCATGGATTGAGATAAAGATAGTTTAATAGGCAAATCAAAAGCTACGTGGACAAGCAAAGCAAAGGAAGGAATTCATTCACTGCTTTCCATAGGCAGGCCGGTGCTTAGTCATTTACAGAAAAGCAAGGATTTCTCACATGTAAGGATTACTTAGACACTTTACTGCAAGGAAAACATAACAGTTGTAACAGAATATATTTTCATATTTACTTGTTAGTGTTCTGAGAGTTAATTTGGGATGTAACTATGAAGATGTTCAGCCATTTGTATGTGTGAACACTTCTGTAATCTATTACACATTGTAAAGCAGAAATTACAAGTATAGAAGAGATACATGAGAATAACCAACCTAACTTTTTGAGGACTCTGAGGCATTTTTTTCTCCCTGAATAGTTTGCAGACTCAAGGAATACTGAGATACTGTGAAAAATCAATGAAACACAGACTCTTCATGTGAGCTCTCTAGTTGGTAGTGGAAAAAAACTCATATAAGATAGTGGAAGTAAATGACTCATTGATAATTCTACAGTTTTGAGCAGTTTGGTCAACCATCATGTACTTAACCAAATGAAACTCTGAACATAACTAAAATCTACTTTCTGAAATTTCTGCAGAATTTTCAGAATATATCCCTATGCAAACAAAACATAACATTGTATCAAAATTATTATTAATGTCCAAGACTTAAGACAAGTTTTACACTTTTTGTAGGAATTATGAAATACTTATACATACGGGGATATTTTGTAAAAAAAAAATCACATAGTCACACGTTTCCTACTTCTTCACAATTTTAATATTTTCCTGCTGTAACTAGCTGTAGGTTTTTTGTCATCTGCTAAATTACTGATCAACAGCTTTGGTGAGAGCCCTTATGAAATGAAAAATAATCAATTGAACTTGACTCTCCAGAGGTTAAATAGCATTATAATAACTATTTCTGAAATGAAACTGTAGTTTCCAAAGTAATCAGACTTACAGGCTGGATTAAGAAATGATACTGTTCTTGTAAATGTGATTTTATTAATTAAGAAATCATTAAGGAATTGCTAAATGAAACTGTATCATGAGTAGCAAAAGTCATTACATTTACTAATCATAATTCCTTTAAACACCTTGGGGCAAAAAGTAATTTGTGATTTAAATTTTCTTGCATTTTAACATCACTGAAAAAAATCCTATTTTTTTCTACAAAATTCTTTTTATATATGTCCCGTTTCCAATCTTTTTGGATTTTCCAAGCCAAAATATATTTAATTAAATGAAGGATGGCCACATTTAGTGACTATTGTTACTAAGTGCATTTTTCTGAAATACTTCAATTTTCATGAATTTTAAAAAGAGCTGGAGGAAGTTGCTACAGAATTGGACAAATAATTCAAACAATTGTTATGTCTACAGCCAGAAAATAAAGAGTAAAGTTTCCAGATTAGATCTGCCAAGTTCACCAAGGTCCTTACAGGATGATTACTGATTGGTACCTGTCTGTCTAGAAGTATATGAAGATCTATGGTGTCTCTTTGGAAATATTATTTAATCTATACCAGAAACAGAACTAGCAAATAGCTGAAACACTTCAGAAAATATTCAAGCAAAACAACTGATTGATTGATTGAGAACCTCTTCTAGCTGAAATGGTATTTTTCATTAAATCTAAAATTAATTACAACCATTTTAACGACATATTGAGTTTTTTCATACGTGGTTGTTACACTGTGTTCTTACATGACTGCCATATAGATATTTTTATGCAGATGTTTACAAGTGCTCCACAGAAAAGGTTATGGTTGCCTCACAGAAAAGGGAAGAGAGACTGTAATTTAAACTAGTAAGCATTCATGGATGTGCACAGATTTTCTTTTCATTTTCGTTATTATCATATCTTCACATCAGGCAATAAGAAAATTATATAGACAAATTTAAAAATCACTGAAAAAGATAAACAGCAATAATCAACGTTTAATTCTGGCAAGATCTTGAGACACCTCTTTCCTCAGCTTGCTTCCCCTGCCTTTCTTAACAATGTATAACTAGTAAATTCCTGCTGACGCTGACAGCACTACTCAAACAATAAAATCAAAAATTAAAGTGAAGTATTTCCATGAGCATTGGAGGACAGATTTGTTAAGATCATTCTCATCACTTTCTCTGAGATGCAGTATATAAATTACTCTCTACAAATATCCAGTTCTAACAAGCTTCCTGCTAACACATGGAAGATGTTCTTTATCTCCCCTACTCTTTATGCAGGTTTTCAAAGTATTTGTCCACTAATATTTATGAAAAAATTCATCACGAATACTTCTGTAGACCTTCTGACATAAACGCAGTTTTTGCAGTGATCTTGTTTGTTCTCGTCAGTCCTACATTTCTTCTTGCAAAGGTGGATTAGAACTGACCAACCTAAGCTCATCAGAGCAAAAGAAGAGTAATACTGAAGCCTAAAGAAAATGTTTATGAAATCATATTCAAAAAATAGTTTTTCATAATAGTACTTCAGCTTGCACCTTGGTTTTAACAAATTAATCACATTTTAAACTAGAAAATCAGCAGGACAGTCTTTAGCTTTCTCTTATTTCCCAGCCATACTACAAACAGTGCACAAGTACATAGCACCATTTCTTGAAATTGTTGTTAATTCTTCAGCTAATATTCAGTGTATGTACAAATTATAGAGTAATTCAACATTCCACAGCAAATAATTGTATAAAACATAGCAGTATTATGGGATGTTGCCTTTTAATCTATTTTTTTTAATCATTTCCCTCTACTTATCTACAGAGTAATGACACTATGACTCTGAAGTGTCTTACAAGCCTTTCACTCTGCATAAATAGGTGCCTAAATATTCAGATTTATGCCTAAATACCACATCCTAACTTCAGGAGTCCTTGTTGTCTGCCAATCCAACTGATATATACTTCCAAGAAGCTAAACTCTTACTTGACTTTCTGATTTCTATGTCAAGGTGGTCTCAACCATGAAGAGACTTGAAGCAGCACTCTTAGTGAAGCAAGCCTCTACTACTATCGTCCTTATTCACACTTGGCAAAACTCTGGTTCATTATCAGCTTGGACAAAACAGATGAGCATGATCTAAATATTTAGTAAGAAAGCATGGTCTCAATATTTAATAAGAAAGATGCAAAACAATCAGATCATTAGCTCTTTGCTTCTCTAACTCTCCTCAAAATGCTAAGAGCTCTACAAAATTATACTCTTCTATAGAATATTATGATTCCATCCAAACTTGGTATTAAGAGGTAGAATGTAGTCTTCCCATAAATCCTGCCTCTTTACTCGGTGAGAACAAACTTCTGGCCTTCTGGTGCAGACCACCCACTTAGAACACTGTGCAGTGAAGGACTTCAGCCTCAACATGAATTACCTCTACCTTAATATTCTCAGCTTTAAGGACAGAAGTTATAAATGCAATCTGGTTATGAACTTTAAAATGGGGTTTGGTGTGTAGGCCTGATTTTAACAATGCTTTGCAAGAAGTTCTGTACAAATGCTCAGTCATGTAGAAATAATGCCCATCTAAACATTAAACTTGTTCATTTCATATTATTTCCTGAAGAATGAATTTACAAGTCCTCATGTTAGATGAGAAGAATTCAATGCTAGTGTCACTCTCCAGACTTCAGTTTTGAGAAGTACATATTCTGGATGATGTAGATGGTCTTTGCCTACGCTTCTGAAAACCTCCAAAACCTTCAACTTTGAAAAATCTATGCAATGTCAGTTCACACATAGTCAGATCTGTTAGGTCTCAGCAGCTAAATGTTTTGGGAACTCAACATATTTTACTTTACACAGCCTAAATCCACTAATTCATATTGAACCTTGTCATTGTGGAGAAAGCAAGATGTTCATCCAAAAGTTTCTTCCAGGGACAAGGACCATAATGGAACTTGGCACAAAAGGAATAAGGAAGACTATTATGCTTTTCTATAGTCAAAGGAATTCAGAATCAACTTTCTGAAGTATGGAAATAGCAGGAAAAATAGAAAAAAAAAAGGATGGAACAAAGGGCCAGGAACACCTGAAAAAATAAAAAGAAAGCATTTCTTGACATCTGTCAAAATCTTTTGAAAACTAGAGTGAACTACAGTGCTTCCCTAGAGGTAAGCACAAAAAAATGATTACATTTTCTGTGTCTATCAGTTACACACATACTTAATTGGTCAAGTACTTCTGAAATTTCCATTCTAAAGATGAAGATTAAAACTTTGTTTTGAAACAATAGAATATTATGTTTAAGGGGAAAAAAAAAGAGAGAGAGAGAGAAAGAAAATCTCCAACTAATTAGAAAACAACTAACCAACCAACCAAAAGCAACAACAAAAAAACACCTGGACAAGCAAAGAAAAAGCCTTCAAAAGTATGTCAGAATGTAAAGAAAAAAAATGCAAAGGTAGAACGTGTCAGACTGTATGTAACCTGATGTCACCCTGGCAAATGTAAGAATTCTGTTACAGCTTTTAGTTATGAGATCACGTACCACTTCCCACGGAATTCCTACTTCATTTAAGTACTGTGTACTGAAAATAGACAGGATTATATTTTTCAGACAGCTGAAGTTCAATATGCAGGGGTCCTAAGTGTTGACAGTTAAAAGAGAAATCAGTTGGAGCTCTGCTCTGAATTAAAGTTCTGTGAAAGCACTAACTAAGCTGGAAAAACAGTCAGCCTATTAGCTTTCTGGATAAGGCATGAAACCTGGTCAGCAGAGTTACTGCCTACCACTTGTTGCTTAATTCCCTGGTGAAGTGGAGTAATACAACATCATTTAAAGAAAACACTGCAAAGATAAATTCATTGGCAGCCTGAAAGACTCTGCATGGAGACTTTGGAGTCACACCCTTATGAAAATTAATAATTGTTCATTTTTTAACTAAGCATTAAACTTTGTTTTAATTAACTTTTTTTTTTTTAAGATATTCGTGTAGTATAGAATGCATAGGACTAGATAAGTATGCTTTTAAAACAAACGGGACTGGTAAAGGAACATACAGCACTAGATCAAAGTCCACAAATGATGAAAATAAATTCAAAAATTAAAAAAAAAAACAAAAAAAAAAAAAAAAAAAAAAAAAAAAAAAAAAAAAAAAAAAAAAAAAAAAAAAAAAAAAAAAAAAACAAGCAAACAAAAGCCAAATGCTAAACAGCTGTTTTTAAGCTTTACACAGAAATAAATGGAGTCATCCATCCTGGGCACAGACATAAGTAGTGCCATTAGCTTCCTTCTGTTTATTTGATAAATCCTCACTTCCCTTTTAGAGCTAAGCATATGTCCTTCATAGTAGTAATTTACTTTATAGATACAATATTGAATGTTCGGGTACCAAGGAATAATATCATCCTTCTAGTCTGAGCAGAGTTAGCCTTCTGGACTGCGTATTTTTGGAGTAGCCAGACATTATTCAGAATAAATATTTTTTCATTGCCTTTAAGATTAATCCCTGAGGGTGCAAGTTGGGGGGAAAATAAAATAAAATCAATGTATTAAACTGCACTTAGTCAGAATCAAGTAGTAGCTCAGATACAGAGTAAAAAGTATTAGACCACAAAATTGCTATGTTGTCTTTCAGAAGCACAGTTATTCGTTGACAAAAATTTGAAATTCAAATATTTGTGTTTTGTTTCTGGAGAAATGAACATTTTTATGAACTTATATGTGCTCTAAATACAAAATAAATGATCACATTTTAGAACAAAGCCAGCAAGAATCCTACAGAAGTTGAAACTTAGCATGTGATTCAGATCATTTTTTCCAAGATCTATTAAAGTAAATTCACATACGCTACAGTATATCCTCTAGAGTTGTTTAGCACAAATAATAATGCTCTTGATGCTCTCTAGTATCTTCAGTAACGACATTGACAGTGGGATTGAGTGCACCCTCAGCAAGTTTATGGATGACACCAGGCTATGTGGTGGGCTCAACACACCTGACAGATGGGATGCTGTTCAGAGAAACCTAGACAGGTTTGAGCAGTGGACCAAGGAGAACCTCATGAGGTTCAACAAATCAAAGCACATGGTCTTGCACCTAGGTTGCAGTAACCCCCACTATCAATACAAGCTGGGGGACTAATGTACTGAGCTCTGCCAAAAAGGACTTCGGGGTACTGGTGGATGGCAAACTGGACATAAGCCAGCAATGTGTCCTCGCAGCCCAGAAAACCAATCATATCCTGGGCTGCATCAAAAGAAGCATGGCCAGCAAAGTGAGGGAGGTGATCCTGCCCTTCTGCTCTGCGCTGGTGAGACCTCACCTGGAGTACCACATCCACATATGGATGGAGTCCTCAGGTGAAGGAGAGATGTGAACCTGTTGGAGTGCATCCAGAGGAGGGCCACAGAAATGATCCAAGGGTTGGAACACCTCTTCTACGAGGACAGGCTGAGAGAGCTGGGGCTGTTCAGCCTGGAGAAGAGAAGGCTCCAGGGAGACCTGAGAGTGGCATTTCAGTATCTAAAGGGGGACTAACAAGAAAGAGGGGGACAGACTCTTTAGCAGGGTCTGTTGTGACAGGACAAGGGGAAATATTTCAAACTAAAAGAAGGGAGATTTAGGTTGTATATTAGAAAAACCTTTTTTACGATAAGAGTAGTGAAGCACTGGAACAGGTTACCCAGAGAGGTGGTGGAAGCCCCATCCCTGGAGACATTCAAGGTCAGTCTAGACAGGGCTCTGAGCACCCTGATCTAGCTGTAGATGTCCTTGTATTTTGCAGAGGTGTTGGACTAGATGACATTTAAAAGTTCCTTCCAACTCAAATGGTTATGATTCTACAACAGACATCAGAATGATTTTAAAGTATGTACCAAACTTTTTATAGTGCTTCGCTGCACATCTAATGCCAAGAGTTACAGGATGCTTACTATGGGATGAGCTCATAATACGTGTCTTCTCATCTTTGTCTGTACACCGATGTTCATCACTGTAATGGAAAAAGTCCTAAGACTCTTATGACTACGCCATTCATTTCACATGGAGCCAGGGTCTCTGCTGCACATGATCCTCTGCTCTCTCAGCTTCTTTCACATGCTGCTGCTTCTCCAACTGCTTTCCGATCTTCTCTCTCCCAGGCTTCTGCCTCAGTCTTCTCTCTCTCTCTCAAACTCCCACCCAATCTTCTCTTTCTCAAGCTACTTCTTTCTCTGCCTGGCTGGCCCTTATCTAAGCCTGGGGTAACCCTGCCCCAGGTCCACCCTTTCCGGTCACAGGTGCAAGGGATCTACCAGTACTCCCCAGGCCAGCCATGCCCCTCCACCATGTGCTCAATCATCAGTTCATGCTGTGATCAACTGTTTCCCTACAATCACTAACTTAAAATATATGTACAATTCCTGTAAACTTCTCAATATTAAAATCCATTGTTCAAGATCTTCTCAAATTAATTGTGTCTACCTGATGCTCAAGGAAAGATGAAAAAAATGTTAAAAATTTTTCCAGGCCTTTACTACTTTTGTCTCAACAAGGAAAAAGATAAAGTTCTTCCTGATCTTAAATAAAACAATCTGTCAGACTACTAGCACCACTAAAAATATCTAAAAATGCAGTAGAGGGAAGGAGGATGGGGTAGTGACAGTGAGCTTTCTAAAGTTTTGAGAAACATTTTAATGATGGAGGAAGGTTAGTCTACAAAAATAGTATCTTTCCCTTGTCCATTTGAAACAAAAAGAAAACAAATTATTAAGTGTCCAATCCTTCATTTTCACATGCTTTTCCCTGTTATTTATTTATTTATTTATTTTGTACAGCGTTCTCTATCTGCAATTTGCTCAGCACCACCACCTTTTAACATGGGCAGAATGGTAATAATGGCTAACCAACAGCTTCCATGTGGCTTCCAGGCAGATACTGCTTGCACACACAAAACAAGTTCAAGTATATTTTCAAGCAACGAGAATTAATTGTCTTGATTTCAGACAGAATAGAGTTAATTTTCTTCCTAGGAGCCGGTATGGTACTGCATTTTGGATTTAGGATGAGAATAATATGATACAATATACACTGATGTTTTAGCTGTTGCTCAGCAGTGCTGCACAGAGCCAAGGACTTTCCTACTTCTCACACCGTCCTGCTAGAGAGGAGGCTGGGAGTGCACAAGAAGTTGAGAGGGCACAAGACAAGGACAGCTGATTCAAATTGGCCAAAGGGATATACCATGTCATTTGGCATCATGCTGAGGAATAAAACTGGGGGAGCTGGCTGGCAGGGCAGCTGCTGGCTGGGGACTGGCTGGGCAGGTTGACTGGTGGTGGGTGACTGCATTGTGCAACACTCATTTTGTATACTCTTTTATCATTATTTTAATTATTTTTTTTTTTCCTTTTCTGTCCTATTAAACTGTCTTTATCTCCGCCCATGAATTATATTTTTTTCTGATTCTGTTCTCCATCCCAGTGAGCAGAAGTGAGTGAATGGCTGTGTGGTGTTAAGCAATCTGCTGGGTTAAATCACAGCCTTTGGATAGCTGTTCATCTCAGGTGTGCACTTAACATGATATGCAACTTTAAAAATAATTTATGGGGTCTTTTAATGATGATTCAGATTTTAGCACTGTAGCTCATAACTATGTATTACATTTTTGTATCAAAGTAAAAAAAACTTTCAAATGTATATTAGAACTCCAAACACCACATTAATGCATTTATGTTTATAAACACATATTGAAGACTACATATTCAAATTCCATTCACGAAAGTGTTATCACATAAATGAGAATTAAATTGTATCTCTCCATCAAAGATCTATCCAGGAGATACACTAATGTCCCGCTGCATTTATGTAATCTGTTACTGATATAGTTCCATTAAACTCCACACATTTCTCTGTAGTTTTCACTCTTTCAAAGAAAGGGAGAATGTGGGTAGTACTTCAGTGAAAAGAGCAAGTCAATGGCAATCACCTGGAAAAAGGTTCCCCAGGCTGCTAATTCACAATTTTTGCATTCAAAACTATGTCAAAAATCCCATTAGCAGTACACTAAAGAAATACAGTGAGGGAGTGAGGAACCAGCCACTTACTCCTGCTTCAGCAGATATAGTAATTGATGTGTTTATTTGCACGCATACACAGTTTTGCATTATAATCAGACTACAATACTTGCAAGAACTCTTTGACTTCCTTTGTGCTTACCTTTTAAATTTTGGCTCTTTGAAGAGTCAATTTGAGAGTTAAATTTCAAAGCTCTTCAATACAAAAGTTTCATTTAATTGCACAGACATTCTAGACCTAGGATATGCTTTCATATTTTGGGAATTTATGAAGAAATAGGATGGAGAGGACAAGACAAGCAAAGGAATCTACTGTCTCTACATTCATCAAAATCCAAATTTTAGATAATAGCAGAAGAAATAAACCACAAATCTGAAAGCTCAAGTTGCAACACATATCATATCAAATTCTCAATTACTATATTGCCCCCTTCCTGGAAGTATTCAAAGCTAGGCTGGATGGGGCTTTGGGCAATCTGGTCTAGTGGGAGGTGTCCTTGCCCATGGCAGGGGGCTTAGAACAAGATGGTCTCTAAGGTCCCTTCCAACCTGAACCATTCTGTGATTCTATGATTCACTAGAAAAAGGGAACCTTTGGCATACTGATCAATTAGTCTTGTAAATCTACAGGAATTAATAAAAATTTAGGACATTCACTGTATATCAAATTAAGCTTACTTTCTTAGCTAATATGATTTCAGATAATGCTATTCTTGAAGTCATATACTTCTTTGAAAAGATCTTATGCTATTCTGCAGTTTTCATAGTGCTTTAAAGATCACATTAAATTTAAAAGAATGCAAACACAGACACTTGTTTAAATACTAATTTTAATATTACCAGTAAATCTATTTAGTAGATCAACTATTAAACATCCTAAATTCAGACAGTATTTGATTTCACTTCAATTGACTGACGAGGTAGGTCTTCTGCCAAAAGATAAGAAAGCATAATCTAGGTCATTTACCTTTCTAAAGTGGTTATGCACCATGTGATTAAACCCTCTAAGCACATTTCTGAACTATATGATATAATTTTGTCAAGTATTTTTAATAAACTTCCTAAATAGGGCCTCAAAAAATTTAATACTCTTGATTTTCTTTTTTACTTTTTTTTTCCCCCAATAAGTGAATATATTAAGGCTTCCCTCAAATAGTATCTGTCAATATCACAATGTGATTGCATTCAAACATTTATTATCTGCAAATGCAGAACATCTGTTATTTTGTCAGATAGTAACACTATGCAATAATTTTATCGTTTTCCTCTTCACCGGTTTTTATGCAAAATGTGTTCAGAATAAAAAATACTTAAGAGGAAAAAATGCTCCTGTGATGAGAAATTTTGCCACAAAAATCTTTTCTCATCAAGGATGAGAAGCACCTTTTCATTCATTTCTAATTATAGCCTCTGTACTGTCAGTACAGAAAGATGCCAACTCCCCATGGTGATGTCATACATTGACATTTACAAAACTACATTGGACTTTGTCTCCTCTTGGTGTCTGCCAAGATCAGTCAGAATCAGCACTGATAGACACTGATAAAAGGAATTTATAATTATGAGCATTAATTGTGTTCAAAGTCAAAAAAGAGCATTTTATCTTCTATTAATAGTTGCTGAGTCATCTTCTAAAACAATGGAAAAAGCTTCATTTTGTATTCATGTTCTTAAATGCTAAGACATTAAACTGCAATGACAACAGGGATTTCACACTCCAAGAATCAATTTGAAAAGATGTAAACTTATTAAAGATTAAAAGGAACTATTTAGTGTTCTGCAATTAGTGTTAACATCCAGGCTAAAACTATCAGCAGGAAAATAGATGAATGGAAGTGTTATCCATGTAAGAATGCAAAGCCTTTGAGGAATTATAATCCCGGCCACCAAACAGCATTAGATGTTCTATTTCAAACTACAGATGTGCTCATATTAGCATAAACCACGAGAAGAGATTTAAAAAAAAAAGCCCCCCTTATTAGTTCGACTTACCATAGTGGCTCTTATTGATTTTCTAAAATTAATAAAAATAATTGTAATTGCGTGAGTATAACATAGAAGGTTATTTTACATATTTTTAGGAATTATTTACAGCTGTGAATAATTAGATAATAATAATTGTGATAATTAGAATAGCAGATAACTTCAGAGTTCTTGACATAAATGTCAAATAAACATTGTTGGCAATTTCAAGATGTGATTCAATGGAATTTAACAAAATTATTTTAGGCTCTCTGAGATATTAATGTACTTACTATAGACATGAAACTTTAATAAGTTGCCTTTGCTTTACATTTTGCTTTCTTAATCCTTAGGGAAGAAACTTTTCTTAGAGCACAATGCAGTATGTTGCTTAGATACCTTGCTCTGAAACAAGAATTGGATTTTTTTCTTCTTGAACTAAGACATTTCCTAGTCTTGTTTTAGATATATATGTTCCTTCTTATAAAAAACAGTCCTTTACAAAACCTGTGCCAAAAAGTTATGAAAGCGTAACTCCCAAAAGAAAAGTTGGGCAAATCCAAATACTTTATAAAAGATTACATATTTAAGAGAGAGTCTGTAGATATTATTATTCTCCTATCTATCTAAACACTCCTGCTCCAACAAGAAAATCAACCTAAAATGCATAAAATGCGATTGGTCTGTTGTAAGGATGATGTTTTCTATGGAAAGGTGCTGAACAACTTTATGCTTACATATACATAGATATATGTAGAAAACACTCTCTAGACTTACCATATGTCATTGAAGTGTGTGGCTTGCCTCACAGGATGGGTATTAGACTATTCCTATGAGATGTTTATAACACAATTTCTAACCATTATGGAATAACATAATGGTTACTATTGTTAACTTGTACGTGAGGGACAATTACACGTAATTACAACGTAATTGACGTGTTTTTTTTTTACAACGTAAAAAAATTACAACGTAAAAAAAACATGTAATTTTTTTGAGTTTTACGATATGGGTTTCACAGTCTCCGAGAGTACATGTGAATCTGCTGTGAAGGAGGGTGTCCTGTCCTTGTTGAACAGTCATCTCTAGGGCAGTTGAGAGTGGGTTGATATAGGGGTTATCAGTAGACTCCTGCTGTGAACTCTTCTTTTGAAATTCACTGCAGTGCTCTCATCCCTAATGTTGGTATTCTGGTGCTTTGAAGCTGGACAGCTGGCAGCTTCAGTAAAGAAAATACTGTTGATAGCTGCAGAGGACCCAATGTAGACATCTATCTATCAATAATTAAAATATATGCAGCAGAGTGTTTGCTTCTGCAGTCAACTTAGGTTATACCCTCATTATAGAGATCAAATGCAGCAAAAACAGTGCTTATGTCCAATAAAGAATCAAAGGTGTTGTAGACTGGAATTTTTCAGGAAATATATGCACGTTTAGCTTAGGCCTTTGCTGGATTTTCAGTTTGGCAGAAACAGAAAAACCCATCTCTACTCTTTAGGAAACATAATAGTTACCTAGCATTCAAGAAGTTCAAGCCAGATTTTCCAAATGAACTAGAAACAATTACAAGGAACTTCATCTCTCAAAGATCTTAATAATTTATACCGGTGAACTTAATGATACAAAAGGACAATATGCACTAACAAGAGTTATAATGAATTTCAAGCACAGGATTGTATCTCCAGACCTAAGCAAAATCAGGAATGTTCATACTGTAGAGGCAGTAACTAAATTAGATTTTATTTTATTTTTCAAAAACTCATTGAAAACAAAAGACTGCCTTGTGTCACCCTCTGGAGATACCTCTAAAAACGCTCTGAAGCTTCTGTTTGTAACTGTGGCTTTCAAAACGCAGGGAAGGCACAAAATAAACATAACCTTGAATTTCCTATTTTAACTTAACAAATAAAGAAATAATGAAAAATGAAACTTGAGGAAGAAAGAAATAGAAAGATTACATGAAAGTTAGTTGTCCAGTAAGTGTATAAAGAGAAACCTCTGCTGAGATTCACACAAACCATAGCATTTAGGAACAAATGACACCTCTGACACCAAGAATGCTTTCTCTTGAGGCAAATAACAGTGAAAATACCTTTAGAGTGAAAATAAAGCTTTACTGTCTCACAACACTGATTCTGGTTTCGAAGTTTAAATGCAGCATATTGATTTTTCTAATCTCTGCAAACAAACAACTCATCTGAGCTATATTTCATTTTAAAAATATACACAATTCTCACCTTAATTAAAATCATATGCTATCCTAAGTACTGCTATTCTACCAATGCTAACCCATTTGAAAGCTCTATTGAATTGACTTGTTTCATTTTTAAACTTCTAACAAGCACCCGTAAGACGCAAAGTACTACAACTTCTTAAAAGTAGCATTACTTTCTAATTACTTTTGTTTAAAAAATACTCCCAGAAGAGGTGTTTATTGCATCTCTACTTCAGCTGTTGAGACAAATGCCAAGAGATATATATCAATTTTACTTCTCACCCAAAATATTCAATAATGGCCATGAATTGCAGGGCAAACTGTCTGTCACTGTAGGAGGTGCAAAGTTTGTGAGCAGTGATTGTATTACAGGAAATGGAAACCCATCAACTGGAACTAATACAAGTCACTAAGATCCTCTTTCCACCTTCATAAATTAATACCTGGTAAGTTCTACCATTGAAACTCTTCCAAGATGCAGCTCAAATGATAAAGGTACAGATTACTCTAGGAAGTGAAATAAAGGCATGCATTAGTGTAGAAAACGAAAGGGACTGAAGTACTCCAAAGAACTAACCTGTCTGATGAACGTGGATATATTTTATTCTCTGAACTGAAACAACATTCAGTGTAACATAAATACACAACTTTTATCCAGACTTTACAGAGAAGGTTTCGAGATTCAAATATTTGAAGCTGAATCTTTCTGTGTGCCACATTAAAACAAAGCAACTACACCTTTGTCAGTTTCTAGCCAAAAGCAAGGCTCTTTAGTTAAGCAACCATGGTAAGGAAAACTTCACACTTGATCTAGTAGATTGGGCATTGAAATAGCCCTGTTATAAGGTGAATTTTGCCACTGGTGTTAGGATCCCGAAGGAAGCACCAATGAATTTCATCAGGACATCAGTTTTGTTATAACTGATGGTCAAAATTTGTCTTCTGAATTGCACAGCAATCAGATCCTGAGGGGCTTTTGAGGTGTAGAAGAGTAGAGAGGCAAAGATTGGATATTAGGAAAAGTTCTTCACTTGTGGTCAGGCACTGAAATAGACTCCCCAAGGAAGTAGACACAGACCTAAGCATGTCAGTGTTCACAAAGCATTAGGACAACACTAGAATAGGTTTAACTCTTAGGTTGCCCTGTCAGGATTCTAGAGTTCAACTTGATGGACTTCATGGATCCCTTCCGACTCAGGATATTCCATGATTTTACATACCTGCGTATCTGTCTAAAAGTAGAATACTGGAGAAAAAAGTAAAGGAAGCATTAGCTAAAAAATTAGGTTGAAATTAGCACCATGATTAAATGGAAGCTCACTGGGGAGAATGTGAATGGAACATACTTTGAATTGAGTTGAGAACTGTGCTAGTATCATACTTTAGGCACCTGAACTTTTATGGGCTTTAGACACAAAGTTTCTGCTCTGTAAAGTATAATCGGTTTTATAAAAAACTTGAGAAGGCAATGATGATTTCCATTTGGCAAGATGTTTCAGAATATTGGACTGAAACATAAGAGAGATTAGCGTTATAATAAATTATCATAACTTCTAAGGACAGAATAATACTTTTTATTTTTGTATTTATTCTAATGTGAGAATTTGCTTATTCCTTTCAACAAAATTAAAGCATCACTTTTTAAAAAGAAAATAAAGAAAAATTGTGAATGATTCCTTTACAGCTCATTGGATAACTTAAGAAATTCTATGAAAAATGTTTCAGGAGCAAAGAGAAATTAAGAGTGTGGAATATAAGCTCTTATCCTCTTTTCTTCACAACAACTTCATCGTTTGGAGAAATTTAAGTGATATCAAATGAAAATCTATTGTTTGTTTCACAAAGGCAACATGCTGATGATTTCCACAGAATTGCCATTCTTTTACTGTGGTGTATACAAAACAGAATTTAGGAAACAGTGAGATAAAGTCCATATATGTTCCACAAATCCAGGTAGACACTAAAGCTCTTAAAAGGAAAAAGACTGTTAGAACTGACTAAAGATTATAAGCATTTTCCTTTCCAAATATTATTAAATTACAAACTTTTACATAACTCTGCTAATATAGACGACTCTGGATACTTACTACTATCTCCAAAGTGCTCTTTCTAACGCTAACCTATTACCATTTTTAGTTTATAGTTCAAAACATGGAATTGGATGAACCTTAGTTACTTTTTCATTCATTTTTAAAAGGTATTTTTAGACATGAAGAATTTGACATAAGTTGCACAACAATTCTAAAGGATAATATTTTAAAGGTACCTTATGTCTAGATGCTGACTTTTTTTATTTTATTTTATTTTTTATTTTTTTTATAAAAACAATGAATACCACAAACAGAAATATGTGTGAAGGTACAAACATTCTGTTTGGATTTATCAAAATTAGCAGAGCTGACCAACTATATATTATTTTTTTTAAAATGAAACCAAAAATTCCCTTTCAAAATACAAGGATATAAATTTCGAAATATGCATAGCTAACTGTGTATCCAACTATATTTGATTTCTTGTTGCATCCAGATCTCCAAATCCCTTGTCAAACATGCCATCTACACTACCAAATAAAGCTCGTACTAAATCAAGTTCAGGATTTTTTTTTTTTAATTTGAAAGGAAACATTCGTGTCTTAGTTTCTAACAGAAGTTACTTCTCTCACAGTGTCTGGTATGAAGCTATGTTTTGTTCCCAGAAGAGAATCACAACTGATAACACCTGGCAGTGTTGAACACTGCCAAGGACATATTTTGTTCCTCAGTGAAGCAGTTAGAAGGCATAAGGAGCAGGGAACTGGGAGGGGACAGGACCAGAGCAGCTGACCCAAACTGACCAAAGGGATATTCCATACCATATGACATCATGTAATATAAGGAAGGGAAGTGAGTTGGGAGGGTCCGTTTGCTTGGGGATTGGCTGAGCATCGGTCGCGGTCAGTGAGCGATTGCTTTGTACAATCACTTGTTTTGTATATAATTATCATTACTGTTATTGTACTCTACTTTCCTCTTTCTGTTAGTAAATAGTTTTTATCTCAACCCAGGAGTTCTACCTTATTTCTCGATTCTCTTCCCCCTCCCAGCTGGGAGGAGGGTAGAGGGTGAGCAAAAGGCTGTGTGGTGTTTCCCGGCCTGCTGGCTGAAACCAGAACAATTGCCTAACTCTATTCCTCAGCCACATCCCATTACTTTTACAATATATAGCATGTTTCAGTATTTGACAGAAAAATAAGCTGCAGTGAAAGAAATAAAAAGTAAATAAAATCTTCTCTCACATCTCAAAGCAAAATGAGAATAAGTACCAGTTCCACTCCAGAGTAAATGATCTTGATTAGAACAATGACTTAAAGGAATGATTTGTTTCACAATAGAATATGCAGTAAATTTGCCATTTGCTTCAAATATTGATAATCACTCTGGTTGAATTACATAAAGAATACAGAAATTAGAAGATGAACAAATGCAGACTAATTATAACAAGGTAAATACATTATAATGAATGCCTATCCTATGTAGTCAGCGTCATCCCCAGCAGCCTATGCTGTACTTAGAAATTTACAGAGCAGACTTGTATGCTTCTCATATGTTGTAGAGCCTCTAAGCATCCAAAATGATACACATTGCTTCTCATTTCTTAACTATGGTGCTAGGACTTCCCCCACATTCATTTTCAGCAGGTTCACAGCCAACATACCCACCAGAATCCTGCAGCCCTGCATGTATTTAGGCTCTTCTCTCCCTTTCAAACTAGAAACAGGAGTCTGGTACAGAAGAAGCAGAAGATTAGAACAAGAAGGTAGGATTTCAGACATAAATGGTGCTCACACCATTGCCTTTCCACAGCTAACAGCAACTGGGAGGGTGGCAATGGAAGTGCATGATGAGTGAAAGGATTACGCAGAACTTTCTGAGAGCCTGTTTGTCTAAATGTCAGTGATGCTAGAGGGGAAGAGGCCAATGACTCCTTAATTAAGTTCTAACTAGGGCATTATCAAGATTTTTCTGTGAACAGGGGAGTCAGCTTGAAAAGCAGCATTAAAGGAACATGGAAATTTTCACTGAGCTGCAGGGTGCAACACAAGACCAGCATCTCAGGTGTGCATCTGTTGGGGCTATCTCATCAGGTGGGATGGCATGGATGCAAACAAAGCCAAAGCATGACAACTGCAACTGTGAGAGTGTGTGGTACAAACATCTAGCTTAGATATAAAAGAATGACCAGAAATTCAAAGGTATTTGCTAACATTTTATAAATGTCTAGCATTACGGTTTAGTTTTTGTATTGTTAATACTGATCAGGAAAATAAGGTTCATTGATGGTTCCCTAATTATGTAATTGATATAACGAATAAACCACTTTGAACATGATTGCAAAAAAAAAAAAAAAAAAAAAA
>WBMW01005314.1:52927-63053 GCA_013396635.1 Penelope pileata
AAAAAACACTACATCATGGGTTGAGCAGCTTTTTGGTCCAACACTGTTAAGACTTCATGTTCAAAGAATATATATTCAATCTCTAAATATATGGCAGAGAAGGAACTTTCAGGAGCCAGAAAAGGAGAACACATTTCATACCCAAATGTTAAGCAGAAGCTTTCAACAGTGGATTGTTGTAGTAAGAGGACGAAGGATGTCAAAATCATATTGCAACAAGGATGGCAAATGTAAATACACAGCAGTAGGTACCTCAAATGGGTGGTTCTGAAGGTTGTTAGAATCTTGACCATTATGTAGACCATTACAGTAGATTAAGGTTTTTTAACAGTTAAGTAAGATTCTGATCAGACTAGCTGATAGAAGTATGCCAATTGTAGGTAACAGGTTTTTCTCTGAGAAGAAAAGCCTAATTATGACAAAATGCTTTTCTAATAAGAACTGCTAAGTTCTGTTTTGCTACCCAGAAGAATGTAATTTCCTCAGCAACTCACAATAAAAGAATTTTATAACACAGACTGAATGCATAATACAAACAGCACATACTCTGAAGAATACTATCTCACACTAAACACAGGTTATATTTATTAAGGTTTACAGTTACAATACAAAATCCTGTTATACATTCTCTGTGTATGTTATTTTGCAAACTCTTAATCAGCTGACTTCTGCAACATGACACTGTAGAGTGTTATCAAAGGAACTTAAAAATAATACTGGGATACAGATTCATCCCAACTAGGCATGTCAGGTTCCTTTTATTGATTGATAAAGCTTAATTAAAAACAAACAAAAAAATAGTTTATCGGACTGGTTATTTCGGAATGGCAAATTTTGTATATGCTAAGTTAAAGACAAATAAATCATGCTTTCAAGATCATACATGCATTTCTAGACTTGTACAACTGGAATTAAAAAATGCACACTGACTTGTAAAAAGTGTGTTTTAACTATATACAATATTACAATGCATATAGTATCAGCTAAATAGGCACTACTGCATACCCATTAATCAGTACAGTTGCATTTATTCCAGATTCTTGTTTACCTTAACATTCATTTGTCTGGAAGACTGGATTTATGTGCGAAATAATTTGTTATGGAAAATGAATGCATTATGCAAGAAAAATACACATTTCTTCATCAGCCAAATTATTTTTAAATTTAGCAACATGACTATTTCTGTACGAGAACTACCACATTTTCAAATAGGACCACTTCGTTATTACATATACTGAAGCCTTAAAAATCACTAAGATTTCATTCATTTTTACTATGAAAATACATAAAAAAGAATTATATTGATAGATTTCATGTAGGCACAAAAATATTTTAAAAAAGCATTTTGGTTTAAAATTGAGTCATTCTTCACCCTGCGTTGAATTATTACCCTTTTGCGACATTCACAAACAAGACTCTTTTGTAAGAATTGTGATCTATGTACTGGAGTTTTAATAATGTTAATGATTTTGTAGAAATTCAGTAGGATAATGATATATGTTCATTTTCCTTTCCACAAAAGGAAAAATAAAAATAACTTGTAAAACCAGTGTTCAAAATTTCTCATTCTGCTGCTACCCAATAATGTATTCCCTAGGCAGAGGTGGAAATTCAAGTCTAATTCCTGAAAATCCAATCTTGTTCTTACACAATACCTTCTGTTTCTCGTTACCACCCACATGATTATTTAGTCAGCAATTAACTACAATCACCTATGCTACGGATACTAATTAATTGTTAAAAACAGATCTCTAGGAGATTTTCAGCTACAACTTCTTTCTCATTTTTCTTTTAAACTTGAAAGGATTCTGTATAAAGAATATTCATGTATTTTTTGTTTTTATTTAATTCTTGTGTTCTGGTCTTCACACAATTTTAGCGTGTTACAGAGTCACAAAGTGTGGTACGTCTTATTTGCTAAATAGTTTGTGAAATTATTTGACTGGCATAATTTTTTTTTCTTGTTGTCTTCACATAGTTTTCATACTGGGTCATTTGTCTTCTTATAGACATTATGTTGTCTGTTTTTCTAAGAGATCTGTATTGTCCTCAGAGAATAAGTTGTTCATTTATCTGCTTAGATTACTTCAATCAGATGATCCTCTTCTGAGGGTTTTCTGCCACTCTACTTTTCCTACTCCACTTCTAACTGCTAAGATATATTTTAGCTTCCAAACTGATTAGTCACTGTAGAGTTTTAATGAGTTTTACTCAAGCAACAGAGCAAACTGATTTTCATATAACCAAAGAGGCTACCTCAATCTACAGAACTCAGTGGAAACATGTTTTTCTCTCCAAATAACAGAGAATATTGAACATCTACACCTTATATGCAGGGATTATTGTCCCAACGAATGAATTAAATTCAACTTTTTCCCTGTAGAATTAGCTAAATTTCATTTATCTGTGACTTAAAGAGTACATGAGACTTTTAATAATAAAGAAATAAATACATTTTATTTTTACTTTATGACTTCTTGCATTTACCTGAATAAATACCATGAATTACTTTTCACTGAGTATATAAACTAAACACTTCCTACCTGTGGTAATAATGTAGCTTTCAGTGCCTGGCAAATTGAACCAAACAAATAGCACTGAATGTTCTCTACCCAAAATAGCAACATATCTTTCACTTTTACACTCAAGAAGAGAATAACATATGTTTGGCATATTCATATAATAATAATATGTTTAACATATATTCATAATAAAATTTATGCTTAACATATTCATCTATTACCTGGATAAAGAGATAAAGTGTACCCTTAGCAAGTTTACTGAGAGAAGTGACTAATACACCAGAAAACTGCTGCCGTTCAGCAAGACCTGGATAGGCTGGAGAGCTGGGTGCAGAGGAATCTTATGAGGTTCAACAAGGGCACGTGTAGAATCCTACACTTGGAAAGAAATAATTGCATGCAGCAATATAGGTTAGAGGTTGATCTGGTGGAAATGATCTCTGTAGAGAAGGACCTAGGTGTTCTGGTGGACAACAAGGTCATCATGAGCCAACAGTGTGCCCACTGGAACACAGGAAGTTCCATCTGGACATGAGAAAGAACATCTTTATACTTTGAGGGTGACAGAGCACTGGAATAGCCTACCCAGGAAGGTTGTGGAATTTCCGTCCCTGGAAATATTCAAAACCATGCCTGGATGCTTATCTGTGTAACATAATGTAAGAGACTGATGGGAAACTTAACAACTCGGGCTAGAGAAGGAAGGTGAGGGAGCAGACTGGGTCCTGCGGAGGCAGGGCAGCAAGCTGTTCTACCCACTTCCTTTTATGGCAGCTTACTGAGGAGGGGGGCTGCATGACTCTGCAGAAAACTCCTGAATCTTCTGGAACCCTGAGTTGTGCAGGCGCAGGGGAGTTGCTACCCCGAGGGCGGTCTCTGACCATCTGGTCTATATAAAGGCAAAAACGTATTCTCCCTTTGTTGTTGATCCACCACCCGCAGTAGTCAACCCCCCACCCATGGATGAAGCCTCTGTCGACCCACCACGCTGGATCCAAGGATGTGGTGAAAACTTGTCCCTTCTGCTTCTATTTTCTTTGCTCTCCTAGTTTTCCTTTCCTCTTAACCTCTTTTCATTAATTTCCTTTACTAGTCATAGCCTAATTTTGCCTATAACTAAGATGCCTGTGCCAAAGTGACTGTTTATCCGTAATGCTCATTGTGGTTGTTGTTAGGAAGTTGCCCAGTTTTGCCTCGAAATTGTGGACCAATTGTGATTGTTGAAGTAAATAAATGGTTTTGTATCGTTCCTCTGAGTTGTTGTCCGACTCCGTCACTGTCACGACCCCTGCTGACCAGGGTGTGCCTTATTCAGTGGGATGGCAAAGATTCACCTTCCTCGCAACCCACCGAGTGGGATGAGACACATACTCTAGGGAACCTGCTTTAGCAGGACTATATGGTCTTCAGAGTTCCCTTTCGATGCTATGATTTTGTGATTCTGCGATAAAGTCATATATTTTTCCTAATTTGTGGATAGTAGGATAGGAATCTATCTGAAAATTTGTATCACAAAAATAATTAATTAAGATCTACATATCAATATGTCTATGTAAGTGAACATCATTTCTTAAGTACATATTAATTATCAAAACCACATTTAATATAAAAAAGAATGGCAATTACTGATTTTATTCATGATCTTGGATAGAAAGTTATGTAACCTCTTGAGGGTTAGAACTAGTGTAGAAACACCAAAGGAGTGCAGAGACAAGTGAAATGCTCAGAGGGTAACCTTGAAACTGAGCTCAAAAACAATTTATTGAAGTTTATGTAGCCAATTTTATCTTTATGAGAAGCTCCAGAATTACTATCAAAAATTAACATTTGCCTAAAGGAGAGTGAGCTATACTCACCACATTTACATATTTAGCAAGTCAAAGAATCATAGAATGGTTCAGGTTGGAAGGGACCTTAGAGATCGTCTTGTTCCAAGCCCCTGCTGTGGGTGAGGACACCTCCCACTAGACCACGTTGCCCAAAGCCCCATCCAGCCTGGCTTTGAATACTTCCAGGGAGGGGGCATCCACAACTTCTCTGGGCAACCTGTTCCAGTGTCTCACCACCCTCACAGGGAAGAATTGCCTCTTTATATCTAGTCTAAATCTACCCTCTTTCAGTTTGTAGCCATTACCCCTTGTCCTGTCATTACTTATCCTTGTAAAAAGTCCCTCCCCAGCTTTCCTGTAGGTCCCCTTCAGGTGCTGGAAGGCTGCTATCAGGTCCCCCCGCAGCCTTCTCTTCTCCAGGCTGAAGAGTCCTAACTCTCTCAGCCTGTCCTCATAGGACAAGGGGAGCTGAACTTCCTCAGCCTCAAGCAGAGACCTAACAGGGGTCCTAACTGTAGCCTCCAGAGGGACATTGACAGGGAAGTCAGCAAGGAGATGAAGCCATGTTCTTCACAGCAGTGCAGGTTGGGAAGATGAGAGACAACAGATATAGATCGATTTGAGAGAAGTTAAGCCTGGTCATAGAGCTCAAAGCTTTCCTGATGTGAGCAGGAGGTTGGATTGGAGACATCCTGAGGTCCTTTTCTGTCTAATACTATGAAAACACATACTCTGCTTCTATGCGTAGCCACTTTCCTTTCTTTCATGTGATAGAAAATCCAGACAAATACTGGTTACAAGTGATTTTACAGTTGCACAATCAATTATATTAAGTCTGTAATTGCAAAAAAAGCCTCCCCACAATCCTATAAAAAGACATGAAAACCAAAGTAAGAGCCAATGATGTGTGACTGCCATATTCATTAACATTAACTAACAAGACATTTGATTTCTAAAATCACTTGTGTCAGGTAGTAATGACAAACTTGGTGAGATATTACTTGCCAAATGTCATTAAATATTTTGCAGCTGATTTCTATCAGTACAAAGTGTTAGAATAAAGCAATAACAACACGCATATGAATTTGAAAGAATTAATTACAGACATTCTTTAGAAATCCCACTGCATATGTTATTAAAAGGATGAAAATAACTTTCATTCTAACGACTTTAAGTATGAAAAATACTCCTGCTAAAACCAATAAATACTAATTATTAGTATAATGACAACAAATAATACTAGACTTCAGTTCTCCTCACCTCGTCAAAACAAAAATAATTATTTCCTTCTCCTGAAATTACTGATAAAGGAGTTGTGATACATATTAGGGATATTTCATGCTTATTTTTGAACTGTCTTTTTATACTATGCAATATTTTAATTTCTGTGTGAGGCTATAGTTTTTCTATTGTTTTCTTAAAAGCGTAGCAGAGCTCAGAAGTATATTGCATTTGCCAATAATTCTTCTCTAGTTTACAGATCAGATACTTAGGTTTTGAAGAAATGCTTTGTTGGATTTTCTTGTTGCCATTGGTAACCTAGAACCCTTCTAAGACTCATAGAATGGCTTGGGTTGGATGGGACCTCAAATATCATACAGCTCCAGCCTCTGTTGTGGGCTGCCACCCACTAGATCAGGCTGCATCCAACCTGTCCTTAAACATCTCCAGGGATGGCGCGCCCACAACTCCTCTGGGTAACCTGGTCCAGTGCCTCATCATTCTCTGAGTAAAAAATTTCCTCTTAATACCTAGCCTAGATCTCCCCTCTTTTAGCTTAAAACCATTCTCCTTTGTCCTAACAGTATCAGATCATGTAAAAAGTTAGTCTCTCTCCTGCTTATAAGCTCCCTTTAAGTATTGGAAGGCCTCAATGTGGTCTCCCCAGAGCCTTCTCTTCTTCAATCTAAACAAGCCCAAATCTCTCAACCTTTCTTCATAGGAGAGGTGCTCCAGTCCTCTGATCATCTTCATGGCCTTCCTCTTGACCCACTCCAACAGCTCCACGTCCTTCTTATGCTGGGGGCCCCAGGCCTGGACATAATACTTCAAATGGGGCCTCACGAGGGCAGAGTTCAAGGGTATAATCACCTCCCTCATCCTGCTGGTCACCCCTCTTTTGAAGCAACCCAGGATGCAGCCGATCTTCTGGGCTGCAAGAACACACTATTGACTCACAACAAGTTTTTCATCCATCAGAACTCCCAACCCCTTCTCTGCAGGGCTGCTCTCAAGGAGTTCTTCTCCCAGTCTGTCCACATATCTCAGATTGTGCAATCCCAACACCTTGCACTTGGTCTTGTTGAACCTCCTTATGTTCATGTGGGCCCACTTTTCAAGCTTCTCTGGATCCCTTTGGATGGCATCTCTTCCTTCTGTTGTTATCGACTGCACCACTCAGTTTAGTGTCATCAGCAAACTCTATGAGGGTGCACTCAATCCCATTATCCAAGTTATTGGTAAAGATACTGAAGAGCACCAGTCCCAACATGGACCTCTGGGGGAAATCACTTGTCATGAACCTCTACCTGGACACAGATCTATTGTCCAGAATCAACTGGCCGTGACCATCCAGACCATTCCTTATCCACTGAATAGTTCACCTTTCAAATCTGTATCTTTCCAATTCAGATATAAAGGTGAAAATAACAGCCTATGGAAAAATCTGTTGTACTCATCTCCATTATTTAGAATGATCTATGAACTATGCAAACAACGCTAACTTTAAGTCACGTCAATATTTATAAGACCGAAGATTTGAGTGTGGATTCACGTTTGAAACCTGAGACAAAATTAGTGTATTGACAGCATCTTTCTCTTCTTCTAGTCATGGAAAATGCAACGTGGCATAAGAACTTTATGTGCTTTTTGTTTTGTTGTGTTTTTTTGTTTTTTGTTTTTTTTTCTCTTTGAGCTCAGGAAAATAGAGCAACTCTGAATTTTACAAGTATTTCTGAAAACTTGAAATTTATATGAATGTAGTATAAAGACATTCTTATACACAAGTAATTAGTCTGAAATGTTGTATCTCTATAAACAATAAAATTAAAACCCTATAAAATATTTCAGTTTTTCCAATGTCATTTTGCTATCAAATTTACTATCAACTATCAGTTTGCTATACTGACCAAAAGAATAATGAAAATTGTAGGCATCTTCCGGAAATTCTGAAATTATCTCAGGAATTTCTACATCTGGTTTTCACCCAAATAACTGTAATCCATATAAAATGTTAATACAGAATCACAGAATCATTTAGGTTGGAAAAGATCAACAAACAGCTTAACATTACCAAGTCCATAATTTAACAATGTCCCTAAATCCACGTGTCTCTTAAATACCACCAGAGGTGACGACTCCAGTACTTCCTTGGGCAGCCTGTTCCAATGCCTAACCATCCTTTCCATGAACAAATTCCTCTCAATAACCAATCTAAACCTCCCCTTCACAACTTGAGGTAATTTCCTCTCATCCTAAAGAACTATGGATATTGTAAAATATATCCATAAACAACTGGAAAGATGATCATTGAACAGTCTTCAAGACTGAGATCCTTGTTGCTTTGAAAATTTGTATTCACTACTAATGAAGTGTATATAGCTTACAATATAAGACTTTCCATTATTCATTTCTTAGGAAGAGATGGATAGATGGGCCGTATCTTCCCCAACACCTGTCTGCCTTGAAGAGTGGCATCTATTCTTACCATGAATGAGCATCTGTCTTGTGGCTAATATCAGGCTGGCTTGTGGGAGTCAGTAGTACGAGGCACTCAAGTACCATGGCCAGGTTTGAGACTAGGCTTTCATATTCATCCTGTGAAAATGAGGCATATTTGGTCTTTATGGAAATCTTAACAGAGATCTTTACAAACACTTGCCTCATTGCTGTTTTCCTGAACATGGTGGCTTCTCAAAATCAGACAAAATTTAGGGATGAGGCCTTTTACTCCACTCCACTTAATTTTGCATTAGTATTTCTCCCTGGTGCTTGTCTGAGTTAATGCACTCTCAAAACAATCACAGTTTCCAGGTAAAAGCTATATTCATCATCCTCCGAGCAACAGTTATTCCTAGTTTAGCAAAGAGACAGTCTGGATACCTTTAACTAGCTATATTCTGCAAAAACAACCTTGTTAGATTGGGCAAAATATTTCTAGGGAATGTGAACTGCCAGGACACAAGATTCTCCAAGAAAAATTCAGAACCAGATGCAGCAGAGCAGTAACCCAGATCCAAAGTATCGATTTTCAAAATAACAGAATCATTATTTAACACATAAAGTATTCAATAATGCAATGCATTATTTTATTTGCCCTGAATACATTATAATAGCCTTTAGAAGTCAATGCAGTAAACACTTTTCTTCACCCATAGATTTGAGTGAGTATAATCTCTGGAATCTACCCAAACAGGTCACCATGAACAGAATAATGTGGCAATCTGTTATCATTAGTTCTGTTGAAAAGGTTCTGAAGACACTAGAGAGAATTAAATGACCTGGAAAACTCAGTCTATGGAAAAGTCTATTGTACTCATTTCCGTTATTTCCACCTCTACGCATCACTGGAACACTGTAACAACATGATATGCAGTGGTGACAAAGATAAAGGTCATTTTTCTGTTTTTCTTTTATCCAGCACAATCCATTTAAAGTTTGTTAAATTTCACACATAAAGAAAATGACTAATTTGTGTCAAATCCTTCAATTCACTCAGTATGTTAATCTATTGAAATCTTCACATTTGGAAGACAATGTGGAGTTCTATTTTTGTAAATCACCACTACTGACCGTCACTATTAGAAAAGTTGGAATTTCTAAAGTAACCATATACCAAGAATCCTACATAGTCCATTTTAGCAACTGTTTTTACTAATGAGTACATATTTTTCAAGTAAAACTTGAAACAAAGAGCAGGTCTAAAAAGATCTTTTAAATGTAATCACTATGCCCTGGTCAACACAGTAAAGATAGATATAATACAACAATTGACACAGCCTATTCAGAAATATTCATTGGAGAGATTTCTTTTGTTTATGTAAGTTTTGCTTGTGTTGTTCTACATAAGTGATTAACTTAACATGAAGAACCAAACTTTGACATGTACTAGCCATTCTGATTTAACACATTTAATTACATAGCATGTAATTATTATTCCCAGGAAATTTAACCAAAGATGAGTCCGCAGAAAAGAAAGAACAGAAACAGGGTAAGTAGCAGAATCTAAAGCAAAAACCTGGAAATCTAGTGCATTTCAGGAAAGAAGGTATGGGGACATTCGTGTATCTCAGAGCTGGGTAAAAATTCAAGTGACTGTAGTCACAGAATCACAGAATCACAGAATCACAGAATTGCAGGGGTTGGAAGGGACCTCAAGAGATCATTGAGTCCAACCCCCCTGCCAGAGCAGGTTCCCTACTGCAGGTTGCACAGGTAGGCATCCAGGCGGGTCTTGAATATCTCCAGGGAAGGAGACTCCACAACCTCCCTGGGCAGCCTGTTCCAGTGCTCCGTCACCCGCACTGTGAAGAAGTTCTTCCGCATGTTGGTGCGGAACTTCCTGTGCTCCAGCTTAAGGCCATTGCCCCTTGTTCTGTCCCCACTGACCACTGAAAAGAGGTTCCCCACCTCCATTTGCCTCCCGCAACTAAGATACTTATAAACATGGATTAGGTCCCCTCTCAGCCTTCCCTTCTCCAGGCTGAACAGACCCAGCTTACTGAGCCTCTCTTCATAGGGGAGATGCTCCAGGCCCTTTATCATCTTTGTGGCCCT
>WBMW01005315.1:0-176521 GCA_013396635.1 Penelope pileata
ATGCTAGGGCTTGGGGGGTCCTGGCTGCCAAACGCGTCTGCTGCCTGGCCTGGATCACACTCAGCTGTGGGAGAAGCCCGGCGGGTGCTCTCGAGCCTGCACCATCCCTGGGAAGAACAGCGATCAGGAAATAACTGTTGGATCACTCTTAGAGAAGTGTTTATTTGGGGAAAGTTACCAAAGACGCAGACCTTCCCTAGAACAGCCTCTGTTTTCTGGGCGTTTCCACTCAGCATTTCACTTACATGCAAAGCTCACGATTTAGCCAGCGACCCCTTGCCAGCCCCAGCAGTAACATCTCCATCTGCTCTCCTTTTTGCGCTCAGGTGCAGACGTGAAAACCACACGGGTTATTCTCCAGAGCAGAACGCTGCTTTCCACAGCCGATGAGCTAAAGGCAACGAACTAGCTGCGTTCTCCAGCAGAAAGCAGAGCAGTGTCACTTGGTGTCCCGCTGAAGGGTGACGCCTCGGTGCAGCTGCAGCTGGGGAGCATTCCCTGGCAGGGTTTGTAGCAGGGGATGGGTTCTGCCCGCAATTAGTGCCAGGCCACTTCTGCTGCTTGCAGTACTGCCCTGTTTCCACGCGGTGGCATCAGGGTCATTACTAGAAAGAGAAAACCATTCGGACTATCTTTTGCGTGATCCGGGAGTGGGAGGGAAATAAAATGGCAACGACCACAACAAAGATACAGTAATATGAAAGAAAATCTTAATCTGGGCCACCAATGTGTGCATGATGGCAGTGTGCACACTGCAGTACTGCCCACTGCTGTGCCTACCGTTCATGTAAATAAACACACCTTCTCTAAAACGCCAGCGGTGCTACCAGTCTTCATGCAACAGATCTGGCAATAGTGACCTGAATCTTTACTCAGATCCTCAAATACATACTTCATCCTCTGCTGGAGACTCTTTGCTGCACCTGAAGAATTTATTTCCAAAGCAGAGCTGGCTAGTGTGGATTGCCACAGGCCACCCTCACAGCAGTGAGGTAGGAAACATGCATTAACTGGCACAGCTACACTAGAAAGAAGTTCTCATGGCTTTCCTCCCTCCAGTACCTGCAGGAAATAAGAATAACAGTTTATCTAAGCTTGCTGATAACCAATGAGAGATTCCTGTGCACTCAGGGTACCAATTCTCTGTCTCACCAGGACAGAGGCACCAACCAGAGAAGTCAGATCAACAAACACAGTCTGTGTAATAAAAGTAGAACAAGAAATAAGAAAACTTTAAATTGGTCATTGATTTTCCTGCTGTCCCAGATATTTCAGGAATAATTTAAAGATAACAGAGGATAAGCACCTCTGAAATAATCCTGTTCCTCCTTGGACCAAATATGCTGATGCTGAGAGAACTGTGTCAGTGTGGGAGGATGGTATTAGTTTGTAAGCTAGTTAAAGCTGGTTACTCTTCGTGTGTGTTTGTTGGCTAGCAATAGTAATACATTTGTTTTGTGTTTTTCTGATTTAAAACTGTAAGAAGAGATCCCTCTTCCCTAATTTATTGTGGGTGAGATAATAAAAAGCATGTTGTGCCTATAAGAAATACTCAAATGGGCTGGTTAGTATTCTGCTGTGTTGCACTAGTGTAAAGGTCAACATCAAAACAAAGCAGAAGCCTGACCTGACTCAACCTATTCAATCTCCATTTTGCCTCAAAACTCATACACCTGCACCGTACTTTCCAAAACCAGGCAATTCGAAATACTCCTATTTGATGGATTACTAGATTAAATTTATTTACCTTTCCTAGAAGATCTCTCAGACTCGAGTCTGTTCACCAGAATCAAGTCCGGTTAAAATAGCAGTCTTTGCATACAAAAATGGACACTCCCATTGTCTGTTCTCATCCTACCTTGCTCATGATTTGTGGTCATGTGCCCACAATGCTATCTATCTTTGCCCTTTCCACTTCAGTTCCTCATCTGCTCCATAGTTCTCTGCCTAATTCATATTTTTCCCCCTTTTCCCAACAGTCTCTTATCCCCTTCAAGCTTTTTACTTTGATCTTCTAGCAAATTTTTGTCTCTTTCTCTGTAGCACCCTGTATTATCAACTTTGCCTATTTTTCATTATGATTCCTCACAGTTGTATTCCCAGTTTTCCTTATTTTCTTGTTTGACCCATGCCATTCTCAGCATTTAGTCGTAGCTTAGTACAGATCTCAGTCTCCCGTTTCTCTCAGAACCTTTCACAATCTGTCTGTTCATTGCATCTTCATTACCTCAGTCTTCTGCAAACCTTCAATGAACACATGAATGCTCAGGCCTTACCCTCTCTGCATACCTTCCACCTTCATATTTCATTGCACTATTACTGTCCTTCCTTTCCACACTCTTCCTCCAACTGGTCACTATCTCCTGTCTCCTTTAAGTTTTTTTTTCAATAAATATGTTTGCTAAAGTGCTTTGATAAAGATACTTGCATGAAGAAAGTACATGAAGTTAGCACAGCCATTTATGTCCTAACAAGAACACTTTATTTTCCTTGAGTGCTGGTTGATGCCATTCTAAACTGCGAAGTGGAGAAACAGAAGTGTTCCTTAAGCTGAGCAGCACAGTTGCTTAAACTTGTGTCAGCCTCTGATCCCTCCTTCCTCAAACCAAAAGAAGTTCTCAGACATATTTAAGAACTGATTTAAGTTTCTTTCTTCCTACAACCTCTAAAGCAGTAGCATTTTCTTGATTACTAAGTACAGCCTGGGACTGGAGCCGTTTGTAGCCTGTGCTCCTGCCTCCATCCAGGACCTCCCTGGTAGATACACCTAAACTATGTCCTCACAAATAGGCAAAGCACACGCTTAAGGCTGAGTTATACAGTCCTTGTGTTTTGTATCTTTGTTGTCTGAAATTCGCTCTCCTGAAGTTCAGGGTCCTGCTTCTGCTCTTTGCCAGGCTTGTATTCCTTGAGATCACAAACTCAGCCAGGGCATGGTTGCTGCAGCCAGACTGCCTCCAATCTTAACCTCTTTAATGATCTCCTCCACATTGGTGATCACTGGGTCCAGTTAATACTTCACCTCTGGTTGATCTGTCCGATACCTGGACCAGGAATTTATCCTTAAGGAACTCCAGGAGTCTCCTGGATTGTTCACAGCGTGCCATGCTGCTTTTTTCAGCACATATCCAGGTGTTTAATATCCGCCATCAGGATGAGAGCCAGTGAGCACAATGCCTTTTGTAGCTGAAGCAAGAAGGTCTCATCCACAGGCTCCCTTGATCAAGTGGCCTGTAGTAGACCCTGACCACCAGCTGTCCTTCATTGGCCTGGTCCCTAATTTTAACCCACAAGTTCTCAATGTGATCATGGCTGTTTTTCAGAGGCAGCTCCCCCCTATCTCCTGCCTTGCCTGTCCCTTCTAAAAAGCTTGGAACCCTCTGTCGTAGTACTCCAGCTGTGTAATTCATCCAGCCATGTGTCTGTGATGGCAATTAGGTCATAGTTTTCTAATTGCACGACAGTTTCCATCTCAGATGGGCTGTCGGCTGTGTTACCTTGTTGGAGGAGCCCTCCCTAATTCTTCTGGGATAAATCTGAGGTTTTCCTCCGCTGCTTCCTGAAGAGACAGCGTTCCCTGGCTCTTCTGTGTCACTCAGCAGTACACCCCCCTTCCCCATCAAATCTAGTCTAAAGTCCTGCTGTACGCATTGTCTTTTCTGTGCTGGATGCATCAGGAGGGCAAAAGCCTACGCCTTTAAAGTTCATTAGATGTCAGCGGATTTTAGATCTTTCAGTACCTTCAAAAATCTGGCCTTCAGGGAGCAGAGGGTCTGGGATTACTGTTTGTCTAATATATAAAACTATTTGTTTAACCAGATGTATTTATGTACAATGTAGCACAGCTTATAAAAACAATGTTTGGTTTGATTCATATCTGATAAGCTTCAGTCTTTTCCACAGAAAAGAAAAACAAGGGAGATTTCCATGTGTATTATGAACAGAGGCTCCAGTCAGCATGTGGTAATTTCAGAAAGCATATTTTTTGTATTCACACTTATCCTGTTAATCTTACCTTTCTGAATTTCTTTCTGCTGGTTTGCTTAAGTTGTTCTGCTTGTGATTTTGTTTAGAGCTAGTTCTGTTAAATACTGATGTGTAAATTGCCATGCACGACATGTTCAGCAAACGAAATCTCAGGATACACAGGAGCAGTGCTAGCAAGATACTAGATGTTTCTTACCCTGTCAAATAACATAGATGTAATGCCCTCTCTGAAACATAATGCAAATGCAGTTGAGCCCAAGACTGAACTTGAGATGACAGCTTTAAGACAATCATTTTTACTCCTCTATTTGCTTTCATAAAATGGTGTCCTGAAACTCTGCTTAGGGCTGCAGGACCGAACAAGGAGTCTGCTCTGCATAAGAAGGGGGAGCCACGCTACTTAAGGTGGAGTGCAGAGCAAACGTCTTTCCTTCATTTTCTCTTTTCCCTCCCAATAGCAAATAGTTTATCGTTACCAGAGGCAGGAATTGTATCTCAGAAACCACCATTCTGAATTTCTGCCTGTACTGTACGAGTGCAGTACAAAAGTAAACAACAACAAAGCATAGACATTAAGGAAACACTTGGTATTTCTCCATGCTCTTTTGTCTAGTAAAAGACAACCAATGTTCACCAGAGTTTTAGGGACAGCAAGTTCAGGCCCATCTCTTGCTGGAAGTGCTGTAACGCTCCCTCCTCTGTCTTGTCATCTCTGCAGGTGATGGGCAGCACTTTTATTATATGTGAAAATGAGATGCTTCCTTCCAACATGAAAGGCAAAGTGTACTTCAAGTCTGTGACAAATATAGTTAAAACAGAGACAAATTTAGTTAGCAGAGACAAATATAGTTAGCATAGGCAGTGGTGGAGTTGTGCATGCTCACACCATCCTGAGCACCAGTTTTTGCTGATGCTGCAGCAATGTCAGTGTCCTGAACAACAATCAGAGTTGAAGGAGGTGGTCCGTTCCTCCTGAATGAGCATGAAGGAGGTGATCCTTCCTCCATTCAGCGCTGGTGAGGCCACAGCTGGAGGGTTGCTTCCAGTTTCAGGCTCTCCAGAGAGAGACAGAGCTACTGGAACATGTCCATAGAAGTAAGTGCCACAGAGAAGATTAAGGATCTGGAACATCTTCTGTAGGAGGAGAGGCTGAGAACTGGAGCTGTTCAGCCTGAAGAAAAGATGTCTGAAGGGAATTTTGTCAGTGTGCACAAATGTGTGTTGGGAGGCAATGATGCTGAAGTACCTAGACTCTTCTTACTGTTGTCTGCTGACAGGACAAGAGACAATGAGCATGAATTAAAAACTTGAAAACCCATGTGAGCACAAGAAAAGATTTTTTACTGTGAGGGTGGTTAAGCATGGGAGCAGGCTTCCTAGAGGGATTGCGGACTCTGTCTGTGGAAATGCTCGAAGTCTGGACTGGCACAAGTCTGGGCAACCTGCTGTGGGTGACGTGGCTTGAGCAGGAGTGCTGGACCAGATGATCTCAGGAGGTCCCTGCCAACCTAAACAGTTTTGTGATTCTGTGGTTGTCTGAACTCTACAGCAAAGTTGCTTTAATCTTGAAAACAGATTCAACTTTGAATTCTAGAAAACAGGTTCAACTGTAGCAAAGATAATGTTGGTAAAACAAGGCAGGGGACATTGTCAGCCTCTGCAGATGGGTTCCATATTTACAGCTGTGTGTGCATGTCTGCCAACTCACTGCCCATTATTCAATAATTTTTGAGTGCAGCCTCAGTCTCGTTGGACAGATAAGGTTGTATCAGAAGCTGTCTAGTGCCATAGCTACCACCGGACTAACAATTTGTGGACCATACTTCAACTACTAGATTCTGGGAAGGATTAGTTAAGGAGAAAGAAAAGCAACGTTCAACAGGAAACAGACTTTTCATTGTGTGCCTTCATTGTATATTCTCCATGCTCCCTTTTCTGCTCAGTAACGCAGGCCAGTTTGGAACACTCTAAATTGTCAAGAGCAGCAAGGGGTTACCCAGAGTGTGCTTTGTCTGACAATACAGACGGCTTTTTTTGTTAACTGGCTTGAACCCATGAGACAATGGTGTGCTCCCCCCTCCCACACCCTCTCTCCTGTCCTCACCACCCTCATCCCCAGCCCAGCTCACCCTCCACAGATCCCTTACAGTGTTTGGGTTCATGAAGTACAAATTAGCATAATCAGATTAGCTGCATGGGGTTGTAGAGCTGAAAAGGAAGAAAAAGAAAAAGTGGTTCACAAAGAGAAGCCCTGAGGAGGGCAGAAGGGGGTGATATTACTGTTGTGCTGTGGTGCTGAAAACTTGCACCTGCATAGCAAGCAGATCCTCTTCTCACTAAGGACTCTTAGATGGTATTAAAGCATAGGAATTAACTGGGGGGAGGAGAAGGGGACAGAGGAGACAACAAGAGGGTTGGAGCACAGAGAAGAGGAGAGGAAAGAAGAAGAAAGGAGAGGAGAGGAAAGGATTCTATAAATTGAATCATCTGGATTGGGAATGTAGCTTTGCTGACAGCAGAAAAAATTGTTTGATTCCCATTCATCATGGAGAGGAGATCAGCTTGGTAATCTGGACTATCAAGATAAGAGTTTCAAAATCTCTGCAAGAGACTGATAAGAGACGCTGTAAGAAAAAAACCCTCCTGACTGGAGGGTGGAGGGGTGATTTTTTGGTTTTTGAGATCTTTTTCTCTGTTTTTTTCTCTCTTTCTCTTTTTTTTTTTTTTCCGTTTCCTTTGGCAGGCTTGCATTGCCAAAAGCAGTAAATCATCTGCTTGATTGCCTTAGTGCCTGCCTTCATTATTTCTTTTCTGCTCTTGCTGGAAGAAGAACCTTCCCAAAGGACTCAGGACACAAATCCATAGTCACAGGTTTTTAAAGCAGCGAGGGACTTTACATCTTTGTACATTCAAGAACCAAGATGAAAACTGCCTGACTTAATAAAGGTCTTGAGATACCTTCCAGGGCTGCTTCTGCACTTCCAGCTTTTCCATCTGGATTCACAATCATCTTTCTGTGATGTCTTAAAAGCCAGAAAGTCAGAAATGGCAAGAGAAACAATAAAAGCTCCCTACCCAGAAAGCACCCCAGAAAGCAGTCATGACAACCCCAAAATCTTTAAAGTTGAGCCTTCAAGATCAAGCGTTTTATTGTCAACCTCAGCCCTAGACTTTTTCAGTACTTCAGAGTCAGGATAAAAGCAAACATAAATGTCAGAAAAAGTCAAGCTTTCAGGCAGTATTTGTGACGAGGCCCTGGCTGACGCAAGCCTGTAGTTTTCAAGAAGAAATGCTGTCTTTGGTTCCATTTACCTTCATGGTCAAGAACTGCTTGAAATATTTAACTGATGAAGTGATAAGAAGCAAAAAACCCTTTTTTATTATTTTACCATTTTCACTTATTTGCCTTTAGAAGTAAGCAATCAATATAACGTTAACAGAAGCATAAAATGTATTTAGATATTAAAAAAATACAATCAATATTTTTATGTTTTGTTTCAGCAGCCCATGCTGTTGGAAGACACTTTGGAAACGTTTGAAACTAATAAGACCTTCTACATCAGAGCTTTCAGAATCACCTGAGAATTTGATTTATTTACTAAATGAAGCAGAAACAAGGTGATAGTGTTCTGTTTTCTATAGGTGATAATGTTGTGTTTTCTGTAGGTGGTATGTAGATATGAAACACAGAGGAAGTCTATGCACTCACAAGACAAGTGCGACAGACATGTAAGAATCTCCCTCCATACTTCCCTCACTTTCAGTGACATTTCCTCTTTTTTTCATTTTTGTCGTTTTCCCTTAATCTGAAAGAACAATAGTTAGATATTAAAGACAAAATTTGCATTCTCCCCTTTGCGTGTGACCTAAAGTGAGTTTGTGAATTTCAGCAGAGTTCAGGAAGGTGATGAGAGGAATATATATACAAATGTTTTCTAATCTGCTCACTGTTTCAAAATTCATTGGTACAATTTGTCTGCTGATGTTGCCTGTGATGGGCGTCTCTCCCTGTGCCCACGTCTAGGCACTGGGGAACACCCCTTTGCATTGTGTCTATGCAGAAATGACTTTGGGACTGAACTATCCTCTGCCAAACGCTTTGGCTGGGCACAGTCACCAGACAGCATCTGGCTGCTCTTCTGTGCCTGGAAACACAGGGTAAAGGTTCGCAGCCAGAAAAGGAGCCAGGAGGGGTGGCTCCCTTCAGTACCAAGTTAATTCTGCTGCCTTTGCAGTGATGGGAACGTTTCCCACCCAAGCAGCTCGTGCCAGTGCTGAGTGCTTTTGGCAAACCCAGCCTGCCAGGCTCACTTGCTCTGGTGAGCCAGCAGCCATCCATGCAGCTGGCAATGGCTTTTTTCCCATTCAGACCCACAGACATCACTACAGAATATGTTACTCATCTCTTAGCAGGGCCAGATACTTCCTTCTGAAACACTTTTTACCCTACAGGCGGTAAAACACTGAGTCACAGTCAGCGGGCCTGAGTTTCTGTGCCTGGTTGGCTAGGTCTGTTAGCCTCCCTCTGCTCTGAGTGCTGCTAGATGTTGTACTTCCCTCTTTGAAGTCTTCGTGCCTTTCCAGTACATGTAAATCTTCCCAAAGCTTCAATTTAATACTGTGTATTCTAGAATCTGGAGATTCTGTAGATTATATTTTAGTTGGTTGTACATCTACACATCACAGCACAGTAATTCTGCTTTGATTTGATGAAGATTTAATATTGGCTGCTCCTAGCCTTTCTCAGCTCCAGGACTGAGCACTGCTGTCTTCCAGTGTTTGCCAAATACACTCACTAAGAGAAAACCGATGCTATAAACCAGTTCCCGTTGTAAACCGTGACCTACATCCTGGATTCACTTCTGCTAAGCACAGACAGACTTCTTGCGCATCATACAATGGCATTTCATGGCTAACCTTGAACATTGTGAGGCGTGCTCCCCAGGTCTGAGGTATTCAGTGTTGTTCAGAGTGCCCACAGCCAGATGTAATGGGACAGAAAGGTGGGGGTATGGGCAACTTCTCCTTGCATGTACTTGTGAATACCTCTCTGCTTTGCTTGCCAACATTAAAGTCAGAAAACTCATCTGAGGCCCAAAGCAGTCTGTGTTGAGATCCACAAGGACAAGGACTTCTTCCTATCCTTCATCCCAAGCCACCCCTGTGCTGTTCTGGGGCATTGACACTCAGCAGGGGAAATGTAGCCACAGAAAAATGGCTGCTCTTTGTCTGTCTTTTTGCCAAGGGGATTCTTTTCCAGAAGATGCTCCAAGGGCCTAGCAGAGGACCCTCAGTTGTGCACTGTCAGGTCTGCGATACGTGGCAGCAAAACAAACCATGGAGGAATCGGGTGTGCATTTGTTCACACACGTGGCAGAGAATGCAGCAGGATAAGACTAACCGTTTCTCCCAGGAAAGACCTGGATCAGCCCAGAGTGCAATGAAAACTCTGCTCATGGCTTACTGACACAACAATGATGGGTAAATCCATCCAGATACATCACATCTATTGACCTGATACAGGATAATCTCTCTACCTTCTGTAACCCCTGTACTTGTTTGAGATTCTCCCCTTCTATCCACCTTCTCTCCTTTGATTCTCTCAGCACCTGCTGTATTAAAAATACAATTATACCCCTGAAAACTGATGGATTTCATCTGACGCTTTGTCTGTGGCCTTTAGATTTAAGATTGGCTCCCAAGTGACCTCTGCCCGATAGGTCAGTAGTTAAGTCGCCCATTCTCTCCACCTCTTTTCATCACCGAGCCTTCAAAGAACAAAAGTCAGATCTGCCTTGCTCAGACTGCTTTAGCTATGGTCACTGCATAACATTCTCTAGCAGCAAAGAAATTCATGAGAGACAGTTAGATATAGAAGATAAATTACTAAGTGGTTGCTGAAGTGTGTCTCTGAAACACAATGGTGATGCAGCTTCCACCCCAGCTCAGAGCAAGATGCTGAGATGTATTGCAGTGTCCTAAACAACGCCTTTTTGCTATTCAATTCGTCTGACTCAGGAATTCTGTTGGTCTCCCTCTGCTCTGCCCATTGTAGTCTCCTCCTCCCTGATTTGGGCTCACTGTAACTAGTAAGGCTGCTGAGCACATGCCTTACCACGACATTTTCCCAAGCATGAACAACACTAGTGGGGAAAAAAAAATAAAGGAACTATGGAGTTCTGTATATTCACTGTGCAATGTGCAGTGATAGATGCAGTGTCTTTCATGTCAGCCAGGATTTGAATCCACTGATTCCCAGGCCAAAGCCCTGACTTCACACCTGGCCCTCATCTGACTGCAGGTTGCCCCTCACTAGAATTCATACACAACACCAGAGCCTCCTTGCAAGACATAGTCACAGTGTTATTTTTTTCTTTACCCAACCCAAATCTCCAATGAGTGCTTCAATTATGATCAGCTGCAGTCTGGACAGCAGGCTTGTTCCTAAGACTGCATGGGTAACTTCTATGTTGCCCCTCTCCGGGCACTATTTCCCCCAGGTTCTGTGGTTGCCGCTTCTCTGCTAGCAGCCAGCCTCTGAAGAAAGTAATCCTCACTCAACCTGAAATGTAGAGATGTATTCTTCTGTTGATCTTGATGGAAATTGTGAGTAAAGGACTAAACTCATCAGGATTTCTGCTTCACAAATGCATGTGAGGACACCTCACTCCCTCTGTGCAGGCTAGGGTGTGCCATGGGTTGGAGAGAAACGTAACTTCTTTTTTCAACCTTGCAACATAGCTCTTGCTTTTCGGAGATACAAAAATGCTTCTAGAAGATAAGCACCTTACTTCATTTCCCTTGCAGTATTGGCAGCCATGTTCTTCTCCACCAAAAATAAAAAGTAAAAATAACTAATAGACTGAATAACTAATAGACTCCAATCAAAGACTGCAATAACTCTTTAGGATGACTTCTGCTTTTTAAAATGAAGTTGCTTTAAATCTTATGGATTGTAAATATTTGGAAGGCAAACAAAACAGTATTTCACACTTCACACACACGCACTTGACAGTGTCTCTGTCAGGAGCTGGTCAGTCTTCCTCATACGTGGACTGAAATGCAGTTCCACCAAAAAGTGTGAGTCATGAAAAACAAAGAATTCCTGACATTCTTCATCATCTGATAATACTTCCAAGTTGTTTCAAAAATCTTGCATAAGGGCTGAATAGAAGAATAATTCTTTACTGGAAATTACATTGCAATGTTTCTGATATCCTCTGCCAAGTGGTACGCAAATGTAAAATGAAATTCTAGACAAGTTTATACAGACAGAGATAGAATAATTTCTTAAATAATTTATTTGGAATATGTTAGATGTTAAATAACATCACGTAGCACAGAATGTGATCGGGTGCACCATATTTTTTCATGATCATACAGATAAGAAATCTGCAAAATGCAAAGAAAAAAACTGACAAAAAGTTCTTTGGTAGGCAGATCTAGTCAAATACATGTGGAATGTGAGAGTAGGGAGCTACTAAATGGAAAAGAGAACAAAGAAAGTGTTGATATGAACCAAAACAATAACAGGGAAGGAACTGTTTAGGCTAAAAAATATAACAAGCATGTTACAGTACAAAATTATCAGGTTTTCTTTTGCCTTCTCTGGGCAATAACTCTTCTCACAAGATGTTTTGCCTTGTTTTGGTGACGTGTTTCCCAGGACAGCAAGCAGCTGATAGAGCGAAGAGCACCGCCACACCTCTCCAATTAGTGCTCTGATTTATTTGGACTAATCCATCAGAAAGGTAGGAGGAGGACTTGGCTCATTGCCTTTGACACTCTGTGCAGAGAGGCTAGGACTCCATTCAGTGACATTAGAGCAGACAGAGGTGGGGAGAAGGCAGTGGTAATTGCACAGACCGTGCAAAAGTCTCCCAGTGTGTTTCCACTCAGCTGCTCTTCAGTATCCTCCTCAGCCCTTACAGCTCAGAAATGTAGGGATAAGCACACTGAAGATTCACAGTGTTCGGAAACAAAATGATATGGTCGTTAACCCTTTCAACCTTTTTTTTCTTTTGGTCGGTTTTCCACTGGCACACCTGCACCCTACAGCACCAGCCCTGGATGGAGTGAGCAGCATTCCTGTCTTTATCAGCACATCGGACAGCCCAATGTCCGCTTCTCAAGAACCAGCCCTCAATGGCTTTGGTGCAGCCCTGAAAGCTGCCAAGGAGCAGGGAACAAAAGCATGGTGAGGCTTTAAGTGGCAGCTCAGCTGTGGGTGACAAACACCCTCCAGCAGAAGGGCTGTTTGTGTTATGTGTGTGAGCCCTGTCTCTGCTTCCTGGAGGCAGCTCATTGTCTCGTGAATAAGCAGAAACAGCACAGGGAGATGCCTTGGCATTTGGGTGTTCCATTTCTTTATCTGTCATGAATATTTTTTTCTAAAGATTGACATGTACCGTGTTCCACTTGGAAGCAGAAAGAGTTGGTGTCAGTGGGAGCAGGATCTGACCTGGAAGCAGATCTACTTGAGCCCAGTGTCATTTTTTCTCTTGCTCTAGGCAGCTTTATGCCTTTCATGAGCAGACCAAATCTTTTCTGACATGGGTTATAATTCAGGAAATTGAATTGATTCATGTGCAGCAACCCGCAATGATCACCCTCACAAAATTCTGCTCATCCTGCTTATCACCTGAGTGCCTTCAGTGTGGTGGTTGCCAGGACCCCTGGCACTCAGCCAAGCAGACACGGGAGCACATCGCTTGTGTACATCTCACCACTGCGCGGGAAGGGGCAAGGCTCACATGCATTCCATGAAGGTTTTCTCAGTGTATCATTGAGGCCTTTTTCCTGGGACCTCCTGCTCAGAACAGGACTTCCCCTGCTTCTACAGCTGTTGATGAACAAAGCCAGCAACCTGCTTGTTGAATTCAGCAGCAGCTGGAGTGTAGTCAGCCAGCCTCCTCCACGTGCACATTGTCACCGTTTGGCACAGGCTTCACAGGTTGCACTGTGGTTATTGAACCCATGGAAATCCATCTACACCTTCCTTTATTTTAAATCAGCATTTTTGCTCTCAGCTAACATTTAATTTTGTTAAGCAGCATTTTGCTCTAACATTAGGGATTCTTCCAGTCTGATGGAGAAAGATGTAGCCAGGTTCAATGGCCAGAATTTGTACTTTCAAAGGAGTTCAGGCTGGAAATAGGGTTTGCAGGCTCGATGAGTGCAAATAGCTACTAGAACCACTGGTAGAGGACAAGAGCAAATACTACATCTCTCAAAATCTTTCATTACTGGGGTCAGATGTCTTTCTCAGACAAATTTTGCAGTATAGTCATCATTTCCTGAGCTCAGCAGCGTTTCTTCAAAATAGCTTGAAAGAACAATCTCTTTCCCTGCTAGGACCACTAGATGAATTTCTATGGCCCAACTGATGGAGGAGATCAGGGCAGAGGCCCTTCTGGCTTGGACTCTTCTGTGACAGCAGTGAGTCCTTCCTAGTTGCCAAGGCATGAGAGCTCTCTCTCTGGTCTTTGAGGTTGCTAACTAACCAAGGGACTTCTTTCTGATTAAATAAAAACTTAAATAAAACAATAATAAATACAAATAAATAATCATTGTACATAGAGAAGCAACCCACAGATTCTGCAAAAGATGGGGACTATCAGACTAATACCAACACTGCATCTCTCATTGTCTGCTAAGGAGATGGAGTCTCTGACCAGCACTCTGCAATGTTGCTGCTCATGCCAGGGGAGGAGACACCACAGTTTTCGATCAGAGCCAGCTCCTCCATGCTCTGCAAACATGGAGCTTGCTGGAAGAACCCCAGGATGCTGCCCCGTGCTGCCACTGCTGTCTGCTGCAGGCCTGGCTCTCCCAGCACCTTGACGAGGAAGTTGATGTATCTCATGGCTAGCCGTAGCGTCTCATTCTTGCTCAGTTTTTTATCTGGTGGATGGGTGGGAATAAGTTTCCTCAGCTTGGCAAAGGCACTGTTGACGTTTTGCTGCCTCCATCGCTCCCTGGTGTTGGTGAAGATCTTCCTGGTCATTCTCAAGGTGCTGGAAAGTAAAGGAGATGGAGAGTGAGTGCTAGATATCCCTGACTTTCCTGCAGGCTCTAGACACTGTGTGCCTTTGCATCCAGCCTCATGAGATTCCCCTGCAGCAGAATCCCCTTTAGCCTCCATGTTAGTCCTCCCACCAGGCTGTGAGGGGCAGCTGGGTCCTTCTTTTGAAAGGAAGGAAGGAAGAAAGGAAAGCAAGAAGGACCAGGGCAGAACACATACGTCCATGCTTCTCAAGCCCCATTTCACACCTTCTTGGGGCTGCTCCCACCTTGCCCAAACTTTGTAATGGAGCAGGAGATAAGCCAGACTCAGGTGGACCTTCAGTGAGCAGACAGCGATGCTAATAAGCACGTGTGGTTATGGTTATTTCTGGAGATTTCTCCAAGGTCTGATTTCCCTGCTCGCACTGACTGCTTGCTGCTGGTGATAGGGACTCACTGGTTTGATCCATTCAGGCTTCTGTTTTAGCCTCTGAGAGCTGCCAGGACTAAGCTACAAATGCTGTAAATGCTCCTGGGCAGGGCTTTGCAAGCTTCAAAGGGAGAGTGTGACTCCTACAAAATGTGCAGGTGTTCCAGATGTCCATGTAGGTGTTAGTTGGCCGTGCTGCCTCACAGAGCCAAGTAACAAAGAGAACCCAGTGCCCAGAGCAGACCTGGCAACAGGAGGCTGCTGTGCAAGGTGCAAGGGGTGGGTTTAAATGCTGTTTAGCAGAAATGTTGCCAAAAGCTTTTGGGGTTGACCAAATCCTGCTCATATTGCCATTGCCAGGCAAGGTGGGATGTAGGCTGTCAGACCACCCTGCCCATTTCCCTTTCCCAGGAAGGCTGTGTCTATCTCCAGCCCTCCTCAGAAACATGCTGTGGCTGTTGTTCCCTCTGAAGAGTGTTCCCTTCTGTCTCACAGCCCTGTGGGAGATGTTCACTTTTCCATTTCTGATGCTGTTCTTTATGCCAATGGCACACAGACAGCTGGAGCAAGGAAGACTATCCACAGCCAAGGGACTAAAGGACAAATGTTTCCACCAGCCCTCTCATGTATGTGAAACCCTCAGCTCTTTACATTCATGTGCAAACTCACTCCCGAGTAGTCCCACAGGGGCTGGGGAGCAGGGGAGGAAGCACTCCTCACCCCCAGAAGGGAAAACTCCGGGGTGAAAGCATAGCTGTGAAACCGTGTCTGTGCGAAGAAACCTCACGCTGTGCACAGTGCTCGTGTTCAACACAGCACGTGGCAAAAGTCTGTGTGAATATAGCAGTCCCACTGTGACACAGAGGTCAGTGGGCCTCCCTGGCAGAGACAAGAGACACATGGCAGACAGGAGGTTCCCTCCCATCTCCTTCAGGTCCCAGTCCAGCACTGGTTACAAATCACCAGCCAAACACAGCTACAGGACCATAAATCATCTTGCAGCCACGTTCAGAGACCTCCATCAGAGATGCAGCTAATCCAGACGCGCCTGCATGGACTATATATGGCTGTGCTCACACTGCCCAACCCTGCCAGGCTCCTTTCAGCTGCAGCTTCTACAGAGCTCCCACACTGCTATTTTGGTAGAAGCTTGAAGTGCTGACAGCCCTGTTGCCTGCTCCGCCTTTAGGGGACGAGAATGTTGTCTCATCAGAGTGTCCTTGTTTCATGAGCAGCTCATTTTACAAACAAGCTCTAGTATTTCAGGTGGCTGAGAGCTTTTCCTATTTACGTAGACTTGCATTGGGACCCATCCCAAATGGAGATTGTATCTTTTTTTTTTTTAAATTATTGTTTTATTTTTTTATCTTCCTACTCTGTGTATTACTTTGAGTTTGTGCTTTGTGAACAAATCTGCTTTGTCCTTTGCACCTACCTGGAAGAGCTGGCATGCAGCTTTTTGGCAAGAGAGCTGTCGCGTCGGTGATACGGAGTTCAAACATTGCCCTCCAGTGCTGCAGCATGTTCATTCCCCGAGGCAGAACTTTCGCCATTAGTTTTATTCTTCCAAGCAGCTGCTTGGATTCATATGAAATTCAGAGCACCACCTGCTTCTCTTTCCCTCTTTTCTGTTTTGTTTTGATTTGTTCTTGTTTGTTTGTTTGTTTTAGGATAAATTTATCCATGTACAAACACAGTTTTTATAAAATAGGGAAGGTTATTTGGGCTTCCTTGATTCTCCTAATGGGCCAGGCAGGCTGCATTCTTTTTGGCTCTGAGCTCTCGTTCAGTACATGGCTCTGGTTGGCTCTCGTTTGCATCTCAGCTAGGAATGCCGATGGAGCTTGGCCCCTTCCTCCTGCTGCACAGTGCCCAGTGTGGCTCTCCAGGAGAGCCCTGGTGCTGTGAGCATGTCGCCTTGTCATTTTAGCTGTATTACGGCTGGAAAAATTACCCCAGCCTGCTCCTTCTCACATGCTGCCTTTGTCTCTCTCCTCATTTGCTTGGAAAGGACAAAGGTATGTCTGTGGTCACAAGCCTTGTCAGCAAATAGAAGCCTTTGTGAGGCTGGCGCCTGCTTTACACTTCAAAAACGTGTGTTTGTATTTCTGACTTTTGTTCAAGGTTGGCAAACAGCAGCTTCCCCCGCCCCTGTGCTTCCTACTGGGCTGGTGGCTCCACGGGGAGGTCCCCCACACGTGTAAGCATCTCCAAGCCTCTCCAACTTAAATCCCTCTCCCCTCCCTCCCACTCCTGTCCAGGTCTCTTGGTTTCTCCGAAATCTTCTTTTGTCTCATCAGAGGTTTTGCTGGAAACGTGAGACAAGAATGAGCTTGGTCCGGTCCTGCCCAACTGTAACATTTCAGCACAGCTTCTTTCCTCACATCATCATCGACACATCCCTCCAATTCTCTCTAACTATGGCACTTTCCAGTCAAGAAGCAGCGAGTTTGCTGACAAAGGATCTGATTTCCATTCCTTTTGTCTCATTCCTTTCCTCCTCTTCCCTCCTCTCTGGCCCTCCCCAACAGGCTTGGCTTTCAATATGAAATTGCTTGCAGCTTCAGATCTCTGCTCATGCTGCACATCTGAGAGATGTATTCTTAAGCTTTCTCTGGTGCAGTGTGTAAAATATGCATTGGCTAGGACAGCATGCAGCTTGTATCACACCAGTCTGTTTTTAATCTGTGCAGAAACCACCACTTTGTTTCCAGATTTTATGGACAAATTGCATTAACCTGCACACCTGGATTATTTGGTGCTTTCTGGCCACCTCTGCCAGCCACAGGTTAACAGCTCTGCATTTAGGTGATGAGAGGGGAAAACAGGAAGGTTTTCCTGCCTAAATTCGGGAGGATTAATTCTGCTCTCAGGAATGCAAATCTGGAGGGTTACACCATCTTCACTGGAAGAAAAAATCTGAAGTGCAAAACATTGCCATTGAGGTCAGGATTTGACCAGGATCAGGGAGACAAATCCAGAAGTAGTGGGTAAGCATAGCTTCCTGAGCTAAGATCCACATCTGCAGCATGTAAAGAGAATTGCGCAGGGCCATAACCCCAGCCCAGCAGTGAATCTGCCCTGACAGCCAGAGAGAGAAAAACAAAACACTGCCACCCACCGAACGGATAACAGAAGTTCTTCCCATCCCCTGCCCACCCTTTTGAAAAGCACAAAAAATAAGAGAAAAAAAATTCCAGCTGCGTCTAATGCAGCCACAATGTCACCAGACAAAAGGCTGAACAATAGCAGAGATGAAGATCTCTCCCTTGGTGGCAGCAGTTCTCGCAGCCTCTCTGTGCAAGAGCTGTTCAGGCAATTGCAGCAGCAGCAGCTCCAGCTCGGGCACAAAGCACCATCTCTGCAAGGACGTTCCTGGCAAATGGCCCCTGAGCCAGTGGTTAATGTCCGAGGGCTGGCAGGGGACTCCCCAGCAGCCCAGCACTCAGTCATAATTAACAGGCTGCTATTAAATAAGGATCTTGGATGAGAAAGTTCCTCCCTCAAGTTATACCTTTGACCTCACTGAAGTTAAATCCATGTTGAAACTGGCCACTGGAGACCTACTCCTGCAAATCTTAATCAGACAGCAGATGCCTGCTGCCAGCAAGAATTGGAGTGCTTCTACTAAACCTGCAATGCCACACTGCTACTCCACAGGGGAAACCCAGTGCCTGCTAAAATTGGTTATTTAACACATCGATTTTGTAAAGTCCCCCCAGCCCTAGAGCAAATGGCAACAGAGCAGCAGGTGGTGCCCGGATCCGGCACCAGGCAGGTGCTTCAGAGCCTGATCCGCCACGGGGAGCAGAGATCGCCCAGATATAGCTGCCCACGGCTGCATGTTGTTCACTTTACATCAATGCAATGTGGAGAAGAGGAGAAAGGGGAAGGTCATTGTTTCCCTTCTCAGCTCCATGCCAGCCGTGGAGCACAGGACTCTGCGCTGTGCAGAGGGGAAGATTGAGCACGGATGTCACAAGACATTACACTGCCTATCAGTAACACACGTGACTTTTTTTTCCTCTCCATAGGAGAAGTAATCATGAACTCTCTGCAGCTGAACCACGCTGTTTGCTCAGATCTGAAGGACTTCCCTTGGGCCAGGAGGGGAAGGAAGAGAAAAGGGGACTTGTCCCAGCTTAGTGGGTTGCAAGAGGATCAGCACACCTCGGGGCTGGGGCTCGTCCCTCCCAGCTCTCCTCAGCACCCCTGTACCTCCTCCAGCCTCCTGTACCTCGGCACTGCACGCCTCCTCATGTGCCACCCTCCCGACATCCCACCGATGTACTGGTGAATGAGTCACGAAGGCCAGGCTGGCCATCAGGAGCTGCACTTCTGTCCTCATTCCCACTGCTCTCTCACCCCTCCATGTCCCTTCTGCCCATAGTCTGTCTCAGCTGCCATGTTTTGGAAAGGAAGGCATTTGTGTGGCCCAGCTGAGGGTAGGCCCAGCTCATGGTGGGCCCAGGCGCTGGTGGGTTCTGGGTCTCTGTGGCAACACAGAGCAGTTGCTCCCAGTTCTCATGGAGCAACTCCAAACACCTCCAAGGGAACTTTATTTTGTTTAAACTCGTATGTGGGAAGAAGAGCTGCTTCAGCATTAAACAAGGGCTCCTTTCACTGCCGCATGCAGTGTTATCTGGCAATCGTGCCACAGTACGAAGTACAGCAGAGCAGCAAAAGCACCATAAAAAATAGTCAGCGCTGACTGAGTGATTTATCTTTTTTAGGGTCTGTAAGGGTGGGATGAACTGCACACAGTGAAATCTCTGCTTCTCAGCATTCTCCTGTCTAAGGGCAGCGTTTACAGAGTGCTCCCAGCTACATTGTCCTCTCTTCAAACCTTTGGAAAACGGACATCACTGGAGCTTTCTTCAAAAGAGCAGTGTAGGGGCCACAAGCCTAAGACAGCCTCTGTGTTCAGTGGTACTTGTCCAAACTGCACGTGGTTGCAGTTTCAGAAGGCAAGTTTCTCAGCAGCCAGCCCTCCCCCTGTGTTGTTTGGCCTGGTTGCCCACCTAGATGATGCAGATCTCTAGTGGGGGAGTGAGCTCACTGGTCTCAATGAATAAGTGAAGTTTCAGTGAAGTCAGCCTCCCCTGCTGGCTTTTTAACTTGGGCACCTTTAAGCTGTGTTCTCTAAGGCTGCCTTGGGAAAAGTAGGTGTGGAAAGCAGTGGGCTTTCACCCAGCAGGTGGTTGGCAGAGAACAAAATATGAGACTGTGCTATGAGTGATGTGCACACAGGATTATTTTTCCTGTAGATTTCCACTGGTCACTGCATTTATGTTCCTTTCATTGAAACTGAACTATCCCACTGCCCTGTGCAAAGAAAAAACCCACTCATGGGCTACAACAGTTCTTGCTAAGGTCCCATGTGTTGACATGGACACAACAGCTTGCTATGTACTGCAACAGAGAAAGGGACGTTTGGCCAGGAGCTTTAGCCCCTTTTTTTTTGTTGTTCAATTTGCACTGATGTTACTGTCTGTTCAAGCAGATCTGAGAGATATTTTGTAATAAAGTTTCTCCATCCTCCTTGCCCCATCTCCAGTATGTCCCTCGTGAGTCAAAGCCTCATCTACAGCTCCAGTGGGTTTCCTTTAAAAACCGTCTCTGTTGAATTCACTTCCCGAACATTACATATAGACAATATTGCTGTGCCTGGAGAGCAACACAGAAGAGAAAAACAGCCAGAAGGTCTTCCAGGAGCTCTTCAGGGACCTTTCTTTGCCAGACTTGTGTGCAGAGCCCTGCTGCGCACAGACGTCACCTACCAGCTCCTTACACCAGTGCTCCTGCAGGCTGCCCTGCGCCGTCACCATGAGGCACTGGGGGAGCTGCTCGCAGCAGGAACACCTCCACTTTGGCTTTTCTAGCCTACCTCTGAAGGAAAGTCCCTGTCCTCCTCACTGGAGGCCTGCCACAGAAAGGAGGGGGATCAGATGCTGTCCATCTCTCAGTTCAGCAAAGACCAGTCTGCAGCAGCTGGCTCCCCGGGGGACATTTGCCTCTGGGGTAAGGTAGATCTGGTGCTATTTTAGGATATAAACAAGATGATATTTGCTTTTGCATTCTATCTAGGTGTGCTCTGAGGCTGATAGCAAATCTCTGTCTGACTTCAACAGGACCAAAAGTTTGGAAAGTTGTTATTTGTGGGCAGTGCCTCCTGCCCTTCCTACCAAAAGCAACCTAAAACCAGTCTGTGGGTCACTGCAGCGTCATACCAGGAACTAGTTGGGTCTGCTGTGAGTATGATCAGAGGTCAGCAAAAGCGCTGAGAAACATACCCACCAGGACAGAGCATGACCTCTGTAGGTGCGGTACAAATCCCACAAGACAAGGACTGTGGTCCTGGTTTCCCACAGGTGCCACACTGCGAAGCTTCTGCTCCTGATAGAAAGGTCAGCACGCAGATCACCACGGCCACAGACCTCTCTCCTGGGCACCTGTGTTTCATCCCTGAGTCAGGCTCCAAGCTTGCTGGCTCTGTGAGCTGCGTGTTTCTGGGTTGACTGCTTATGCTACTGCTGCTGTAATGGTGTATTCAAACAGGCAGTAAGAACAAGCTGCATTTATTTTGGCTGTTTTTTTGTGAAATGATACAGAGACACATAGTGGAGGAAGGTTCTAAAAACCATCTATCGTCCTATACCGTTATATGGAAAGCAGAAAAAATAGAGACAACTACTTTAGAAAAACTCTGGGTTTTTCACTTATTGACTTGCTCAGACAAGTACAGCTTTGTTAGCCCTTCAAATTTTAACCTGTTCTGCACTGGGCAGTTTCAACTTTTTCCTTTCTTTTTTCTTTTTTCTTTTTTTTTTAAAGTCTGAGAGTTGTTAATATTTACCTACTAGAATGAAATGAATAAAATCTTTAAACTTTTCCTGCTAAGTAATCTGAGTAAAATTCTTGTATATTTTGCAGACACATCAGCTGTAAAACGTATGGTCAGTAAAGAAACAGGAATATGTGAGATTTGGAGTTTGAAGCTCTTTCTTTACATGCTTATTTGTTTACACATTCATAGGATTTCCACACAGCCGAGTTCATAATCATGCACTAAATTCTGGTAAATGTATGTTTTTCTATGTTTTTGCAAATAATTTCTTTCAAATGTTGAACACTGCAGAATTCATTTAAGTTTTATTTTGAAACCCAGAGAGCCTATGGTGCTCTGTGTGATCATTTTACACAAGTGCAATAGCTGATTCACAGCACTTTTCTGGGGTATAAATAAGTTTGCCTGATGCGTGATTACAAAGTTATAATATAAGAACATTTTTTTCCAAAATAGCAACAACAAAAAGTAATTTCTCCTAGCATGAGGTTTGATTCACTGAATTGTCTCGGTGGCTTCTAAGAACTGGAAATTCCAGGCACAAAATTAGGGTAATACAGCAACTTTGCTTGATTAAACGCGGCTGTAAGCGGCTGTTTGCAGCTATTCTGTCTGTCAGATAAGATGCCTCACTCTTAGCTTTTTGATGAAAAGATTCTAAAGTGCCGTGATAATAAAGAAAAATCTAGGGGATGCTGAAAGGTTATTGCAGAAATTCCTTCCCTAAGGATATTCCCTGCTGTGTGTCTTAGAAAGGAAACGTCGGCATTCCTAAGAAAGTTGCAAGGTAAGCCCAGGAGGTGGGATGCAATTCTGCACAGAGATCAGTAAATTGTCACTTACATTTCTGGTCACAGGTGCTTGCGGCTCGTCAGACCTGGTCAGTGGGTGAAGGGGCAGCAAAATCAGATGCCTGCTTTTCCTCTTCCCTGGCAGCTCTCGCCGTGCCTGCCCACAGAGTTTGCTTTCGCTGGATGGAGTCAGCCTGGTGCTGGTCCTGGCTGCCTCATTTATAGCGTAGCAGGTCCTTTGTCTGGCGCGTGTCACCACTAGTCCTAGCAATCCAGGAGCTTGTTTTGCATCTCCCGGGAGATTCTCTCGATCCTGCCTTTTCTCTCCTCACCACCGCTCTCTGCCCCTTTCTGGAGGGACAAGGTGGTAGCTGAGACCGTGGTTACTAGCCCAGGCGCAGCTCCCGCTGGGTCAGCTGGACTTTGTGGAAAAAGGCGGAAACTGCCTGTGGCAAGAATCAAACTTTTATCTTTTTAAAAAAATTGTTTGCTTGCTTATTAGTTTATTTATGTTTATTTAACCAGCTCCAAACTTGTAAATGTTGCTGAAAGCAGAGATCCAGCGTTAGTTCAAAAGCCAGCTTTAGCATGACACCGTGCTCGGAAACAGGCTGATGTGCCTGTCGTGTCCATCAGTGAGAAATGCCCTCTCTGCTCTGACGGTGGTGTGATGCTGTGGGGATGATCACAAGCAGGCAAACTGACCCCGCACTGCATTTTGGGGGAAAGCTCTCTTCCATGAGCACCTCCTGCAGCCCTAGGGCTGCTGCTGCCCCGAACCTCGTGGCTGTTCCCTGCCAGGATCCGAGTGGCAGCGGGAAGCTGCAGGTATGAGCTCACACGTCTGCCAGCTTGCCCGTCACTGCGCACAAAGCCAGGGTTTAATTTGTGTTTTCAGCACAAAAACTGGGTTTAATCTGTGTTTTTACAGCACAGGTGAACCATCTCTGTACCCTGACAGCTGGGATGCAGAGTCTATGAAATGGGGAATTCCTTCTTCTCTGCTGTTGGCACCAAATCGTCCTCTCAGCTCAGTGACAGCAGCCAAGAAAGCTCATATGTGACTGCAAGAAACAAAAACCAGACCGGTCCTGCATGAGGGAATTGAGGAGTGACCCCAGCACAGAGACGCAGCAGAGGAGATGCTGTGGGGGCTTCCATACCCCAGGCTCCCTTTCCAGTCAGGCATGGGCCTCCAGAGAGAAGCTCAGAGGGTGTGGGCACGTTTGGGGTGACCTCTGCACACCACTGTCACATCCCCATGTCTGTGATGCAGACTGGTTTGTCCTGTGCCCCTGGGTAACCACTCTCCTCATGGGAAAAGAGTGACAGAACTTCCCCAGGTACGAGCCACCAGGGGCACAGCCTTGGTACAGACATACAAAGCCCTTGGGATCCCTAAGACCTCCATGCATTTCTCCGCTGTGTGCTGCGACTTTGCTTTGGGTGAAGATCAGGGTAAATAGGGAGAGGGAGTGCCAGACACCTGCTTCAGCACTGGGAGCAATGCTGTGCTAAAGGGGAACACGCGGTGGGGATGGAGGAGCCCCGGCTGTCACCCTGCTGCAGTAATGGGCAGCAAGGCTCCCATATCCAGGATAACACTGCAGCGTTCCTCAGCCAAGCCCCAAGGAAGCACAGCTCTCACCAATGTCACCTCATCCAGAATAGCGAGCTGGCTGCACAGGGCTCATGCTTTCTGCCACAGTGGGTTCCTAAAAGCACTGCATGTCTTGGTTAAGGGTATTGCCCCCCATAAATGGGAGTGTCCCAGCAGTGGAAGGATGCAGTGGCTCAGTCCCAGCAGGGCAATTCCTCCCCGCAGAGCTCAACTGGCGGTTCAGCCCTTTCACACGGTAAATTAACAGTGGCACTACAGCCTGAAAGCTGTGTCAACCGCTTCATTTAGCACAAGTGTTATGTTAACTAAAGGTCCTATTCCAGTGGGGCCTTTGGCCTCACAGAAGCCTAATTTCCATGTAATTTACATCAGTAAGTTGCAGAGTGCTCCTCCTCTGTGCCGCTTCCCCAGCCCATCACTTACCCACGGCCTGCCCAAGGTCCCTCAGCACACAGCCAGCAGCAGAGGGGCTGGCCAGTGCCAGTCCAGAAAGAAGGAATCAAAACTGTTCATCCCTAAGCACTTGGACATTTCAGGATAACATTTAGTGACATTTAGACATCTCCAAATGCTCAGGGCTTTCAGAACCCGGCCAGATGAAGCCGCAGGAAACACCCAGCCAGGAAAGGTTCAGTTCTTGCAGGGAAAAGGGCCAGATGGGCTGCTATCTGTTCTCATTCACATGTCTGCAAAAGAGCCGGATCTTGCTCCTGTTGCTGTCAGACAGGGGTTTTACCTGTGCCCTCTGCAGGGCCAGGCTCATCCCACCAAGGGATGGTCACAGCCCATCCTCCTGCTCCTGCGAGTCCCAAGGTCCAGGCAAGCACCAGCCACCCCTGCAGAGCATCCACCATGTCTGCCCCAAGGGCACTGCAGCCAGGACTGGGATGCTGGGATGGCAGGTGGGCAGGGAGAGGGGCACAAGGGCAGCGAAAGCAGTGAAGGTGATATCTTGCCCTGGGCAGGATCTTTCTCACAGAGATTTCTGCAGGGCTCCATCCTGAGAGCTGCCTTGGAGGCTGAGGCAACTCTTCACTGCAACAAGTCTGGCTTTTTAGCTGCCACCCATCATCAGCTCATGAAAAGCCAAGGAGAAACAGAAGACTTTTTGTAACTTCCGTTCTGCCTCCATGTTTGCTCGTGCAATGGCCATTTTCCCTCCTCAGACATTTCTCCGAGAGCAGAGTCCCAGTGCTGATGCAGGGAGGAGACCAGTGAGCACACCTGTGCATTCTCCCTATCACCTGCCCCTGACGAGCCTGATGGGAGAAGAGCAGGGAGAAGAGAGAAGATGGAGTCTCACCCACTGGCAGGTATGAATGAAGATTGCAGAGGAGAATGGGCATGAACTTGCGTGCTGCCTCTTCCCATTTCTGCTGCCACTCCACGGTGGGGGTGCTCAAGGCCAGGTTGGATGGGCCCTGAGCAGCCTGATCTGGTGGGTGGCAGCCCTGACCATGGCAGGGGGTTGGATGAGCTCTGGCATCCCTTCCAGCCCAAGCCATTCTATGGTTCACAGCAGGTCGTCCTGTCGGCAGCCAGGGCTGCGCTGGCACTGACTGCGCTCACGTTCTGAAGAGCCACACTCTGCCCAGCTCAGCAGCCCTGGCAGCCCTGGTGTGAGTGCCTGGTGGGGCTGGCTGCAGCCACGGGCTGCCTGCACTGTCCCTCCTTTACGCTACAGCACGGACAGCTGTGGCTCTGCTGGCAGAGGACTTGAGAGCTGGTGGCTTTGTGTTGGTGACTGCCAAGGATGAGCATCCTCACAACCATGTTCCTTGTGCCGCTTTTTGGGATTTGGCACGCCAACATTTGAATTCTAGCTCCTGAAGCATCCTAGGAGAGTGATTCTAGTTATTCTTTTCCTAAAAGGGAAAAAGTCTGTTCCTGGCATATGTGACTGCACAGTACGCAAGCTGGAGTGAAACGCTCTGTCCTGCTGCTGCACAGCTTCTGAGGCCAACAGGAGCAGCTCCTGCGTACAGTCATGGTCACATGGAGAAAATAAAATGTGTGCTTCATGCTGGGCCAGACCTCAGACGCTTTTTTTCCCCAGCAAAACTCTTGCAGATGAGCAGGAAATCCCTGCCTTAGTGTGGGCAATGATTTTGGGAGATGGGCCTGGGTTCAAATTGTTCCGGGGGTGACCTGATGAAAGCGGGACACAGAAAGTGATGGATGGAAAAAGGGCAGCAAGAGGCTGTAAACACGCAGCAGCATTACCACTATAGTTCAGAGCCACATTTTACAGATGGGAACAATAAGAAGCAATTACACACATCTGGGCGTCTGCCCTTCAAAATTAAAATTCAGATCGATAGGGTTTGAATGTAGCAAGCTGGAGGAGTCTGCTTGGGGTTCAGAACAGCAGCTGCGTGCAGACTGCTGAAATATTAAACTTCCATCATCTGAGGCTTTTTGTAACCTTTTGAATCTCTTATTAGTGTTAACAAAACACTCACATCAGGGGGTGATTTAAATTCTGGCCACACTTTCCAGCTTAATTCCAGAAGCCAAAAATCTCTTTCTTTTTAATGCTGAAACTTGCTGATAGCCCTGAAGAAAATGTTTAGCCACAGAAGTAAGAACCTAAAGACCCAGTGCTCCTCTAAACCACGCGCTGGCAGCAGGAGGGAAGGGGCAAGGTTTTTCCCCTGGCCACAGAAGCACCCAGGCATTAAAAGTTCTCTGGAAATTGCCTAAAACTGGGAAGAACAAGACACTGATCTCAGCAAACCACCAGCTGCCATTTCCACTGACACACAGCTCCTTGGCCAGGTCGCATGCAGCAGGGAAGGCACCACGTAGGCATCACTCAGAGGGACAATTCAAAGGAACCAAGTGTCAGAAAAGCTTCCTGGCCACATTTTCAGTCCTGAAAGGTCTCTGCCACAGCAGTGTCTGTGCCTCCTGCAACGGCCTTGTAACTAGAGACAAAAAGTAGGGACCAAGGGATTTAATTTCCCGTAACCTCAAGCAAAACTCTCCACAGCCAGCCACACGCATTTGGTGTGCTGAGAGGCCTTTGCACCATCTAGCCAGTTCTCTTCCTTCGTGTGCAAGATTGTGCAATCGTTGGTTTGCTCTTGGGTGGAAGGAGGATTTGCTCTGAGTCTCCCTAACATCTCTTGGTGCTGGTTGTGCTTGGGAATGGCTGAAATTGAAACACTCAGAGGAGAGGCCCCAAAACTGCTGCTTGAGACCACCTCCCTTGCAGCACCAGAAATGCATGTGCTAGCAAAGGGAAACTGCAGTGACTCCGTCCTCTCAGGAGTGCATTATCATCTTGCAGTCCATTTCATGCAGAGAGCCTAGACTTGCTTGCCATTCTGACCCATACATGTAGCTTTCTTCCTTTCCTTTAAAGTGTCACCATCCTATTTTTTGTCAGTTATGAACACCCTTCCTGCTGCCTTGATGAAGGGGAGATGGTACAATTTGCTTCAAGTTTCATTTCCAGTTGCTTTGTTTCAACTGGTTTTCAGTACATCTCTGTATCTGGTGTAAACCAATGTAATTTTGCTGGCTGCTGTGGAGCAGCAATGGTCCACAGCATGCAGAAATCACTCATCACTCTTTCTGATGATCCATCCTACAACCTCGCTACACCTCTCTCTACTTTGCACAGGGAAGACAGACTGCGCATGCTGCATATCCCACCAGCTCCCTTTCCAACATCACTTTGCAAGGCCAGCCAGAAGCTGCCAGCACTTCAGGCCAGGGCGTCCATTCCCCATGATGACCATCAGCGCTGTCCCTGCAGCCCCCTCCTAGCTGGGCCACCGACCCAGCAGTGCCTGAACACAGCCTGTGCAGTGTTTTTGAAAGCCCTTCAGACTGCTTTCCTGCACACTGTGAATGGGACATCAGTATGAGGATGAGAGCTCAACAGTCGGGAGGGAAGGACTGGGGAGCAAGCCCTCCCCATCTCCTGTGGGTCTGAGAGGAAAACCCCATATGGGGGGGGGGAGCTCATTCCCAGTGTGCTGCATCTGCCCCAGGAGAGGCAGCCTCCATCTCTGTCACGAACAAAGGGGATTGCTTTCCGCCAGGACTGTTACACGGCAAATGTAGGTCAGCTTAGCTTTCTGGGTGATTTTCAGCAGCCACACAAAGAACAAATAAGCTCTCAGCTCCTTTTTGCTAGCTGTAGCTGACCTCTATTGCCTTTCTCAGCTTTCCACTCCAGTTTGTGAAAATACAGCAGTCATGCCTGGATGAAGAAGTGACAGCCTCAGGGAGCAGGCTGGGGTTGTCAGGCGCAGTCTGAGTGCTGCTGGTGCCCAGCATGACCTATGTGTTGTGATTGCCAGGCTCTGGACGGGTGTTCCAGGAGGACATTATCCCATGTGAAGCCCAGCGCCAGAGGATGTGACCACCTTGCATGCACTAAGCCAAAACTCAGATTAGGTGAGGCAGTACCCACCTGTCAAGGCTCTGTGGACACAGCCTCGATGGACATTTTGGTTGCCCATCCCTGCGACTGGTTTGGTTGCTGGGCTTCGTGGCAAAGCTCAGACCTCTGGCAGCCCTTCTCACCAAAATCTGACCTGGAGCGCTGGGCTTTGTGGTACGAGGGAGTGACCTCGCAACATACCATGAAGGCAGAAGAAAGGGAAGAAAGCCGGGAGGTGACAGATGCTCTCGCAGTGCACCCAAAGCAACACCCCAGGCGTTGTCCCCTCCACCTGCACACGGGCAGTGCCCACCCTGACCTCTCCTTGCTGCTCCCGGCGCTTGGCCGTGCAGGAGCACCCGCCTGCGGGGAAACAAAGCCCTGCGCTGCTCCGCGCCCGGCACCCTCTGCCCACCCCCTCGGCAGCGCTGCCTTTTTGCAGTCTAAATGTTCCTTTTTAGAGTGCCTTTTATTTCCAGCTTGGAGAGCAGGGATAGAGATGGGATAGGGACACTGAAGTAGGAATTTACATAATCTGATTAACAGAGGATTATCCAATGGCTGCTGAACAGCCTTAGTGTGCTTGAGCTGAAAACCTTAGTATTCATTGCTCTCACCACCCTGCAGGACGACTGCACCTGCAGCAGCAGCTAATTCTCTCCTGGGGTCTTCAGGGAAGGAGAAAAGCAGGGGCATATTTTGATTATTGTTTGGGGGAGGATTGAGGGGCTGCAGCTTTCTGCTCTGCGGTCTCTAATTGATCTGTCTGCATTAGCCTTGAGGATGGTGAAAGGAAAGCCCAGCCACTTGGCATGGCCAGGAGCAGCCATCACCTTCGAACAAGAACAGCTTCTCTGTGTCCTCTGCCTTTCTGCACGGCAGGTTGGTGGGGCCCATCCAGATCTGCGCAGGAAGGAGTTGGGCAGAAGTGTCTCCCACATGCAAGAACCAGATGCATGGTTACCACTGTGCTCACCCTGCTCGGCCAGGAGCACACAGACATGTTCTAACAGCCCAGACAGCCTTTCAGGATGTAGCCCACACCTCTACTCCAGGAAAAATGCCATGATGTGGGGACGAGCACACTCAGAGCCTGTGAAGCCTCACACTACGTTGTCTTGTTGCCCACGAGCTGCCACATGGCCCCATCATCCAGCAGCTGGGCTGAGGAGGTGGTTACAGGACCCAGCAGCAGCCTGCAGAGCAGCTCACCAACAAGCACAGCCCCAGGCCTCCCCTGCAGTCCAGACTCAGCAGCAGGCTAAAAAGTCCTCAACAGAGCACAAGGTGGACCCCGTGACCCTTTAGGACGTACCACACAATTCGACAACACATAGCAGCATGGACAGGGCTGAGCTGAGCTCTCCCAGGAGGAGGGGGAGATGGAGGAAGTCCTGGTGGGACAGCAGGAGTTCAACAACACCAGGTCTGCACCCCAAACACCCACCTATGTTGAAGGGGTGAAACTCCAAGCTGAGAAACATGCCAACTGGGAGTGGAAAGGAACTGGGATACGGGTCTCTGGGTTATGTGAAATAGCAGGTAGCCTGAGCTGGGCCCTCCCACTCACATTCACATCAAAGCCAGGGGGAAGAGGATGGCCATTTGTCCATTGTACAGAGGGACCTCTGTAAGGCCAAGCGGCAAAAACAGGCTTTTGAACCTTCCCAGAAGACAAAGTTCAAGTTTCTAGAAGAAACGAGGCACTGCACCAGTAGAATTCCTCTGATACCATCACCCAAGACTAACTGTGAGCCTTGGCTTCCAGAAGCAGACTCCATCTGCACCATTAGGCCTGGAGATGCTGCTGTTTTGTTCACCCGTGGCTGCTGTGTTTGGCTGGGGTCTTTGAAGACCGGCACAGCAGCTGCTGTTCACAGATCTCTCCTAAGCAGATTTGCAGAGCAATGTATCTTTCTCACTCCTATCCACAGCAGTGTGGATGTGTTGTGCTACATAGCTGTCTGGTTACACAGGGACGCTGCAGGGTATCGTGAAGCCATCCTGCTCATTTATTCCTGCAATGCATGCTCTTCTTCTGAAGCAAGAGAGAAAAATCACTTCTGCCTTCTGGGGAAAAAAGTACAAGAGCAAAAGATGGAAAAGGGCCACCTGATGTGCTACAGGTGCTGACAGCACATGCAAGGTCATCTCCGTGGGGCATTTTCTTGGCAGGGCTGCGATGCAGCGAGCTGCCCCTTTGCACAGGCTCAGGCTCACACCCAGGGGCTGCCTGGAGGCAGGAGCTCCTCCTGGCTGCTGGCTGTCCTGCTTCAAAGCCGGGTGCAGTGGGAGGCAGCACGTTGTGCAAGGTGCCCGGCATACCACACAGTACCAATATTGCCACGCTCCGGGGTAGGGGTGTCTCCAAGGTACTTCTGTGCTCCGATGTAATTCTCATTCCTGGATTTAGCAGCTAACTATCATCATACAAGGGGATAAACTGCATCCCGCGGTACGAAAGCTCTCTTGCTTTGAGGAAGTTCATCTCTGTTGCTAAGCTAATCCTTCGTACTGGCGCCTGCCCAGATGCCAAGAGGGACTGACAGCAGCTCCGCTAGCATTTCTCCGTGCTGCATGCTGTGGGAGGCCTGCTTCATGCAGAGCTTCAGTTCTCTGTACAACTGCAGCCCAGTGAGATCCCCATGCAGCAAATGTTGAATCGAGACCCTTGTCTCCTGAGCAGGAAAACAGTCAAAAGGGAAAGAGACAAAACAGAAGTGAGGGCACTTGAACGTGTGGATGGATAAGATTCAGGCCCTTCCTTCAGTACAGGCCCACTGTGTGTTTTGGAGGTCGAGGGCTGGGACCTGGCATGACCCTCAGGCATCTGGTGGTGTTCCAGGAAGGGACATCATCATCACTGACCACACACACATGGAGACAACAGCAGCACCTGCTTGCTTGTTTGTGTGTTCCCAGAGATGGACTTTTATATGGTTCTTCCTCAAAGCTCAACAGACAGAACAATAACACTTCCCCACAGCTGCTATTGGTTTTCACAGAATCATGGAATTACTAAGGTTGGAAAAGACCTCCAAGATCTCCACGTCCAACCATTGACTCATCTCCCCCATGCCCACTATCCATGTCCCTCATGCCACATCCACACGGTTCTTGAACACCTCCAGGTATGATGACTCCACCACCTCCCCTGGCAGCTGTGCCACTGCCTGACCACTCTTTCTGAGAATAATTTCTCCTAATATCCAACCTGAATCTCCCCTGGAGCAACTTAAGGCCACTACCTCTTGTCTTCCTTTTATCCATGTAGAGCTGTCTGGCTGCAGTCTGATCGCAGGTGCACAAACCTGACCCTTAGGAGGAACAGAAAATACATACACACTACGGACAAAAAGAAGAAAATACTTTCATTTGGGCAGTGGGCACATTTCTCTCCATCAATCTCAAACCTGTGCATAGAAGCAGCTTCCCCTACCACGCGTGCAACATGCAAACACCAGGCAAAGCTGTGGGGCAAAAAGCACGCCGCGGGAACACGTTGAGCATCTGGGCCTGGGTTCACTGGCACTGCTTGGAGCAGGGAGTGCTTCTGTGTGTGTTGAGGAAACTGCTCTATCGTAGAGCCAAAAGCTGCTGCTCCAAAGCCTACAGCAAAGCTGTGACCTCCTGCTGCTGCCAGCTCTGCCCTGTGCCCCAGCCCCAGGCTCTCCACGCAATGCAACAACTGCCCTGGAGCACTGGGAGCTGGGCGCAGGAGCTCTGCGTTATTTATGAGTTTGGAAATCACTTGGTTTGCTGCCAGTAAACGGCCACGATTGGAAGGAGGGAGGGGAGGGCTTGTGTTCAGGTCTTCATTCTCTATTCATTGTGAGAAGGAGATCACTCCAGCTAACTGGCCCGTGGAGATAAGGGTTTCAGACAATCTGCATTAGCCTGATAAGCCAGGTTTGCATTGCAGAAAGATTATTTGTTAAGAACCTTGGTAAAACAAAATACAGTCAGAAAGCTTATCAGCACAACTCATTTCCACTCACACCCCTCCGACACTTCCCCCCCCCCCAATAAATAAAGCCCTGGACGGGGCCTCAGCTCCTCGGGAGGAGCAGCGCTGGGGGCGAGGGGCGGGGGAGGGCTGTGGAGGGGAGAACATCCTCGGCAGTCTCCTTTCCCCCTCCCCCTCGCAAGCTGCTGTGTCAGAAGGCCTCTCTCCAGCCCATGGTTCTGCCATGACACGGCCTCCTTGGACAAAGCCATGGGGAGAGCCCCACACACCCGAGGATGTTCATTCAATGCAAGCTCTGCCGAAATGTTGTTCTAAGAAGTAAAGCAGGAGATGGCCAGTCTGGTCCTCGCTCTGGCCAAAGTGGGAAGCGTCCAGCTCCGGGTTTCAACCTGTGGGAGGAGATGTTGGTGAGGACTGGGTGATGTTCAGAGAGGCCCAGAAATGGCACTGGGGAGGGTTTGGGCAATGCTGTGGTCTGGCCCATCCATGGCTTGCTCACGAGAGGTTCTGTGAGCCAGTGCTTGCAGGTTTGGACAGCACTATGTGCAACAGTGAAAGGCTGCCAAGAGGTGGGCCAAGGGACGGAAGGTTGATTGGCTCAATTTCTGCAAAATATTTAATAATATTTAATACCCACTGCATCCCCTTACACAGGGGGATGCAGGAGCATGATTTATACTGCCCTCAGTCCGCGTTTGTGGACCAGAATGTGAGTTAACACTGTGTGCGTGTGCATGGCTTGCACCTTTCCCGCTAAGGTGTATCTGCTGTGGAGTAAGTGCCTGCAATGCCAGCACAGCTGCAGTCATTTCAGGTGTGCTTGGGAATACGATTGCTTATTTCAAGCAGCATCCTTTCAGGCACAGACAGCTCCCTGGGGTTTCTGCACATTTGTCTATGAACAAGGCTGGAAAGGAATGTGGGAAAATAAGTTTGCATGGCATCTGTGTTTATAGATAGAGAAAAACCTTTCCCCAGGTGATAAGGCACGACACGTCTGGTCATGGAGCTGAGCCCAGGGCCCCTCCTGCCTGCCACAAACACCTTATGGCTTCCCAAAATAAAATGATTTTAAACAAATAGCTCTGAGCTGGCTCCTGTCTTTACCGGCTGTCACCTATTTAATCTTCTCTCCCTTCCCGTGTTTGCTCAGAAGTCCCTCTCTTTCAGTGCAGCTGGAAAGGTTGTTACTAATGGGCGACCAAGCCTGAATGCTGACAATGTGAGATGATTACAGCCGTCCAAAGAGCAAACATGCTGACTTTTCAACAGAAGATGCTCCTGCTGCTCCGATGGGCTTCTGAGATACAGCTCCAGACAGCACTGGTGATAAATGGGGGCTGGCATCAGCTCAAGATGAGAGGCCACGGGGTTCAACAGTCGCTCTACGGGAAAGCTGCTGTACTCAAGAGTTTTGACTTTTCTGGCTGGGGGTGACTGGCTAGAAGGAGCTGTAATTAGTTTATTTATGTCAAGGAGGGCCACTTAGTTTATTTTTGAAGTGGAAGGAACAGTAATGGCTGAGCTGGTGAAAAGAGTGAAGCACCAGGACTGCTCAGTGTGTATTTGCTCCAGGGTAACAGACCGGCCAGAAGACCCAACCAAATGGCAACAAGTTGTCATAAAGTTTCCTTGAACTGATGTTGGAACAGAATCAAAGCCCATGAGACACAACCTGCCATGCGTGAGTCCTTGCTGGGATTTAATGTTTGCAGATGACAGAAAGCTGGGAGGAGTAGCTGTGGGCCATGCTGCCATCCAGAAGGACCTCCACAGGATGAAGAGGTGGGCAGACAGGAATCTCGTGAAGTTCAACAAGAAGTGCATGGTCCTGCATCTAGGGAGGAACAGCCCCTGGCACCAGGACTTGCTGGGGGCACCCGGCTCTGCAGAAAAGGGGCGGGGGGTCCTGATGGACACCAGCAATGTGCCAAAGGTGTCCTGGTCTGTTAGGCAAAGCATCACCCACAGATGAAGGGAGGTGATCCTCCCCTTCTACCTAGAGTTGGTGGGGCTGCACCTGGAGTGTTTTGTTCAGTTCTGGGCTCCCCAGTGCAGGAGAGACACATGCATAATGGGGATATCCAACAAATGGCCACTAAGGTGATGGAGACGATGAGAGAGACAGGAATGCTCAGCCTGGGAAAGAGGAGGCTCGGGGATCTCGTCAATGTCTATAAATACCTGAAGGGAGGGTGCAAAGAGAATGCAACCCTACTCTCCTTCAGGCAGGTGCCTGCAGGCATTCCACTTCGTATCATCTAAAGACAGTCACCTGTTCGCATGGATATGGGCATTTTTAAAGTGATGTGAGAACACAGAATCACAGACTGGTTGGGTCGGAAGGCACCTCAAAGCCCACCCAGTTCCAACACCCCCAGCCATGGGCAGGATTGCCACCCACCAGATCAGGCTGCCCAGGGCCCATCCGACCTGGCCTTGAGCACCTCTAGGGATGGGGCACCCGCAGTTTCTCTGGGCAGCTGTGCCACCACCACCAACAGCAAAATCTTCAGATGTAAAAGTTTCCCAAGAAGTTGTGTTTCACAACATATTTTGGCGGAGCTCCACAGAGCTACACAATCACCTCAGAGAGGTTCTGCCCTCCTTCAAGCGGTCTCTGCCCTTGGGATTTCAAATTGGGCCTGTTTCTAGCGTACATTTGTAAGACACATTCCAAGGTTTTGCAGGCCTCTTGCCTTATGTGGTGCGAAGTACGTGGCTTTCCCCATCACCTCTGTGGCAGAGCCCTGGGCAGACACGTCAATCATGAGGTTATTTGCAGTGTCCTCATGAGCTACTGCAACTTGAGAAGCGTCATCTGCAGCACATTCCTAAATCATTCACCCAGGTTTTTATTTTAAACGATGCAGTGACTGCTTTCCAATTATCCAAAAAATAACCACAGTAATGAGAGTAAGTTTGCAAGACTCCTTGCTGCTCAGCCTATCCAAGTTTCCATTCAGAATTGTAAAGGTTTCATTTTGAAACGTCAAACAGAAGATTTCTGCTTCAAAGATACATGAAGAAAAAATCCATCACAGACCTTCAAAACAGTAGTTCAGTTACTGGCCAGGTTGTTATAGAATCCCAAGCACATTTCCATTGCATTGTACCCACTAACATTCAAGCTGATAATTAAAGAAGGTATTGAGAAATTTTAGGACCAGAAGGGGAACATTATGAGCACGCAGTATGATCTGCAAAGCACCAGGCAAGAAATTTCAGTTATTTCCACATAAAGCATTTGACTACTGTTTTAAGCTGGAGGAAAGATCTATTTCAGGAAAACAGGCACTACCACAAGTGTTCATTTCCCTCCTTTCAGAATGAAACTTTCAACAACCCTTCATTTCTTCAAGGAGAGAGCTTTTACCCACACCCCTTAATTACAGCAGTGACTTGGATTTGATAATACTCATTCAATTCATAAGCCGTGCACTCCGTTGCAGGCTAAATAGTAGGACATTTATGTAAAAAGCTAAGCTTCAACAGAGAACTCGCTATTAGGCTAACTAAGGCTATTAGGGAAAATCATCAACTGATGGAAATCAGCTGCTGGTGCCTATTTATCAAAGCCGAGAATCTAGACCTTCATATGCGAGGGCTGGATATCTTTTATGCCTGCCTGTGCACAGACCTCCCGTTCCTGTATTTCATTCTGCAATGCAGTGTGATATAATTACATGACTATAAAGAAAATAAGCCTCAACAGTGAGGCAGCTGTGCCAGAATCTCTTGAGCTGCTGTCTCAACTCGGAGAATTCTGTGAACGTACAATAAAGAACAGAACTGCTAGTGGAAGTCTGGTTGTTATGAAGGAAGGTATCTGTTATTACACTGATGTCACCCCTTCAGTGTCTCATTCATCTGTGCAAAATAAACAATTCCGAGTGACAGTGAAAAGCATAGACTGCTTTTCTCTTGAGCTGACAGACTTCATGACATATGACAAGGGGAGAGAATTCTAAAGCAGCAAAGGATACAAACTGTTTGTTTTTAACACCGGGAGCCAGCATCTCCCAGGGTCTGCTTCAAGGGAAAGGGCATAACAAAATCAGCCATTTCTTTTTCATTTGGACAGCAGAGAAAGACTTGGGGCGTATTTTCACTACTCTTTCATATCTGTATCATCACACAGTTTTGTCTGCCTTCCATTTCTGACTTGAAAAGAAGATTGGGGTGAAACATACACAGACCCTTCTGCTATTAGAACGTTCCTTCTGGGCAGATCAAAAGCATCAGCATCTCCCTCAGATGCTTGTTGCCCTGCACAGCCAAGCGTCGTCTGTTCTGTGCAGGAATAACAGGATTGTTCAACAGCCCCAGTCTGGCTTAGACGTATCCTTCCAAAGAGCTGCGTTGCAGTGTCGTAGTAAATGATCTAATTTTCTTGCGCTCAGGACTGTGCACTTTCTTATTTCCACAGTGGGGATTGGCTTCACCATCGTTCTCACTATGAGCTGTTAGTTACTCAGCTCTAGCATTTGATTCTAGAAAAAACACCTTTCTTAAGCTCACACACAAATGATGATTCAATGGTAATTTTGTAAAAGCAGAACATCATTTAAAATTACAATGGAATCATTGAAAACAGTTAACTCACTCCAGCTGGAAGCCAGGATTAGCTACAGTTTATCCTCAACTACAGTCACTCCAGTTCGACACGTCTGATGTGTTCTTAGAGACCAGCAAAGCCAAAATCTCCATGCATTTTCATGTGTAACATCCTCCAGAATTCTACGCAGGCAACCTCAATTTTACTTCCTCTAGTTTACTTTTATCTCCTGCCAATCACAGAGAGAGTAAATACACCCCTTCCTTTTTTGTAACAGCCTTTTATGGACTTCGGAAATGTGCCATAGCTCTTCTCTTGAAGCCCTTCTCTTAAGCAACCCAATTTCTTTGAACTTTCCTTGCAGTTATTCCAGAGCTTTGAACTTCTTGTTATCCTCTCCTAGGCTCATGGGCATTCCTGAGTAGGGTCTGCTGTCTTTAACAAACAAACAAATGTAACGTGCTTTGTTTGCCACATGAAAATGAAGGTGCTCCAGTTGGTAAAGACCTTAAATACACGCAGTTAAGAGAATATAGTAGTCGTCCTCTTCGTAGCATTTTCAAAAGGAAAGTAGTAAGTTAAGAAGGTAAAACAGAACTAGAACTAAGAATATATTTCAGATTAGGCAATTCAGGGAAACCATGTAGGAAACAAATGCCTCAATCTGGGTGTCTCTTTGGTATCAGCATCACCGCATGCCTTCTAACCAAACCAGTTCTGTGATGTTTACACTCCTGGGACAATCCTACAAGCAGGAAACATGGAGCTGGATCACTGCACAAAGCATTTTAGCAGACATGCAGAAGTACAATGTGCTTGTGTAATTGCAAGATCCTTTTTTCTACATGTGAGCACCTTCTATACTCCAACCACCTCTGTTGTGGATTTTGATTACTTATATTTTGAAGTCAATAAAAACATAAATAGCAAAGCACACAAGCTTGGGCACCCTGTAGGCCAATCTGACAGTGTCTGAGGAAGCAGCATTAGTCATCTTGACCATCATGGCACGCTTAAAGTCTTCTCTGAGTTCCAGCCCCAGTCAATGCCCTGGCAGACTAGCTTTGCTGCTGCTGAGAATTAACTGCAGAGTTACGCATAACTTTCTACTGGGCTAAGAACAGCAACGTAACTTCATATTTTTCTGCTTCATCATGTGCTCAGTTATGGATACAATCTGGCATATCATCTTGGAATCATATGGGGCCAAAAATGTGTTCCGGTTTAATGAGAACCAACAAATGTTGTGGAACAGGTGCTTGCTGTCCTTCTCAGTTCAACCTTCTACTTTCTGCCTGCTGACTCCTGTTCCTGATTTTCCAACTTCTTTCTGACCCCAGAGAAAGTTCATATTTTACTCTGCTGGCAAGCAAGGCAAATACACGAAAATATTTTCAATAGGAAGAATAAGGCCCACAGGTAAACGCAAGTAGTTGATGCCATTTTGCATTCTTTTTGAAGCAAAAATCTATTGGATGAAGGGGACACTGGAAAGTGAACTTCAGAGGAGAATACTCTGAACACACCACTGTTTTGAAAAACAGCTTTGCAGTAGGAGCTGCGAGACTAGATGAATGTTGATGAAGATACAAACTACTGCTCTGTAAAACAGCTTCTACAGTGAAGAAAATGATAGCACTCCAATGCAAGTGGCAGCAAAATCTCAGCCAAAATAGCATCACTAGTACGCAGTAAGTCAAATCAGAATGTGGCATAGCTGACATCTCAAATTTATTAAAAAATAAAAGCTCAAGATAAACAGTCAACAAGCAATGTAAGAAACAGCTCAGAATTTTTACCTTTGCATTATTTTGCAGTAACTACAATGACTGTGTTAAATGCTGCCTGAGATGACAAAATCAAGAATGAAACCACATCTTGAGTAGCAAATTAGACTCTCATTCTTTTAACCAGTGTTAAATATTCATTTGTATCTTCTGAAAATATTTTAACTTGAATAACTTATACAGTTATAATCAAATATTTAAGACATCCTCTCTCCCAGGGACACACATTTTTTCCCTTACAAATTCTTTCCATCTACAAAGTCAAACATTTGACAGGATTACAATTTTCTGATAGAATCTTTCCTTTGATTCTTAAAAGATCCATTATATTTGTAAAACTTGCAGGCTTATTGTACGCTATTAAACAAAGAAGTCAACAACAACAACAGAGCTCTGAGCACTAAAACCGTGAGGACACCGGCTTTTACAATTTTAAGGAAAAAATACAAGAAAAAATCTACCTGAGAAATTATCCCTTTTGACACAATGTTTATGTTTGTAAATAAATGGCAATAGTAGGATTTCAGCTCTCTTTCTTCTTAATTAGGCAAAGTTACAGCACCGCTTCGAGCCAGCAGGTTTTTGTCAGAAGCTGAATAATTTAATCCAGAGCCTCAGTGGCAGGAGAACTTTGGAACACAGAAGACTAGCAGGAGAACATATGCAGAACACTCCAGGATGAAACAGTGGGGAAGACCCAGAGTGCACCTGGAATGATACAGTACTAAAACAGCCGCATGGCAGCGGCCATTTCATCTCTTCAGAACTGTATACATTTGGGTACATACCCTGAAAATTGCACATCAACAGAACGCAAAACACACACGACCTTTCCAGTAAAAATGTGGAAGACAGCAGATAATCCTCCTACTTTACCAAGGAATGAGTGGATCCAGATCCGTTGCAAGAAAACAGGAAAAACATTCACTACCGTGACACTTGTTCATAAGTAATTCTGGGTCTGCACAACGTACTAGTCGTAACTCACCAGTAACGCTGATGGCCTCACCTTCCCTGCACAGCAGGGCTGGAACAAACCTGGATACAAGCTCACGTGAAAGCTATTATTCCGAACCAAAATACTGAGCTAGAAAGCTTGTTTCACTGACCAAAAACACAACCAGAAGCAAGACAGAGTTGTCAGGCTTCCACCCTTCTCATCCAAAACCTGATGTTACACTAACACTTCACTTGCAATAACACTATTGCAAATTTGATGGAGCAGTTAGTATTTGTACACATTTCTGCTTACGCTGTGATTCTCAGAGATCTCATGCTGTTAAACAGAGACGTATCAATACCTTCACTTCTATCTATTTGTAAGAAAGAAGGGATAGCTATGATCCTCTAAAATCTGCTCAACTCCTAAAGAGAGGACACTAATTGGGACATTTAAACCAAGTAATTCTGTTTTTCATGGGAAACACTTTCCTGCAGCATCCACCCTTACGTTCTTAAAAAGAGAGAGAAAAAACACATACTATACCCTGTGGTTATTGCATGCAGTGGTTAGTTCATGAAAAAAACAATTGTTACTGGAAGATCTCTGATGCAGATTGTGCTTTTGATTCCTTCCTTCCATTCACTTGATATTACACCACTACCCAACACATGTAAAGCAGGAGGGTCACACAGGTTCTGAAGTGAAACATTCCACTCCAACAGGCAACCTGTTACATATTGTAAGGATACATCAGTCTCAAATTAAATGCATTTAAGGGACTCATAAATTGGATGTTTAAAAGTTATAAACTCACACGAGCTCTTCAGAAAAAAAGTAGTAATGTCTCCAGGATTTTCCATCCTATCCCTCTTTTGAGCTTGAGAAGTGAGCAGTCCCAGGTTTTTGATGATCCCCAGAAAGTCCAAGCCACATGGCTGTGGTTTTTGCTTAAGCAGTCAACTGCCCATACACTTACTGCAACATTTTGTAAATCTTTACTTTCAGTTTTCTTTCTCTTCAGTTCCCACATTCTGCCTTTAACTATCCAGACAACGCACAATTAACACGTAAAAATTATCTGTTGAGCAAAAAATGGAAAATGTCTCCTTCGGAAACAGATGAGAAGTTATAAAAGTAACAGATCTCGATGCCTTTGGGAGACAAGAAATTGCAGGCTGGCAGTTTCAAAGATACCAGGTGCTCTCTGCAAGCAGAGAGGTGATCAGTAGATTTGAATAACTTCATCCCACTCCTCAACAGGCCAGACACCATTGTACTGCACATTGGATGGTGAGCTCTTCCAATCCCATGTCTTGACAGGAACCTTCCAGTCTGGGCCATAGTTGGCTTCAACATACTGCAGAGTTTCACAGGGCACATGTACCTTGAGTTCTACAAATTCAGTCCAGCACAGAGTAAACTTTGGGAAGAGATACCTGCACCACAAAAGAACATGGTCATTAGCAGAAGACATGCTTAGCAAATTTAAGTCAGTCCATGGAGAAGGCAAGCAAACTGCAGCGAGTGGCCAAGTTGCATTTATAGATTTTTTTCTTATTTCATAGTTTCCTATCTATGAAGCGTCATTTACTTACTGGACAGGGGTGTTATCAACAGTAGCTGGTTAACATTTGTCACATGTTCTTGTGGAGGAGCACTTCTACTTCTATTGCTGTTTATTCCCATATTATTCTGCCATTCTGTCACATAAAAGAAATTACTTAGTCCCTGTCTCTGTCTCCTACTAACCCACTTACAAACTGAAATTAAGCTACCTTGCTTAGAAGGATATCCAGATATTTGACACAGTTTTCAGGAAGGAAGATTTTGATAAACACAACAAGAAAGACTTTATTTTGAGTCAGGCATGGAAATCAGATGTATAATTTTTTATAAACAAGTGTTTACCCTTCTTCAATCTTATGAAACAAAGCATTCAATTCCCCTCCAGTAACCCCGCTTAAACACAGTGCCCGGCTTGGAGCAGCTGCAAAGAATTAAGATACAGCTGCCACTCTGTACTTGCTGAAGCCTCCTTGGCCAGTTTAAATTATATATATATATGTATTCTACCAAACCTGCTTTGTTCTGTACCTGCTCTTTTCTGTAGAGAGGTCAACATAAGCCCTACCTAGAGGTATGCTGACACTAGTGGAAATTCACAGCTAAATTTCAGTTTGATCAGAATGACATCCTATAGGAGCCCATTAAACCAAACTGCATGCACTATTCCTGCAGAGGATCACTCCTACTTCTTAAGTCTTTCACAGAAAAAAGTGATCTAAAAATTCTTTTTTGCAGGTTAAAAAGGAGTCACATAGACCTAGCGCCTTTGAGAACAAAATTACAAGCATGTATTTGCATGAATTAAACATCTAGCAAGTTCCTCCAAGTACAAAGCAAACTTTATATCTAAAAGCTGAGCAAACAAATTTGGAAAATAAAACAACGTTGCTTTTATGCTTTAAATGGAGGTGAAAAAGAGTGATCAAGCACTTCTGAATTCTTATCTAGGGGCTGATGATTAGCTCTAAACTAAACTAAAAAGCAAAAAAAAAAAAAGAGCCAGCTACCAAGGGGAAAACAAAGCAAATAAACTTTATTAAGCAGGTCTATAATCATCAAGTAGATATTTACCTCTTATTAACACAGGAAATCATTCATATATCAAACTGAATTGCAGTGGGTTTGCATGCATAAGCAAAAGCTATCAGCAAACTACTGAAATAATATATTGTCTGAAGAGTGAACTCTGAATAATCCATTTTAAGGAAAATGAACTGATGATTTCAATCAAACTATCTAATATGCAAATTTAAGTCAGTTGGAAACTTCACCAAATTAACTATTATTAAAATTGAATGTTTACATTCACTGATGAAAAATACAACTTTTGGTGATGTTTCCCACCACTGGAATCCTTGCTCATTGTTCACCCATTCCATGTAGCTCAGACAGGGCCAGGTACTCCTGTGCACACACACTGTTCACCCTTTCCTCTTCCAATTTCAATCTCATCAAACTGAGAATATTTTGTGCTTACACAAAGGCCTCAATATAAAGCAATTACAGAATCAACTCACTTCAAGGATTAAAGCATAACGTATACATTTGATTCACAGGATTGGTTTCGGTAAATGCATATTCTATGCTGAAGAATGAAACAGTTCAGCACGAATTTTGAAAAAAAAAAAAAAAAAGAGTTTCTGTTGTTGATACTTAAGACAAAATTACGGGCCACTTATGATTTTGCTTGTGTTTGCAAGGTTCTGGAAGTATTTGTATCCATAAAGAAGCAAACGATATAGCAAGACTTGTATGGTTTAGAAGCTCATTTTGTCAAGGCAGTAGAGAACAAAAATGGCTAATGAAAAATATTTTCTAGACTAAATGAGAAATACTTTCATTCTTCATGCTTTTATTTAGCAAGATGTATAGAAAATACATGTGCACAAATATTTAGTTTTTTGGAAAAAAAAGTTATTTTACCCTTCATTTATAAAAAACAAATATCTTCAAATAAAGCCATCACTCCCATCTGTGATGACCTATTAGAAATCAGTATCTCTCCTGATGCCATATGAACAGCAGGTGAGATTCCTTCAGAGCCACTGAAGTGGACTTAACATGACCAAATAATCACTTCACTTTTGACTGGCCTCCCTCCTTTACCTACCCTCAACATTTTGAAAGGGCTTGAAGACTAAGCAAAATTGAGGGTCTCGAAGTCTGACACTAAAATGCACTTTTGAAAGAGAATGTTGACTCTACTGGCATGGAAACAGATGTTTCAATTTAGACACACCACAAGCACAGAGAAAAGAACTTACTGCTCAGCTCCATAATTTTGAATGGAAAAAGAAGACATTAAACCTGCTCTGGAGAATGACTAAACTGTTGCTACATTCTACGAAACACACATTTCCTATGTATATTCTATATATTCTACGAATATTCCAGTAATTCTCCCACTGGTCTATTTTTAAGCACACCTTTTTACTCTGGTTGTCAAAATATCTTCCTCGATCTTTGTTTATCATTTCAGAACAAAGAGAACTATGGCAAGGAGTCACACGCTATCACCATCTGGATGACAGCATTCACTAAGTTCCTGTTAGCTATCTGTAAGCAAATGCAGTTCAGGCAAAATATGGAAGATAATGATACCCTATGTAAGTCAACAAGGCTTTCAATTAGTCTGCAGGTTTCTCTTGGTTAAGGTGGGTAATGGAAAGAAACAAATCTAATTATCAAAACCTTCATTCAGCTTGCTGAGTGGATTAAGAAGCTGTTGTACTTGCTGATTTAACACTGAAAAGAATAAAGCAAGAAATGTGGGGTACTATTTACAATTCCATTTTCAGAACATGAACAAGAAGAATGTCTGCTGTACTTGTCTGCATTGCTGTCGCAACATTATAGTCAACGAAGTATTCCAAATCATTACCACAACATCCAAAACGATGGGGTTTATTTGCAAGGACAATTGAAACTTTCTGGCATAAGGTTCATCAAGGCAGATGCCTAAGGATTTGTTTTTTACTAAACAAGTTTGTGCAGCAAACAGTTCCAGAGACTTCCTTCTCATCTTACCTCTTTATTTAACTTAGAGCTTGCACACTCCAGATAGCATCTGCTTGATACATGACATGACAGTGTTGTTTTAGATTTCACAAGAAAACTGACATTTGACAGGCCCAGCACTTCTCTAGTAAGGCACAGTACCATTCCCTTTCCACTTCTGTAGTCTCCAAGTACAAAATCTCCTTTGATTCTCCTCTGATAACTGCCATAAAGAGCAGAGGCTTTGCCAGACAAAAGACACACAATACAAGATGCTAACACCAAAACCTAACTTGTTCAATTTTTTTCCTATTAGAAGTATAAATACAGTTCATACTTAAATTTCTTGCCCGATTTTGCCTGAGTTCCTCCATTCCATATGTGGTCATCCTCTTCATAGAAGAAAAAAATATCAAGTTTCACATCACCTTCTCCCTGGAAAGAGAGTTCCAAACTGTCTTCTACCTGCAAGACAGAAATACAGACTGCATATACTCATAAAAATACAAGGCTACTTAGCCAGCAGGTTTCAGGGAACAAACTTATTTTCATCAATGATGCAATGACTCCTATCCTAACTGTAGAAAATACACTAACTCAGCAAATTTTTTTTGGTGCCTTAAGAAAACTAGAAATTTTCTGCACCTCAGTGGGCCTGTCTTCTCTTTTCCTCCCTGAAGCTCCAGCACTATTTCCTTACCTTCTGCCACAAAGTCAACACAGAGCTATTTATTCAATGATCTGTTCTGTAATGTCATTCTGCCTAGGCAAGTAAGTCAGGACCCCTCCAGTCTTCCAGTAGAACACAAAAGAGCTGTGTGAAGAATGGTAGAATTCTAAAGCACACCATTTCCATTTAGATGCTTAAGGTAAAACAGATGAAAGTAGAGAATGACGACTTTTCCTTGCCACAAAGCCTTCTTCTCTATTCAGAAACCATTTAAACATAGCTGTCTTAGAAGAAAAGGTATTATGGTATGGATTTAAAATAAGAATTGAAAAACTGCTCGTGTTGTGAGTTAACCCCAGAAGGCTACTAAGCACCACACAGCTGCTCACTCACTTTCCCCCTTGCTACCAGTAGAACAGGAAAAGACAAGTGACAGAAGAGCAAGAAAACTTGTGGGTCAATATAAGGACAGTAACAGGTAAAGCTAAAGCTGCAGTTGCAAGTACATCCAGACAAGGGATTCATTCACTATTTCCCACTGTCAGACAGTTGTTCAGGCATTTCCAGAAAAGCAGGGCTTCGTTATGCATAATGGACGCTTGGGAAGACAGATGCCATAATTTCAAATGCCCTTCCCTTCTTTCTTCTTTTCCTCAGATTTTTTTTTAAGGAATATCGTTTTGGTCAGTTCGTGTTCATGCCCCCTTCCAGCTCATTCTGCAACGCCATGCTAGCAGGGCAGCATGAGAAACAGAGAAGGCCTTGATGCTGTATGTGCACTGATCAGCAACAGATAAAACACTGGTGCGTCCTTAGTGCTGCTTTGGGTCACAAATCCACAACATAGTACCATATCAGGTACAAAGAAGAACGTTAACTCTATTCTAGCCCAAACCATTATAGCTTGGCAAACAAAACTTCAGTTCACTGTGAAGAGTACTGTCCGCTTAATACTACAACAGACCAACTTTTACGGCTGTATTAGCTCTGCTCCATGAACAGAAAATGGCTTGCTATAGATTTCCAGCTATCCTCACAGAGTTCACACAACAGCCTACTGCAATTCATGAAGGAACTGGCAACATCTGAGAGAGCACTGTGCCAAAAGACTCACACAGAAGAGAGGAATATCAGTGAATAAACAAGTGATTAGTAAGTGTCTTCATTTAACACCTATTATAACATCTTCTATGATATAAAGCTCATTAGCACCAGCAACGATCACTTCAACTGTGGCTGAACTTCTCTACTTTTGTTTCTCTGTTCTAGCCTTTAGATTCCATTCTGCAAAAAATAAAGGTACACACAAGCTAATAATAGACAAGCCTAGTGCCCACCTCAAGAAATCCTTCGCTTTCTGCTAGCTTTATACACAAGAATGCAGATAATCTCAGAGCTATCACCAATCCCCTACCATCAGGCCCATCCAATATCAAACACTGAATTCTACCTTGATTCTTAAGTTTCTCTAGCAGCACTGACACAGATTAGACCCCTCTAGAACTCACTAAAATTTCTTCTGAGGTGAAATTCAGACTCCCCAAACAAGAATGAAGCTAATAGAAAAGGTGTTTCCTCACATACTGCCTCAGAGAACACAGAAAAAATCAGTAAGAGTACGTGTTTAGGTAAAACCCTCATGAGTAAAAGACTGTAGGAAGAGAGTTTAGATATCCAATTCTATGTAAACGAGCTGCAGCAGTACTCAAACTTACTAACCTACAGAAAAACACATTAAGTGAATTCTTCGTTATCTATGTACCTTGCCAAATTTGTGCTTCAATGGCAATCCTGCTTTCTGAAAGGCTGGAATGATATCTGCTTTATAGTCTCTTATAAAGATCCCCAAATCCACATCTTTGCTGTAAGGAATGACATTGCACTGTCTATACCAGCCTGAGGAGACAAAAAGGGAAAAAAATGAATCAGTTAATTTAGGAATACTTGAAATGTATCACAAAACAAAAGCAATACAAAAACAATTTGTCAAAAGGCAACCAGCTTGAAATCCTTGAATGAGGCCATAAACAAGACTTCTGCTTTCTCTAGTATCACATGAATCACATTGAAGAAAACACATTAGAGGGCTCCTCTGAAAGCAGAGCCTCCTATTTTATTATGTTGGCCCACAACATCAGAGGCGGATGTTGGTGCGATGGCAACAGAGGTTGAGTCTTCCCACCAATATTCCATTCCATGTTGTTGCTGTGTGACAGATGGCAGCAGAAGGGCACTCTGACACAATGGCATCTGGCACGGGAGTGCGGATGGAGCAAAGGATTGGGACTGAATTCCTTCATGTGGGAAAAATGGCACCCACTGACATTCATCAACACTTGCTCAACACTGATGGAGCCCAAATAGTGGATGATGGCACAGCGAGGGGTGGTGGTGCATTTCAGCAGTGGCAACAGCGCCAGTGGGGCACCTCCACTGGGGCAGATTGTTATGAGCAGGGCGGCGTGCAGCTCTTGTTCATTACTGGCAAAAATGCACAGCTGATGGTGGTGGCTACGTTTAAAAAGAGCGTTTTGTAGCTGAGAATATGCTCTATCAAATAGTATTATTGTGCTCTTTGTATCTGGTGTAATTTCCACGGGAATAAATAGAAGGCATTATTATCTGAGCAACCTATGTACTAATGCACTTACAGTCAGCTCCTTCCTCCAGAAACACAGGAATGAGAATGTATCAACTCTTCTGAAGAGAAAATATCTTCAGCTTTCTAATCTAACTGTCTCCAAGGAAAAAAAATTCTTTATCTGGGTCTAAATCTAATCAGAAATGAATAGTTATAGGGCTGAAGTCAAGTTTTTAATTTTAAAATATCATTTTAGATAATATCTGAGATATTAATTAACTTTGAAGCACTACTGGAAAATACTAGGACAAGAAGTGGAACATTCTAAATCTATTCTTTTGTTTGTTTCATTAAAGCAGCTTTAGAAACTGTTCATTCAGAAAATGACATCCCCTAGGACTAGAAGAATACAAGTCACCTGTGCACACATGATATTTCATGAACTATTTCAATAAGGAAAGAATCCTCACTAGTAGCAAGATACTTCTTTCAGCTCAACAGAATTCAAAACTTGTAGTGTCTACTCTACTCATTTAATCTTTTAATAAAAGACTGTACTTTTATATAAATAATATAAACTATGCTTAAAAGGTCAGTGATAAACATTAAATAATTGCACAGGAAGAAAATCAGGTGAGAGTCTACAAGGACATCAGAAAAAAGTGCCCATCATTGTATTTTCCAGCCAGCATTTCAATAAATTGTAAGCCAATGATTTAAGGAACTTCTATTACTTTCCAAGCAGAGATCACCACAACACAGAATCTGCCAGCAAAGCTTAATGCTTCACTTGGAATATGCTCATCATCTCCAAGGCTCAGACATTTCAAGAAAAATCATTTGGTAGGAGAAAAAGGCCTTATTTTAATAAAGCTAACATAGAACACCTGCCTCACACTCCACAAATACCACCTTCCAGCCTGACACATTTAGCTGCTAACCTCAGCTGACATCACAAAAGCAATAGAGGATAAAATGCTTGATGTTTCAGATGAATTATAAATGTTTTACCAAGGCAAGTTCCACTGCTCAGCCAGAACTTTACTCCCAAGTTGTTTAGTGTCAGGGCAGCCAGATGAAGCAAGGATTTTGCTCTTTTTCTGAATTCCACTGCATCAGCAGAGGCATCATCAGGATACAGCTGAAAAGAAAACATAAGCTGTTGTGAGAAAGCAAACTTTCCTCCCCATTTTTCAGTGTCCTAAGAAAAAATGGCCTTTGAAAATCTATTGAAGTAATATCTGAGCATTATCTGTTCTCACACATATAATCCAGTTTGAGAACATGCACTGGAATCACAGGTTAAATTTCAACTCTGAAATGTCAATATTTGTTTTTTCCAAACTGGCATAATTTAAGGTCAATGAAATAGAAAAAAACTATGTATATCAGACATAGATACTCAGCATGTGGCAACAACACACACAGTTCTTAACTCCGCTCACACTGAAGCCAATGCCCACAGTCCAGGGGAAAGCAGGGACATAATTAGAGTTACTCTGAGCACATTACAAGTTTATTTGGCGCCACCAAGTGTTACAATTGGATGTTTACAACTTCTGCTACAGAACTGTAGCAATGGGAATTGAAAATTATGCCTATTTCCCAGCTACAACTGTGATAACATCTTCTGTCATGAAAAGGCAAGAACAGTGAGGCACTCAGTCTAGGCAAACGTTCCCATATCAAAGTGAACAATGCACTGACCACTCAGCCTCACAACTGATTTCACTGGGGGCTCCTGGGTGACAAACACTTGAACACTTCTCAAAATAGATGCCAGTTACTCATTTCAGTATCAAAGTTCAGTATGCTTTCCCAAGCACATTTTCTTTACCTGTGGCTATTACTTGCTGGGGGTTTCAGAGTGGAAGTGAGCATGCTTACAATTTTGTCCTTTAGAGGTGAAATGACAACACATGGGTACAATTTGGGAAACCCAACAGCAGTACGTATGGGGAGCTACGGCCTACTAGAGTGAACAACGATGGCTGTCATGCACAGAGATCGAAGTAGAATTCCCTTTCTGAGATCACAAATGTCTAAATAATGGAACCTCTTGTGATCTCTTTTTTCCCCTTTCTGCAAAACTGGAGATCATTCAAATTCAGTGACCTGATTTCTGACTCCACAATCTTAACTGTGGTAACTGTTGACATTTAGCTCTTGACAAGCTAGGACAACAAACTTCCCCTACTCCAGCAGGAAGCTTTTCACTGTCTCCTAAATGAGGTAGTGATATTCTAAACATAGCACTCACAACAGTGATGAAAACATTAGCTTACAAGATCTAAAAGCAATGAGGAAAAACAATTTCAGAATGAAAATGCCTTTTCAAATAAACAGAACCAGGAACATGGAATTGTAATGCATAGCTCAAATTAACGTAAAAGCAAGTATTATTCAGAACTCTGAGAAATGCCATAAGTAAAATTTTAGACTACATGAAATCTGTTTAACAGTAAGACTGCGAGAGAACTATGGAAGGGTTGGTTACCTCATCTTTACATAGTTTTGGAAAACAGCAAAAAAATGCACTCACAACTCAAAAAGAAAGACCATGACTCTTCAGTCAAAGTTTTAGTTTACTACTATTTTCTAATTGTTGAGTCTCAGAGTCTGTATTTAGCTTTATGTATGTGAACAGTTCCATCTAAGACAAAAGCAATGAACTGTTCATAGGTTTGGGTCAAATGGTGAAAACGTACATCACATCTCAAGGACACTAACTGATTACTACTAACCTGAAAGAAAGCCCGAGCTTCTCTGTACCTACATTCAAGAAATCTGGAGCGTGACATCTCTTCTAGAAAACTGGACGGATTTTTTGGAATTTGAACTTTTAAGTCATCAATGGAAACAAGCAGAAGTTCAGGCCTGGATGGAAAGAAGGATAATAGGTTACTCCATTTAACTTCTTTACAAACTACAAGCCATTTTCTCCTCTAGCTCTGGTTAATAACTTTATACATACTACTCTCAGTGACTCCTCTGCCCAAACATACCCGAAGAAGATTAAGGAAGAAGAGCAACTAAAGCTTCAATACATTCCCCACACTCTTCCAAATTTTGTTTAAAAAGAAATTCTGTGCCTATAAGCCCACACTTAGCTTTTCAGATCAGTGTTTTCTTTACCGACTCATAACTTGCACTAAATTTGTTCAGATCTGCTGTTCAGTGCTTTTGAAAATTCAGGCTATTTATTTGGCTGTTTAAATATGGGATGCACTCTAAGAATCAGCTTCAACCAGTCCACAGAGGCGATTGGCCTTTAAAATTTAAAATCATTAAGTCTTCACAGTGAATGGAATGTTATATTTAACAGCTCATGTAGTCATTGCTAAATGTTTAGGAACACAGTCTGCACAGATTCCATGTTTTAAAAGGAAGAAAAAGGGAAAAACATAAATCTATTTATTTTGACCTGTGAAATGTCTGGCTGTTTTAGTATGACATATGCATATGTCATACAAGAACACTGCTCTCAAAGCATAGTGGTATCCACTTTGCTTTGAAAACAGTGACAAGATTTGCCATGATCTGTATTTCCCAAAATATTGCTATTGGAAGTGCCGTAGCAAAAGACCTTTACAGTAACTTTACCAATGTGAAGCAAAGTTTAAGCATAAGACTAGGGACAACTGATACCACCAATTCAAACATTTATGCAAATAAGGAGTCGAAGCAGCACTTTACAGCCACGTGTATCTAACCCATGCTTGATATCTAACCCATACATTTGTTGGTACTTGTCTTTGTGGTATAAATGTCACTCCTCTTTATTCACATTCTCTAATACTGGTCATTTAACTTATTACTAAGCAGATTTTGTTGCTTTCCATTTTCAACTGATGTTCAATATTTGTATTCAACTTTTGGATACATTTGATTGCAAGAAGAATGCCAAATATCTACCAGATATTACTACATCTCGTTACTGATAGGAAACTTGTTTTCAGTAATCAGAAGTGGATTTACCTTCATAAATTTATCTTACCTGCACTTTGAGAGCTGAATTATTCATAAGCTAGATTTTATAACTTAACTTTAGAAAAGGGTAACTTTATATACAGGAGAAATAAATTATTTTGGAAATGCTGTTATAACCTTTTGCCTCCTGTGTTGTGAACTCACTTTTCATAAGCTCCAGGGTAGCGACCAAAGTGGAGTTTCCGGAAAGGCACAAATTTTCTGTCCATATGTTGCTTGAGCCTTAGGGGACCATGCCAGAGGTAATTACCACTCCTCTCATAGAAGACCACCAGGTGAATGGCATGAGATGCCAGTTTAAAAATGTAGTGCAAGGGAATTTCAGTCCCAGACAGGTCATCCATGCCATCCAAGCGAGGGTCCTTGTTTAGAATCTTCAGCCATTGGAACCCCATTTTCTCAGCAGTTCTAAGAAGTCCCACCTAAAAAGGAGAGAGAGGGAGAGCCAGAAAGAGAGAGAGAAGCTAAAGAGAAGAGAAACCAAAATTGAATGCTAAATCCATGTTATTAACTGACATTATTCCCAAATTTCATTTTCTAATCAGATTTAAGCACCAACTACTTCACAATTTGCTACACCTTAAGATTACAAACTGTAACCAATTCCAACCCCTATACTTTCTTTTTGTATATTTTGACCATCCAATTATCAATAAAACAATAAAATAAACACTGGAAGCTTTTTCTCAGCCATTATGTTCTGCTTTCTGTAACACCAACAAAATAACCCTTTGCTGAATGTCTGCACAAATAATACGAAATGTAATCTAAGTTCTTTACGACACTTAAAAGCTATTTTCATTATTTTACTAAAAGCATTCATGTATACAGACAGCTATCAACAGATCTCAAAATTTTAAATATATTACTGTTAAGCCACTGATTCAGATCCTCATAGTTATTACTATGTATTCTATTATTCCATGCTTTGCTGAAGTTTTTGAAGCTGTAAGGACTGCAGTCTTCATGCTTTGGGATATTCCATTACAAGCAGATGATCATCTGCTACATTCAGCCTCAGTCTTGACTTCTTTTATTACTTCTCTTTCTGACTGCCTTGATCTTGCTACACATCAACTTCCTCTTAAAAAAAATTTAAAAAAGAAATCAATTCGCTTGCAGTGTAAAATGCACTTTCTGCCACAACATCTGTTCTTTATGGCCCACATTTTACATCTTTAATTCCAAGTCAAAACCAAGAAGCCTCATGCTTGGACTAAGGTTGCTCCTTCCTAGATAGCCTTCTCTGCACCTTCAAACTGTTCTCTAAAGTCAAGCTTAGGCTGAACTTGGTGTTTCCAAATCCTTGAATAACTAATACATAAATGATTACTGAAAAATCTTGTACAATGAATACAATTATTTGTCTAAATCTCACCAAACATTAACACTACATCAGGTAATAGGCTTTCCCATTTTCCTAGAAAAAGAGGGTGAAATTGTGGCTAATAAGAACCAATCAGCATCTGAAGACCCTTTCAGTAACCCTCTCCCTTGAAGTGTTTTATACAGGTGTATTAGCTTCTCTGGATGGCATTGACAGTAATAATAAGCTAAAAAGGAATGGGGAGATGGAGTTGTATTGGTGTTCTGCCACACAACCAAATTCTCTGTTCCTTGAATTTCTTAAGTGCTATGGGTAAAACAATTGCCTATTCAACTCTAGAGTGCCACCATTCTTAACTTGGGTAAGACTGCTTCAGTAAAATAGTTGCAGGCCGCTTTAATATTTCTTGATGAGGATGCAGAAAGGGATGTCAAAGAGAAAGGGAAAAGAAACAAGCCATTTATCACTGGCATCTCTGGTCTGTATGAATTAACCAACTTTATATTTTCAGATGACATAGCTGATGAATCTATCTTAGATTTAATTTTGTCCTTCATCACCTCCTACACCTCTATTTTTAACATATTCACTTAAAAATCTCAGACTATGGACGAAAAGAACAGGTGCCACTGCACTCAGTGACAAAACAAAATGGTGTAAGTACAAAGATGTACTGAAAGAAAGGTAAGCAGGCAGATTATGACAATCTTTCCATCCTTGTCACAATGATACTTGCATTTTCTTCTCAACAAACCCTCAGACTCAACATTCATTATGGCTGTATCTACACATAACAGGCTTAGATTTGCTCTTCTGTTTTAAAAGACCAACCTCTTTTTCCTTTTTGAAGATGCCATCTTATTTCAAGTGCTTAAGAATATTGCAGACAGCTTCTCAGAAACTTTCAGTTGTCTGGAAGGACTCTCAGTATAATCATCTTCAGATCACTTCTCTGACTTTCTTCAGAGTCAGGATTGCTATTCTCTTTCAACAACTTCACACACTAGTGCCTGAGTACCTTTTACTTCAAGAGCATTTCTTCTACCAACAGCCTTAAAGGCTCTACAAACAATGAATTCAGAGTCCTTAAAACAAACACGAAACCACTATGTCACAAAATCCTAGAACAGTTAAATTCATTAAAATACACTATGTGAAGGAGAAAAGACACTTACTTCGTGTTTCCATGCTTTGTCCAGTAGTGCAAAGGTAGTAAAGTCTCTTGGAGCACAGAAGTACTTGCATTCTGGACTAGTGCCATCAGAAGAACTTCTGATCTGTTCAATATCTTTATCAACAAGTCCCAGAATCAAAGGATCGATCAAATACACGGGTATATTGTGACTGGATATTAAGCCTAGGAACTTCTTAACCACATGCTGTTTGATAAAGGAGAAAACTAGAAGTTAGAAACATCATCTTTAATTGTACAAAAGTGAATACATAAACTCTTGACCAACAGATAGAAAAAAATCTTATCTCCCAATACATTATATGAGTGTGAGCTTTTCTTCCATAAACAACTGTGGAAATGGAAATTTCTTCTTTCAGAAGAGCAGTCTGCTCTCAGGCTCTCCATGTTTCTAAGACTAGAGGAAAATTCTTTCATATTTACTTAGAACTTTTCAAAAGTTAAAGTGATTCAGAGTGCTATTATCTAGATTAACCTCTAAATTAAACTCTAGATTCTTTCCAGCTCCAGATCAAGTAGGAAAGCACTTAAATTAAGAGATGACAGAACTAGATAGGGTGCACACATGGGTGCTGAAGGAACTCGCTGGTGTCATTCTGAGGCTATTCTGTAACATCTTGACTCTGGGATGAAACAAATTCCATGTCAGCTTCAGAAAGGAGGACATGGGGAACTCTCATCAGCTTAATCTCAATTCCCAAGAAGCTTTTGGAGCAAAATCCCCTGTAACATCCAAGCACATGAATGGGAAAAATGTTACCGGGAACTACACCTAATGATCCTGCTGCCTTTGAAGAAAAATTAGCTCTGTGAGCAAGGGGAGAGCAATGGATACTGCTCACATTCTGATTTTAGCAAAGTCTGCTTCCACTCAGTATCCTCGGGAACCTCAAATGGTGACATATGATCTGTGTAAGAGGACAAAAAGCTGCATGAAGAACCAGCTGACCAGCAGGCACAGAGCTGTGGATCAGCTGTACGAGGTCCTACTGACCACTGGTTACTATTGGCATCTCAAAGAGATTCCCTCCTAGTCAACGCTGGTTTATAGCTTTACTAACAATCTGTGTGATAATAAGGAGTGCATTCTCAGCAATGTGGCAGACTACACTGAAGTGGGAGATCACTCAACAGCCAGGACTGCCATTCACAGGGACCCTTATTGAGAGTGACAGGAAGGGCATCAAGGACAACCTAGGCAAATGCAAAGGCCTGCATCTGGGATAGAAGAATCCCGCACAATAGGACAGGATGTGGCAACTGAAGGATGAATAACTCCGCACAAAAAGCAGCTAAGAGTCTTGGTGGACAACAAGGGCAGTCTACAATACGCCAAAGACAGTTGGGTTCATCCAGCATTGGGAAGACAAGATCAGGAGATCTAGTGCTGCCTTTAATAGCTTAACTAGGAAGTACAGAGAGGACAAACCCAAGCTCTTAGAGGTGTACTCTGAAGGGTTAATCTTCTGATGAGGCAAATGGAGAGTAGAAGAAACCCGCTCTAACCTAACCAAAACATTCTTAGGCAGTGCAAGTCTTTCTTCCATGGCTTTTCCTGAGATACATACTCAGCTATGATTTATTTAAACACTGTTAGGAATTGTGAGAAATTGAAGATAAATTTTAGAACAATGCGGAGCATCCGCTGCCATTTGCACCACTAATCAGAAAGAAGCTTCATAATATCCACAGTCCACTAGTAACATCAACTTTGCATGAAGCCTAATGTGCACAAAGGGTGATTCAGCGAGAAGGTAGGAAGTAATCAGGGCACTCAACCATGGCCACACTGCCTAAGGAGGTAAAAGACATACCAAGAAGGCCGTGTGCCTGGTGAGAGGATTTAGTAACTTGACTCAGAGAATTTTGATAAAGTACATTTAAATGTCCATGAGACATGGAAGATTTACAGCAATCATAGCCACTCTGCTATTAAAAATGTAGCTGAGCTGTGTAACTGCAAGAATTAAATTTCGCAATTGAAAGTACAGTTCAAATCAGAAAAAAAAAATGATTAGAAAAGCAGTGCCGGGCTTTATGTCTGTTATATCTCAAGGTTTCTAGACGAGGCACGAAAAGGGAAAACAGCAGCCTGCTGTCTGAGCTACTAGTCCAGCAAATTGACCTTGGTCTTCCAACTCAAGCTCAAACACTCTTCCAATCAAACTGCTGAGTCTGTCCACTGGTTTGATGGTATCAACTATCCAATTCTGGTACAGGGCTTTGGCTTCAGAGAGGTGGAAAAATATGTATGAAAACAGAATATGGATCAACAGATATAATTTAGGCAGCAGAAGCACGTGTGCTCTACAGGCAGAGACAAGGCCACCCTGATAGTGATTTAAGCTATAGGAGCTGAAAAGTAAGCAGTGAGCTAGCATTATTTCTATAATTACAATAAACAGATCAGACCAGTAATCAGGAAACAGATCTGTGCAAAAACATCTATTTTCTTCTTGTCACTTCTCCAGCAAAACAGGTGCTTCTAACTGGAACTCAATCAGTAGGAAGAGATGATGATGGTAGCAAGCAGGAACTCATTCACATAGAGTAGCTTGGGCTCAGCGGGCAGGGAATCAAAAAAAGGACTTTAATGAAAACAACAGGACTGTGGATCATTCTAGCAACACTGTAAGATCAAGTTAGAGCTAACAAGAGTTCTGCCTACAGAATAGCAGACTGGAAGCTCAACTGTGACTGTATCACCTAACACCACATTGGTAGTTCCAACAAGGATGCCAGCTCCGAGAATAGTGAGACAGTCTTGGTGCTAGCAAGCAGAGCAGCTGGTTTGGATTATTTCCAAGTACAGTTCTTAACAAGAACACTAATCCTTATGCTCAGCAGAAACAGGGCACTTAAATGGCTATTTTGCTAACTAGCAACGTTATCATGTTGCATCCAAAGTCATCAGCTCCCAGAACACCGTTCTCCTTAAGCACCTGTGCTGTTCTTGCAGGAGGAAATCTGTTAATGAAAGACTTCTACAAACAGATGCTAACTGGAAGTACCATAACTGTGTTTTTGATTCCCTAGGACCAAGATGATGTTTAGGTTGCAATCAGTCCTGTAAATCTTCCGTAAAACATAACAAAAGAATCCAAATTTGAGTATGTAAGAGTACTCATAACAGTGGTCCTGAAGGCTGGAATAAGGCAACCGAGGAATGCAGAAATGTAAGATTTTGTTGCTTGTGGAAAGCTTTACAATCCAGCATAACTAAGTTACACGGCAGCTCAGCAACAGGCTGAGCTAGTACAGAATCATAGAATGGTTTGAGGCTGGCGGGAATCTTAGAGATCACTTTGCTCTAACCCCCTGCTATGGGCAAGGACACCTCCCACCAGACCAGGTTGCTCAGAGCCCCATCCAGCCTGGCCTGGAACACTTCCAGGGAGGGGGAGGCAACGCAGACACAACCTCTAGTGTACTTCAAGGTAACGTTTAATATTGAAGACATTGTACATGCACTTCATGGGACACTACAAAAACAAAGTTTTTTCCTTGTTTCCTCTTTCCTGCCCTTGAAGCAAAACTTTCTTCTAAGCACACTACAAAAGTCCCCAACAAAGCAACAGAACAAGAATTTTCTTAACTAGCTCTGCAGAATGCCTTTCTTTTCAAGTGTCCCAACTTCTAGCAAGCAAGGAAGTACTGTGTGACCTGAAACCTGCAGCTGATTCTTCTACTGTGATACTGTCAAACAAGCTACAAGACAAAAAGCCAATCTTCCCAACACTCAGTCCGAAAGAACATAGAAGCCTCAATCAAAACTTCTGTACAAGAAAGAACAAAAGTTGCTTTTTAAAATACAAATAACACTGGGAAGGACTGCACAGGCAAAAGCTGTTAAGCTGTAACTTTGTCTCAACTCCACCTTAAACTGACTTTTGAAACATGTAACGACCTCAACTCAGTGAAGGAAGTATCTTCTAGTTGTTAAGACAGAAACAGCCCCAGTGAAGACTTAAGAGAACTGAACACTGTGTGCAATTCTGTGCACATTCTCTGGGACCTGCAAAAGAATTGTGTGAGTCAATGACGTACATACCCATCTAGTGCTGTCTTGGCCCAACTGGCTTCCTCTGACTTTTGAGAAAACTGCTCCATTCTATCAAAAACAAAAAAAAAGTAAATTTCAGCTGAGTATCTGCTTATGATTTCTTAACAAGAATTTCAGGGGCATACATGAAGTTATAATTGTAGATGTGGTTATGTCTGCAGTCACCTAATTACAGCATTGGAACAGAAATTAAAACCTATTGCCCTGACTTAGTCTATTCAGAAGAATAAGGTGAGCCTTTGAGACTTGCACAGAGGCAAGGACTGCAGTATCAGATCTCAGGTTTCTAAGTCAATATGTCAGTAAACATAAAATAGCAAGATGACAAACATAAACACCATTAGGCAAATACCACTGAAGGAAAAGCATCAAGACAACACTCTCCTCTTTCCAGATGCACTCCTCAGGGCTTGGGTTTGCAAGAGGATATTTACATTGTAAAGTCGAGGCAGTTAGGGCTCAGCTTTTGGCCTTTAGAAACAATAAAACAGTGTTGTTCACAATGACCAACTGCAAGGAGGAAGTCAAAGGCTGTGGTGCAGTGTTGTCATCTAGCACCACACCTGCCTGCGTTTATTTAGAACATCCTCATCCAAAATAGCACAGTGTGAAGGTGACGGCTGTATGGTTCTACGGCAGAAAGAAGCGGAAGGGACAGGGCTGCAAGGAACTCCCTCATCCAATCCGCATTGCAACTGTAAACTACGAAGCCACGGAGAAACAAAGGTTACATTTATAACAACACGCAACATTTTGTCTGTTACAGAAAACGGCACTCGGTGTCCGGGGAGCGGAACAAAGCAGGACTTCACCCTTAACTTCTAGAAAACCATCAGCTCGGTGCTTTGGGATGCTCTTCCACAAAGCCCTCACTCAGGCAGCTGTAGGAAACAACGCGTTTCTTTCTAAAACACCGCTGCCGAAAGCCTCCAGCGNGCCCTCAGGCAATGAAGGCAACGAGCTCGGGTGAGGTGCACATCGGATCTCAGCTTTATTTATCGGTACAGAACGCTTGCAACGCGCAGCAGCGGGAGGCAGCAGGAGGCAGGCTGCCCCTCCTGCCCTGCTGTAGGGTGTGCCCGTCCCAACGCAAGGAAACACGACGTGTAACAGCTCCAAGCCGTTCTCTGAGGAAAAGCAGAAAGAGAGAAGAGCTCCTCCGCCTCCTCCCTTCGGTACTGGAAGGAGCACCCCTCAGCCGGATGATTCCCAGCCTGCAGTCAGCACTCCTGGAGCTGACACAGCCTTTCACAGGAAGGAAGATAACTTCCTGCTGTACAACTCCGGGGAAACCTGCTCTGAAGTTGCCTCACTGGAAGCTCACCAAGTTAACCAAGGAGCACTGACATCTCCTTCTGGCGGCACAGAACAGCTCTCGCCCCGGTCTCTGGCTGCAAAGCAAGCTGTTAGGTACTGCTGCTGGAACTTACGCCGTACAAACAGCGTACCAGCCGCATGGCTGATGGATCAGTACTCCAGTCAAAACAGACACTAGCTCGAGGAGAAGTCTAAAAAAATCTAAAGTGCTTAAGGCAGTTCTTATATCCCCATTTGCTAAAAAACAACAACAAAAACAACAATGGAACTAGCTGTTAGCAGCAAAGATTTGACGTCTGTGCAAACTATTATGTAACGAGTTCATCTTTGAGGAGTACAAAGTCACGTGTTAAGTTCATTTAGGACATTAGTTGTACTAAAACTTGCAAGTCAAAAATCACAGTATGAAACACTTCCTTCAAAGCATTAGAGAAAAAGATTAGGTGGGTCGCTCCGAAAGTAATGCCTCCCATTTACTTCCACAGAAACTACAACAGATATGAAGAGCATAACAACACCATTCGATAGAGCAAATTCTCNAAAGCCTCCGGCGGGGGGTCTCTGGGGCCTGAAGCCGCCCCACCGCTTCCCCGGGCGGTGCCGGGCCGAGGGCCGCCCCCGTTTCCCCACGAGACGCGGACTGCAGGCCGCGCCCTCACCTTCTGCGCCAGGTAGGAGCGGTAGTAGTACAGCTGGAACAGGAGGAACACCAGGCTGCTCAGGGTCAGCAGGGCCAGCACCGCGTTCTTGTTGACCTTCTGCATCAGGCCCGCGGCCTCTCATCTTCCCGCGCCGCCTCCCTGCAGGGAAACGCGCGCACGTTCCCCCCGCCGGGCCCCGCGCACGCCCCCGCGCCGCCCCCACCCGCACCGCGCCGCTCTGCNAGTCAGCACTCCTGGAGCTGACACAGCCTTTCACAGGAAGGAAGATAACTTCCTGCTGTACAACTCCGGGGAAACCTGCTCTGAAGTTGCCTCACTGGAAGCTCACCAGCACTCGGTTAACCAAGGAGCACTGACATCTCCTTCTAGCGGCACAGAACAGCTCTCGCCCCGGTCTCTGGCTGCAAAGCAAGCTGTTAGGTACTGCTGCTGGAACTTACGCCGTACAAACAGCGTACCAGCCGCATGGCTGATGGATCAGTACTCCAGTCAAAACAGACACTAGCTCGAGGAGAAGTCTAAAAAAATCTAAAGTGCTTAAGGCAGTTCTTATATCCCCATTTGCTAAAAAACAACAACAAAAACAACAATGGAACTAGCTGTTAGCAGCAAAGATTTGACGTCTGTGCAAACTATTATGTAACGAGTTCATCTTTGAGGAGTACAAAGTCACGTGTTAAGTTCATTTAGGACATTAGTTGTACTAAAACTTGCAAGTCAAAAATCACAGTATGAAACACTTCCTTCAAAGCATTAGAGAAAAAGATTAGGTGGGTCGCTCCGAAAGTAATGCCTCCCATTTACTTCCACAGAAACTACAACAGATATGAAGAGCATAACAACACCATTCGATAGAGCAAATTCTCAGCTACAAAACACTATTTTTCAGCACAGTCACCACCATCAGCTGTGCATTTCTGTACGTGATGAACAAGATGCTGCATGCTTGTAAAAATCTACAGGGTCATCCAGAACATGGCTTGTCTTTCACATTGCTGTCGCCACTGCTGACACACACCACCACCCCTCACTGTGCTTGCAGCCCCTCTTTGGTCTCCATCAACGTTCAGCAAGCATCAATGAGTGTCAATGGGTACCATTTTTACCACATGGAAGAATTCAATTCCACCCCTTTGCTCCATCTGCTCTTCCATGTCAGACACCATTGTGCCAGAGTGCCCCTCTGCTGCCATCTGTCACACGGCAACAACATGCAACAGGATATGGATGGGAAGGTTCAGCCTCTGCTGCCATCCCACCAACATCTGCCTCTGATGTCATGGGCCAACATCACAAAACAGGAGGCATCACCTTTGGAGCAACCCTCATACGTTTTAACACTTTGTTCATAATCAAGTTTACCTTGCAGGTTTCACATCTTGCTGAAACAGCTTCACAACTAAAATCGCAGAATCATAGAATACTTTGAGTTGAAAGGGATCTTAAAGCCCATCCAGTTCCAAACCTCCTGCACCAGCTCAGGCTGCCCAGGTCCCACCCAACCCGGCCTTGAGCACCTCCAGGGATGGGGCACCTACAGCTCTCTGGACAGATGTGCCGACAGATGTGCCAGTGCCTCACCACCCTCCAAGCAAAGAATTTCCTTCTAGTATCTAACCTAAATTTCACCTTTTTTAGTTTAAAGCCATTCCCCCTTGTTCTATCACTATCAGACTTTAAAATGTTGGTCTCCCTCCTGCTTATAAGCTCCCCTTATGTACTGCGAGGCTGCAGTGAGATCTCCCTACAGCCTTCTCACCTCAAGTCTGAACAAGCTCAGCTCCCTCAGCTTTTCTTCACAGGAGAGGTTCTCCAGCATTCTGACCATCTCTGAGGTTTTCTTCTGGGCCCAACCCAACAGCTCTGCACCCTTCTTGTGCTGGAGACCCCAGGCCTGGATGCAGTACTCCAGGTGGGGCCTCATAAGGGCAGAACAGAGGAGGACTGTCATCACCCTTGCAATGCTCTTAAACTGTAGCTAGGCAAACAAAACCAAGCAGATGGCTGGGTAGCATGAACAGGCATCAAACAGGCATCAGGCTATTCAGACGTCTCTTTACCACAGTCACTCCACAGAACAAGTCTCAAAATAAGAAGGATCCATCATAACCCTCCTCTCTCTCTAAACACTACCAGGGTCCAGGCACACAAGTCTCACATCACAATGAATTCTTTGCAGTTGAGCCCCTGTTCAGGTGTTCATTGCTGTAAAAAGGAAAGAAAGGAAGAAATACTTAAGATTCGGATAGTAACAACTGTGGATAACGTGATAGATTCAGATGTGTCCATTTAAGGATTACGTCACAGAATCACAGAACTGTATAAACCATAGGGCTCCAAGAGCTCTGCAGATCAGGGACCTTTGGACATCACCCCCTAGCAAAGCAGGCTCCCTACAGTAGGTCACACAGGAAGGCATCTGGGGGGAGGGCGGTTTGAATATCCCCAGTGAAGGACACCCCACCACCTCTTGGGCAGCCTGTTCCAGTGCTCTGTCATGCTCACAGTAAACAAGTTTTTTTCTTGTGTTCACATGGAACTTCTGTGTTCCAGTTTGTGCCCATTGCTCTTTGTTCTGCACCAAGGAAGAGCCTGGACCCATCCTCTTGGCACCTGCCCTCTAGATATTTCTAAGTGTTGGTAAGATCCCCTCTCAGCCTTCTCTCCTCCAGGCCGAACAGTTCCCAGGTCTCTCAGCCTCTCCTCACAAAGATGCCCCAGGCCCCTCATCATCTTTGTAGCCCTCTACTGGACCCTCTTCAGTAGTTCTGTCTTTCTTGAATGGGGGAGCCCAGCACTGGACACAGTACTCCAGATGTGGTCCTCACCAGGCAGAGTAGAGGGGGAGGATCACCTCCCTCAACCTGCTGGCCACACTTTTTAAATGCACCCCAGGATACAGCTGGCCATGTTGGCCACCAGGGCATACTGCTGGCTCATGGCCAACCTGTTGTCCACCAGGACACCCACATCCTTCTCTGCAGAGCTCCTTTCCAGCAGGTCAGCCCCTAAACTGTACTGATGTGTACGGCTTTTCCTCCCCAGGTGTAGGACTGTGCACTTGCCCTTCTTAAATCCCACCAGGTTCCAGGTTCCTCTCCACCCAACTCTCCAGCCTGTCCAAGTCTCAACAAACGGCAGCACAGACTTCTGGTGTGTCAGTCACTCTTCCCAGCTTTGTATCTTCAGAAGACTCGCTGAGGGTGCAGTCTATCCCTTCACATTCTGGTACCTTAATGCTTCAAACAAGTCAAAGAGGCTACAGTTTAACTGGGAATGGTTTTACACCTTCCTATATAGAAGAAATTACATCTAGCTTTGAATATGTCTAAACATCTGCATTATGAACAGGTTTCAAGTATGAAATGAATATTAAGAACTCAAATTTCTTGCCAACTTCATGATTTCTACGAAGAATCTCCAGTTTGGAAACAGCTGATTCAAATACGTAAGTTGCTCCTAAAGTAATGCCTCCTATTTATTTCCATGGAAACAACAACAGCTACAAAGAGCACAATAACACTTCTTGATGCAGCAAATTCTCAGCTACAAAACTCTTTTTCAAAACAGTCACCATCATTCACTATGCATTTCCACCAGCAATACAAGAGAACCTGCATACCACACTTGTGAAAATCTGCAGCAGTGGAGGTGACCCACTGTTTCACAGCTGCTATGATGTTGCTAGGAAAATGCTGCCCATGCAGCCCATCTTTCATTGGCCTGTACAGACGGAAGTCAGAAGGTACGAAATCCAGACTATATGGTGGGTGTCATAGGACAGTCCAGTCAAGATTGGCCACATGCTTCATGGTCTTCAGACTGGTATGGGGCCTGGCACCATTGTGTTGTGAGAGAAAGGTTGTCTTCTCTGTCCCGACTCAGGAAGTTGGAGCCTTCAACTCAGTCAACATCATGGCATAGCGATCAGAGCTGATGCTTTGTGCAGGTTCCAGAAAATCTGGAAGGATCATCCCTTTCCTATCCCAAAAGACAGTGCATACTACTTTACCTGCTGATGGCTGCATCTTGAACTTCTTCAATGCGGAATTCAAATGCCGGTGCTCCACAGACTGCTGTTTTGACTCCAGCTCATAGTGATGACACCACATCTTGTCATGGATGATGCAATCCAGGAAACTGCCACCTTCAGCCTCATGTTGGTTCAACACGTCCTGACACTCGTGTATGGTGTTCTTTCTGTTCCTGTTTGAGCATTTGTGAGAAATGGTACAAACTTTGCAGTACTCCAATGCTGCCATCATCATTTCCTATGCACTGAAGCTGATACTCAGCTCTGTACACTTCCTAGAATGTAACACGACAGTTTGCATGGATGAGCTAATTGAGATGCTCTTCATTTTGAGGTATGAAAGCTGTGCATGGCCATCCGGAACGCCGTCTGTCTTTCCCGTTGCTGTCACCACTGCTGAAACACACCAAAACACACCACCGCCACCTCACTGTGCTCACATCCACTCTTTGGTCTCCATCAATGAATGTCAGTGGGTGCCTTTTTCCCCCCACATGGAGGAATTCACTTCCCATACCTTTGCTTCAACTGCACTTCCATGTCAGACGCTATTTTGTCAGACTGTCCCTCTGCTGCCATCACACAGCAACAAAATGTAACAGAATATTGGTGGGAAGGTTGAGTCTTGGCTGCCATCCCACCAACATCTACTGCCTCTGATGTCATTGGCCAACATTGGGGGGGGGGAGGCATTACTTTCGGAGCAGCCCTCATATCTGAGAATTATTTTTAGGCTCCCGGACTTGATTAGAGTGAAGCAAGCAGACTTTAAACAGTGACTGATACACAAATAATTCTCATTGAAATGTTAAACACTTTCCACAAAGAATATAACATGCTTTGTTTTTTTTAAGCTCTCCCACTAATAAATCATTTGAGTATTATTAAACTTCCAGCTATGAATTGAGAAAACACCCAATCCCACAATTTCTCATGGTTTGTGAAAGAAGATGTATGACTGCCAATTCAAAAGCAGATTAGATGCTAGGTTTTTTTTTATTTTTAAATCGGAAGTACAGATAGCTCTTACTGATCCTTCATATCTAGCCTACAATTTCTTACGTGAATTGATATTCTTTTGAAATGCTTGCTAGTTATCTCATGTTCAAATGGAAAGACCAGTAGTATCAATACATAGTCAAATAATTCTTGCTAGGAGAGCTAAGAAAATAGTATTTGTTATATTCTTCATAGAAAAATATTTGTAGCAATTAATATGCAAGTCCATAACAAAATGCTTAAGTACAGTAATAGAAAAGTACATAGCTACAGCTCTTGATTTTCCCTCCTACTTTTCAAATATATTCTCAAGCTTCTGTGCATAGCAGCTGCACTGATAAAACATTCAACAATGTTTAACAGACATTACTGGGCAACATTGTTTAAACTGCCAGTTGATCCACTCAATCCATTTTCATTTTTCTGGAGTGTTTTCACCGCACTTGGCACCTGCAGTCCAGTAGTTACTGCAAGACCACCACACCAGATCTGAAGGGAAAATGAGAAAAAAAAAAATAATCCAAACATTACGAAGCAGTTACATTTCCGTTTTGCTCTCCCATAGTGGAACTAACACAAAACTTAATCCACAGCTGCATCTGTCTTCTCTCTTTCTCTCCAGTCACAGCACTGTGAGAGACATTCTGATCTGAAGCCAATTTTGAGTAATCACAGGATGGCTTGGGTTGGAAGGGACCTTAAAGATCATCTAGTTCCAACCCTCCTGCCATGGGCAGGCTTGCCATCCACTAGATCAGGCTGCCCAGGGCCCCAAAATAAAACCATAAGGTCTAAGATGCTACACATACCATGCTATCAGACTGAGTTTAAAACCATGTAAGACCTTATATCAAAGACTGATATTCTATATTCTAACAGCAAGTACTAAATGACAATTAAAAACAATATGTAACTGTGCTCCAGTGTCTGAAAGCAGTACTTCATTTCACTATGACATGGCAGAGCTATGTCAATGTAAACACTGATGTATTTCAATGTAAAAACAAAAAAAAAAGTTCTGAGAAGTTTCAGGGCTGCTGTTGTAAGGGATGCTTATTCTACACCTGAGTGACATTAAAGAACGTATGTCCAAGTCCACAAATAAATTTGAATACAACAGCTGTAATTAAGTAGCTTGTCACTTCTGTTTTAACTACATTCAAGTCCACACAATTAGTGTCTGTTGGAGAGGCTGCAGCCACAAACTGTTAAACACTGCATGAGATGCAAACCAACAGGCTGAACTGTGTAAGCAAATGTTTTCTTTCATGCCTTCAGAACTGCTCTGAGTCAGCCTTAGCAATGTATATTCAACTTACAGTGGTATGACTGACAGTAAAGCATGACAAGACATAAGGCTGCCCAGGCAATCTTTATTAATTGGCTTAATCATGCATTAGAACTACAGTGCTGTGTTTTCTGCAGGCTGGATTACAAGCGGTTGGAGATCAGTGTTCAGGCAGCAGAGCTGTTAGGATGAACTAAAATGTCAGACTCTTCTGATGTCTACATTTTCCCAGGCATAAATCCTGCTCCCAAAACATGATGTGCTTGGCAGGCAGCTTATGATGCAGCTGAGGTCTCCAACTTTAGTTACTTAAAGGAAAACAAGTATGTAGTAACTAGTAATTTTCTCATGCCTTTTTGCATGTTTGAGTCTTCAGAATTACAGCAAGTTTTCACTGATTAGCTTAGACAGAAAAAAGGTATGTAGGTCAGTGAAATGACTAGCAAGAAAAACCTCACTGCTTTAGAAGTTTGAAAGATAGGATGTTTCACCTTTAAGGGAAGCATTTAGTCTAGTTCTATCTCATGATATCTACTCCCGTAGCTCTTAGTGTATTGTGCTTTTTGTCTGCATCAGTTTGGATCAACTACTGTAGCAGGATCATCAGGTAACAGAATGCACAATGAATTTATAAAGATTTAATGACTTATTGTCTAAGCTGAGACATCAATATGAAGAGTTCTCCCTGGTCAAGTGCCAGGGTATTGTAAGTACCATGTAAAATAAAAGGTAACACTTTTTAGAAGTATTCACCAAAAACAGAAATCCAAGTTTTCTCCTTTAAAACACAATTATTAGTTTTCAGCAAAGTGAATCCAGTGTTAGAAGCAGAAGAATTCTTTTTGATACTGACCATGAAGGCTGGTAACAATGGCTGGGTAAACTTTATTCTGAAGGTATATAACGGCACCTTTGAGACTGCATTGTAAAATGTGAGCTGACCTGAAAGAGGCAGAAAGCAAGATGAAGTGTGTTTAGATGCTGCTGCCATCTAAGACCAGTACTTTTCCAGGGAAAGGACCCTGGAACACAAATTTATTCCACATGATTGAAAAATTCAGTTATCAGCTGTGTCACATGGACAAAGCCAGGTCATTTGATATTATAAGCATTATTACATGAATAGCTCTATCCCTTGCTTTTGTAAGGGATTGTATTAATCTGGAAACAACAACAATGCACTTATTTAGTCTTGTATTGCTTCAGCTTTACACCAATAGTAAAACAAATTTTTTAGTTCAATTTAACAGAATTGTGATTTACCTCCATCAAAGTTGCAGTATACTCCTAATCTGTCTGGAGCAGGTACATCCAAGGTCTTGGTTTTATTATTGTGTTTCGCTGAAAAGGTGTTTTGTAGCCAGTTGTTGACATGGATGCACCAGCTGATGTTAGTCTTTCCCAGCTGATCATATTTCCCCAGGGTTTTATACGCCACTCCCACACTGTAGGATTTGCAGTCCTTCTGTGCTCTCACCTCCCAGTAATGCTGTCCACTTTCAATAGCATTGTTTCCTACCAAAAAAAATACATTTAGTTACCTATATTTGCATATATAATATAACTAATATCTATAATATCTACATTTAGTTACAGTGCCTTACAATGTTTGCTTCCTAATAGGTATCAGTTAGGTTTGCTCCATTTTAGTTGCTTTACAGTGAAGACTTAGAAATACAAAAACCTGAACTAAAATTAATGAAATGTTGCATAAGTAGACAAGAGAATATAATTAAGTAGAATAAGGAGACAGTTTTTACTTACTATCCACTGGGACAAGATACATTTAACATCAATTCACACTGAATAGCTGTAAATGCCAGTCACTGAGAGCTCTGTAATAGAGAACTTCAAAAGACCTGAAGTCTATTGGTATAGCACAATATTCTGATGTTAAATACTGAACAGGCAAGACCAATCACCATGTGGGACAGCATCAAGTACAAAAGCTTGAATGAACTCAGATTTATCCTCTGGTCCTTACCTAATCTGCCCTTAAAGCAGTAAACAGTTCACCTTACCTAATACAGTGTACGATTCACCAGAAAAACGATCTCTGCTGCCCTTCATTGTAGTCTTTCCACCAGGAGATGTCCTCTTTGGAGATGCACCACTTCTAAGAAAAGAACCACTCAAGATTTGCACACTACTACAGAAATGCACATTAAAACAAGTCTTGCCAAGCAAAAGCTAATTTGGTTGCAATAAACATATACAAGCAATGGAAGTGGCACAGTTAAGTTCAGTCACTAGCAACATATCTCTAGTAGTCAGCTAGTCCACGTGCACAAGAATTCACAGAACAGATGACAGGGAAAAAAAAAAAGATATAACAAAAACAGAGAAAGGAAACAGATCGAAAAAAGCAGATGCATTCCACATAAACTTTGACATAAAACAGTATTTTGCCTGTAAAATGCAGAACCTTAGAGAGTTCAGGTTTCTTTTTCTGCACAAGATTTCTAATAAACCTTGTAAATCAGCTACAACAGGTAAGTATGAATACGCTACTGATATTCAATGCAAAGATGCCTAATTTTCACTGGACTTCCAGTATCAGTGAATGGGGAAAAAACATCAGTTTTGTGTTGAAGTTTTTCAGTATTTGTATGGCTTGGATAAACTATGAAAGAAATCCCAGGAAAAAGTGAAATCCAGTGAAGAACTACAAAAGGAATAAAATTATGACTAATTTCAAAAAGTTCACACTGGAGATTATACAAAAGCTAGGAATATCAAATCTAAACATAATTTATTAAAAGAGATGAAGCAAGACTTCCACAGTTTAATGCACCATAACTCTCCTCCAAAAAAACAAGTACCAAAAAAAAGCATATATAACAGTGTGGATTTTATTTGGTTATATTAAGTCTTTTGAAGGCTACACAAAATAAAATTGTGCCACAGCACATTGTGCTGAGAAGCAACACCATAGGAGTCATTATAAAATTTAGGAGTCTAATCCCAATCAAGAAAGACTTTGGTTTTTATAAGCATGATTACAAAGTCTCAGGAAGTAATAGCAAAACAAATGAAGAAAAAACCTTGCACTGGAAAATATGCTAGTGAGCAATCAGTTGCACTGGAGAATAATTTTTAACCTAATGAGGTTTCCAAACATTCTTTTACTTCTGTTATCCACTTAAAATATAATTCCTAGAAATTTAATCATTAACAAAATTAAGGCTATGAGCAAATTACAATGCATATTGTAATTTGTATATTTGTGTATACCATGCAATAGAGCAAAGAGACATCAAATGCTTTTCAATTTTATTAACATGAAAGAAGTTGTAGTTTACTTACCAAAGGAAAAAGAAACAAGCAGTAGCATAAGGAAACAAAACATAGCAAAACCAAGAATTAAAGCATAATTTCAAGGGAAAACACTCACTGCAGATTCCATCCTGCTTTAAGTACAACCATTCATTTGCACAGCTAACAAAAGCTGCTGAAATTTTTCTACAAGATTAGGCATAACTGAGTTAAGCAGAAAGCAAGCATGGCCACTTGAAACAACCTTAAGAAAAAAGTAGTTGCTAGAATTTTGTCGAAGTTAGAAATACATTAAAAGGTCTTTGGTATCATTTCTTTCAAATCTGTAAGTGGCCACTGCAAGGGTTTCCCCAACTCAAATCTAACAGCCTTTAACAGTTCAGACAATGGTATTTAGTATTTGGCATGAAAGTTTGAAAAAACAGCAATTTTTTTTTATTTATTTTTATTTTTTTAAGTGCTTACCTCTCCCCTTCCAAAATAGAAAGGCAAGACATTTTATAGCAGTCAGTCAGTCTGGTGCCCTGTTTCTAATGCAGCACAGATTTCATTAGCTAGCAGAGCAACCAATGCATTTCTTCCACTTTTTGGTAACCAAACATTCTAGTCTTATGACTATGACAGATGTCTTTAGTATTGCAGTTAGTCCCAGTTTCCTCATCTTTTCAGGAAAGAAAACACAATGAGTAATATTTGTTCTCTTTCGGAGAAGACCAAGGACAGATATCAGAAGTTATCACAGAATGGTTTGGGTTGGAACGGACGTTAATGACCACCCAGTTCCTGCCAGCCTAACTAGTTCCTGCCACAGGCAAGGACGTCTTCTTTTAGGATCAGTTTACTCAAAGCCCCAGTCTAGCCCAAGACTTTATTTCAGTCTAATAAATGTTACTGATCATGGACCTAAGGTCCATGTCTTCCCAGCCCTTCAAAGATGCACATTTGCTATTAAAAAAATTATACCACAATCTTTTCACCAACCATGGAGCTAGCTTCAAATTTCCCCTCTAATACAGACTAAGTTGCATGGATCCTCTTTAAGAGATAAGAAAAGCCTCTTGCGTTAATCAAAGCTCTTAAGTCTCCTTCTAGAAAAGGTAAGCCTGAGAAACAGCTGAACAAGAAAAGAGCTAGGGAAGCCCTCTATTGACAGCTACAAAGAGACTAAGACTCCTAAAGTTTGTAGAGCAAGGAGTGAATCCCCAAGGCAGATTTAAGAACAGTTGTAGAACTACGGGCTTCAAGAACTTGTTTCACCTCCACAAGCTTCTCAGTACTGCTAATCTCAAAGTTACATCCCTCCTGAGAGATGGAACATAGAGTAATATCTATGAGAAATTAAGAACCTGGGCATTTGCTTTGTTCCCACAACTTCTAAACCAGTGGAAAAAACAAGAGGGGAAAAAAAAGGGAGATGTAACTTCTCAAACAGGAGTTCTAAAACATAATAATGATATAAAAAGTCATGACAGAAGTTTTAACTGAAAAGTCATACAAGAAATATGTTAATATTTTGACTGCTGTCGCATAAGAAAAAAGATGCTTCCTTATTAGCACAGTTCAACAGGTAGAACTGCCATGAAACTTTTTACATGGCTAAACTCTATCCTCTTGGAAAGCATAAAAAATGTTTTTCATCTGACTAAGGGCAACTACTATACAAGTTCAGAAGCAAAAGGTAGTGGGATTCATAAATAAGAACTAAAAACATTAAGATATTTTAAAAGTCTCAGAAATGCACAACTACATTTGGGAAAAAACCCTTAGTCAACATGTGCCAGAAGGCTAAGCATGTGGAATCTGTATGTAACAGAGATATATCTGTAAATAACAGGGATCTTTGTATAAACTCTAGAATGCACAATGCTCTTCCATTGCAAATCAGGATGCATCCTTCTAGGAGGACTGTTTTCCATTGATTGGAAAACATACCCAAGATCTGTGAATCTACAGTACAGTTCTTAAGAATTTTAAAAAACATATATAGACTGTTACTGATAAAGGCTATTAGATTTATTTCTCACTACATCAAGCAAAGGGATTTAGTAAAGATTCCCAACAAAACTAGACACTAGACAGATTCTAAGAATAAGAGGTATATTGTCACCTTTTACTGCTCTTCAGCACAGTATTCTGGACACTGTCAGACAGAAGTAAGCAGTCATTAAATAGCTGTTCTATTACTACAGTAAGTTATCCACATTTTTAAAATAGCACTAAAAGTTACTCTACCATGCTTCTGGCAGTATATGCCTGTACTGAAGGCATTTTTTCCATATTATTTCACGCTTCATACTTGTGAAGTTCCAGTTGAAAGTCAACTAACTGTCTTTGAGGAAGAATTTACTAGCTTTGTGGGCAAGGGAAGAGCAATGGACACCATTCATGCCTTGATTTCAGCAAGACTGTTGACGTGCTCACATTCTCCACATCTTCAGTGGTGAGACATTGACTCCCAAGTGGGCTAAAAGCTGTGGAGAGAAGCAGCTGGCCACCAGGCTCACAGCTGTGGATGTGGTTCTCTGGACAGAAGAACCCCACACAGCAGGACAAGCAGACAAGCTAGGGGACTCCTAAAGCAAGAGCAGGCAGGAGTTTTGGTGGACAACAGTATACAACATGCCTTGGTGGCACATTTGGCCAACCACAACCATGGTTGTATCAGCAAGACAACCACCAGGAGGCCAAGGCAAGCTTTGATGAGTAATACCCAGAGCAGACTGATCTACTGAGGTTCTTCCAACAATACTCTTTGACGTATTTTGAATAGTAAATGCATTATTTGTTGAACATAATTGTACACCTAGCTACCATGGACACTGCTGAAGTTAATGTGCTTTTCTTAGATTAAAAGTTGGTAGATATCCTTAAGATCACTGCTTTTACAAGAGCTATGTTCTATTATCATCATCTTTCACTATCTGGTTTGTTTTATTGGGACTTTTTCCTCAATGAGAGTTATAGATGTTTGAATTTATCTCATAACTACAGGACCAATTTCATTCTTAACTTTAGCTTTTACAAAATGACACAGTAACCAGCTTTTTCCTTATTTTTCTTTATAGCAGAAAAGTTGTCCATTTACCAGTATTAACCTGCAAAACTACTGCACACAGAATTTTAGGGTTGAATACCAGTTGCTTTCTGACATTCACTTTATTTTAGTACTTCGATACCTTACCAAATGTATCTTACAGAGACTTAAATCCAGCTTAACGTTTAAGAATGTTTATGACCAATTCCATAACTAGCCACTACATTTGTTGGAGAGGAAGAGAAATAAAGAATGAACATTCCTTGCACAGAAAGACTGAGTGAAAACTCCTTTGGTGTCCCACTGTCATGGCACCAAGTGCTTTAATTTCTTCCTGCCCTCCCCCTCTTTAATTGCCAGATGAAGCATTCCAGACAACATGTACATTTACAGAGATCTTACCTGCCTTTATTTTCTTTCCCTTTTACTTTTTCTTGGCCTTTGCCTCCAGTAGGTTCCCATTCAACATAGGAATCTTCAACTTTTAAGTTTAGATGAGATGAAGTACTGTCCAAATTGAACACAAATGCTGGTCAAAACAAAATGTGAAACAGGAGGTGAAACAGTGTTCTCTCCCCCTGCTGGCTCTCAAAAAAAGTGACAGAAACAGTAGTAAGATTGTAGCAGATTACTATTTAAGAAACATCACCTAATTAGTCTGATGCTTGTAACCAAGGTAAGGAGCACCTTAAAGGACAGTTATCTACCTCCAGTGTACAGGTTATAAAATTTTTTTCTATCTTTATAACGCTGCAGAATTACTAATTAAAATCAACTAGCGCTTTCTGCTAGTTAGAGCCCACTTGGATTTGTACAGTTACAAACTATTTAGAAAGCCATGCTTATTCTCCATGCTCTACAGCATTGATTCTCCAACAAGGTGTTTATAATTAGTAAGGATTGCAAACCTGCAGAATATTAAGTTGATAGGGTAAAACAGAGGCACAGTTCAACTGCAAAGTCCATTGCAGATGCCCAAACAGTAGAGGACGCATGGAACTAGAAGAGACCTGTGGTATTTGCTGCAGCAAATTCTTCATCCAAGAAAACAAAACTAATACAATGTGCTAAGATGTTTATTTATATACATCCTAATTTTGTGTCCTAATACAATATAATACAATACATCACTCTGATGCTAGAAGAACATATATTTGAGACTTTACGAGTTTGGAAGTCAACAGCACTCAAGTCTAAAAAAATGACGATGTAAAATGACGATGTGTTTAACGTGGATAGGGATGTTGAGTTTCTATGGGCTAATTTTTGAAGAATGTGAACTAGATAGAGTATTAAGGTAAACATACGAAAAATAACACAGGTGGTCTAGTAACTGCCCAAAAAACAAATCAGAATTATGTTTCTGATACTGGACTAAGGACTGTAAGTGACTAATAAAACATCAGATATTTAACATATGAACACCATGACTTAAAAGTATTAAAACACTCATTAAAAAGTTATCAGAATGCACACCACCTCATTCAAGTTGCATATAGTTTTGTTTTTAATAAGTAGTGCTTACAAGTAGCTGAATTTATATTCTTAACTGTCCAGTTCTTAACAGCTATTTTGCCCTTGAACTACAACAAATTCTGCACTGTGAAGTATCAAGATCATTGCTTCTACCATAACAGCTACAATTTGTGTTGTTACAAAGCATCACTTCCATGGAATTCTTCTAGTTTATTAGGAAGCAAGGCCAAGCAGCCATCAGCCTCAGATGACTTCATTCTAGCAGTTTGGAGCTGCTTACTTTTTGAATATTGACCATGACTAGAATCTACAGCTGCAAAGTCAGAATAACTATGAAGATGTTCAGAGAGCTGAAGCACCTCTCCTACAAAGAAAGGCTGAGGGAGCTGGGCTTGTTCAGCCTCACAATGAGAAAGCTTCAGGGAGATCTCATCGCAGTCCTTAAGGGCACTTATAAACAGGAGGGAGACGCAGTCTGATAGTGACAGGACAAGGGGGGATGGTTTTAAACTACAAGAGGGGAAATTTAGACTAGCTATTAGGAGGAAATTCTTTGTGTAGAGGGTGGTGAGGCACTGGCACAGGCTGCTCAGAGAAGCTGTGGATGCCCCATTCCTGGTGCTGTTCCAAGGCCAGGCTGGATGGAGCCCTGGGCAGCCTGAGCTGGTGGGTGGCAATCCTGCGCACAGCAAGGAGTGTTGGAACTGGATGGGCTGTAAGGTCCTTTCCAACCCAAGCCATTCTATGATATAAGACAAGAATAAAGTCTTTCAAATTTTACCTTTAGTTTCCAGAGTCACAGGATCTGAGTATTCCCCTGCCACAGCTTTGTTGCAAGCTCGTACTCTAACATTCATGTATTTTGTATCAAATTTCAGACCTAAAAAAGCAGACATTTAGAAAACTGAATTAGTCATTGACAACTTTACAAGGCTAAGATCTACTCCATATAGCTGTCTTCCATTTTTCCATTTAATTTAATTTGGAAAAAATTCAATGTATCATCATGAACTTCATTTAATAGGTGAGTTTTTACAAAGCCTCAAACTCCAAATATGAGACAGAGCTGCTACTGTACTAAGCACTCAAAACAAACATGAAACAAACGAAGCTTCATTAGATACACAACAATAAGCTTCCAAGCATGTTACTTCAGTAGTCTTGGTTTTTAAGCATAAACAACCTTTACCTGATAATGTATATTCAGTAGCTTTAATATAGTCTATCAGTTCCCATGACTGTTCATCTTTTACTCGAGCAAGCCCATCAAAGTTGGTTTTCCTATACTCCAGTAAAAAGTGATCAACTCTGCTGTCTTCTTCAGGCATTCTCCATGATACTGTTACACAGTTATCAACAACTAGACACGCTGCCAAATCTATCACTGGAGCTTTAGGGACTGCATAAAGACAAATACACAAATCAGCTCAAAGAAGAGGACAAAGTCAGGATAGTACATTCTCCTTGTATTTACCAGAATTCAGAAACTGCCCAGTAACACTCATTCCTTCTAGGAAATAAATTCCATAATCAAAGCGCAGTAAGGACCACATAACTTCGACTTAAAATGCATCTTACAAAAGAAACATACATTAACTTTAGAATTAACATTTGCATATTTTATACACATGTTTTGTTAGTACATTCAGCTGATCCTCCTCCATAAGCAGTAAGAAGTACATTAAGAGCAGAGAGGAACTAAGCCTACAATTACGAACTTGCATTTTGTCTAACACTAAAAACGAGTCTTTTGAAGATAACAATTCCATCCCTCAAACATTACCCACTTAGTTTGCTTCCACCATTACAGACAACAGTACAATAGTTTCTACTAGCCACTCAGCAGTTTAGCTCTCTTTCTTCTTCATCCTTTGTCTTAAAAGAAGCGGGGTGAATTCTGAAGATCCACTAAAGCAAATGCAGTAGTTTTGTTTATAAACAACGCAAGTCTGTTTTCATGATATCAAAAAAAGCATTCAAGTCACTGGAGAACATTTTTTCTAAATAAGGCATTTACATAATCCTCAGAGTGTCCAACGTACATTCTAGGAAGATTTTTGCTGCTTGTTTTCATATTTATTGTGAGGTTTTGTTTGTTTTCCACCTTTTTCTTAAACTGTCCTCATCTCAACCTATGAGTTCTCACATTTTTACATTTTTTGAGTTCTCTTTCCCATCCCATTGTGGGCAAGTGAGCAAATGGTGCTGAGCTACAGGCTAGTTTAAGCCACAACAGATAACATCAAAAGCCCTAGTAAATAACCATTACCCTATATTTTAGACTATATCACCATTCACACATGTGACTTATTAGCCTAGAGTTCCATGCACAATTTATGACAGATTATTAGGACTTCAGGACATCACTAAGCTATGTGGTATGCTGTTTGGAAACTTCAGACAGCTTCATGAAGTACAGAAGAACTGACAACTCAAGAAAGAAAACCAAAACACATTCCCACCTTTGAGAATGATATTTATATTTTCTGAAGAGCTATCTTGCATAGAAATTAACAGAAAATTAGAAAACCTCTAACCTCAAGATATTTAGCTTAACATCCAGTAAGAAATTTGCTCATTAGGACACATGAGGATTTTTTTTCCCCAAGTGTAGTTATTTATTGAAGCAGTAACAAACTCACTGCATACTCTCTCACCTGGCAAAAACTTAACAGTCTGGAGTGCATGCCTTTCCTGAGTGAAGTCCACCATCAAATGAGTCATACTGTCACTGACTTCTGGTTTCAGAGAGATGCGAAATGCCGAAGCCATTGTGACCCTGAAGTCAGGAAAGCAGAATTAGCAAGACGTATTTTGCACTGTCTAAGACCTGCAGTCACTTTCAGAAACAGCAATCAGATCATCCATACTGTTAATTTCAAACAGCTAAAATACTGCTCTCTGAACTACTACAAAAGTGTTCTGGTCTGGTCTTTCATAACTGTTACTGTTTAGCACAGATTCCAATATAGCCTTATTGAAGTCTTAAAGAGAATACAATACAATGATTCCATTACTAGATAAAGACATACTGAAAGTGACTAAAGCTTCAGTCCTATCTTTTACACCTCAGAATGAGTTGAAACAAAAAACTCATTACTTACACAAGATGAGGAAGTACAACAAATGTAAAGCATTGCAGAATCAAATTGTGTTTTATATATTCAGAAATTTGAAATTTAATCCATTAGTTTTAAGAAATCCAAAAACTTCTGCTGGACAAGATTCACTCGCTACCTCCCAACTGGAATGCATTTTCTAGAGTTAAATGTTGCATTCGTAAGTATCAGTGAACAACCTGAATATTCTGATTTTGATTCTACCTCTCCTCTTACGTGTGGATGAAGAAGTGTTTAAGTTGCAGACATGTAAAGCTTTGGAGCATGCAAGTATTTGATCAGTCTTACAATACACACCAAAGCACTGCTCCCATTTCTACTTCTGGAATCTTATCTCAGTCCTTATTCTGAGGACACTCCTGTACTACTTGGACCAGACCAAAGTAAAAGAAAAGCAAATCTCTTTTCTGGTTCATTAACACTTAGGTAATCAGGCCATGCAGCAGGATTTGAATGGCACTGATTGATTTGAGACAGGTCTTCCTTCTACTTTAAGAAAGATTAACTAGAAACTGATAAACACCATAGAAAGATCAACTGAAAGCACTTATATCCAATTTACATCCACAGACCTGTTATATCTTTAGAATACCTAATGCACATCACTTGCTGTGAGGTATTAAATACCTAACTAGTACATAGAGATGGTGCGCTAACTAGTTACATTAAAGAATGATGAAAAACATCAAAACATTAGGCAGTAAAGGAAAGGGAGAAATAACTATTAAAGATAAAAGCATGACAAGATTGCAGTTTTGGGAAATAAGACTATTATGACAGTGAAATGAGCACAGTACAAGAGAACTGATATCCCAAGACAGAGCTGACCATGTGAAATTCAGTATGGCTGGTAGCAGACAGATTTCACTGCCTGGCCAGACTGTCAGGAGTATATCTCAGAAGAGGAAAATACTCTGATTAGCAGTAACAGAACATTAAGTAGCCAGATTCTGACATTAACTTCTGTTTAGGTACCAATCTTGGACAACCTATCACAATTGGTTCAAAGGCATTAGATTACAGAGCATTTCACGAAACCAGAAAGAGTACAAGGATACTTTAAGCATTAATACTTCTAGCAAGTATTAATTTTGAAAATGTTAATATTCCTATCATTGCCACTATCCATCTGATTTGTTAATGACTCCAATTCTTTACCCTTGGAAAAGATTAATTTCTCTACCAATTACTCATTTTACTAATAAAAGAATTTAGACAACCAGATTCTTCCTTGAAAATATGTAAAATTGAAGGCAAACCAATTTGGTCAGCAAGAGTAACATATGCTGGTCACACCCTTTCAAATTGTCATGCACAGCATAGGAAGCTTTCTGAACAAAGACATCAGACTCAGAGCATAATTAACACTTTCTGCTTAAGATGGCATTAGCATTTATTTTGAAATAGAACAGTTTTGATTTCTAAACACTAGTTAGAAGACATTGTTTAAAGAAAACTCACCAGAAGTAGTGAATTAGTTTATATCAGTCCAATGATATCTCCAGAAATATTCAAACAAGATTAGCTAGCAAAAGTCTGTAAGTGCTAAAAAAATCAAGATTTTATCGTAATTTAAAGGAACAGAGTCAGCTTGAAACCTTATTCAGTTTCATTCATCAGGTATTAAAACAATCATAAGTTTCACAGCAGAGCTATTTTTCCCTTTGTTAAGAAGGTCTCTCTTTATTAAGAGATGAAAGATTCAGAGCTAGCAAGGAACCACACTGAAGGAAATAAGAGTTTTAGTTCTGTTGTAAGTTATGATGTCATGAGGAACACTTCGGAAAGGAGTCAACGAATTTGATTTAAGCTGACTATGTTCCTTAAGAATAAATGCATTTTCAAGGATAAAACTAATTCAAAGAGACAAAAAAGGTAGGCTTTGTACTGTACCTATCTTTGATCTGTCTGGCAGCCTTGAGGCACATCAGGGAGAAGAGAAAGAAGTAGTTAGCATTTTCATGCAAGTCTTAAAGGCAGTACCATGCAAGAAGACTGAGAACAATCTCAGTTCTGTTGCTCAGATTTAAAAATCAAAAGCAATTTCAACATTTGCATAACAAAAAAAATTCCCATAAAGCATGTTAGTAGCATTAGTTAGAACTGCAACATATATTATACCTGGAAACAAATCAATCTCAAGAAGCACACCAAACCAATTCCAAATTACTATATAAACTTCCTGTGTGTCATTTTGGCTCTTCAGATTCCTCTGAATCAATTCAGTTTCTCTTCATCACACTTGAAAAGAGCCCCACAAAGAAGTTGCAAAAATTTAACTACTGTTATTTCCAGTTAAATTGCAGAGTGCTTAGCAGTATTTAGCCACACCTGACATAAGATGTATATTCACAGGAAAAAAGAAGTAGGACGAACTTTTCCTTTGAAAGTTACCATACTATTCCAACAGTGTTTCCAAAAAGGCTCCCTGAACACCAGTGTTCCACAACACAGAATGTGTTTTTCACATTTAAATGATATCACTGAAGCAGATGCAGGAACAATAATGCCCTATTTCAAAGATAAACCTTCGCCGGCATTTGGAAAGACAACATTCCAGTTCCTCACCAAGAGGAGCTGCAAACCAAAATAGCTACTGTAGAAGCAGTGATAGCTCAGCTAGCTAGGCCTGTTGAGTCTGTGTTTAGAGTTAACGTTGCTGCTGAGGTGGTGTTCATCTTGACCACCATCCCTTCCAAAGATGGTAGTCAATATTGACAGCATCAATAAACTTGCAAGTCAAACAAAAGTGAAGAACTTACTTTTTCTGTTAAAGAAACACACTCAATGAAGGGAAAGAAAAGTGTCTCTGCTATAAAATCAAGTTTGTATTTCTGAAGTGGGAAATAGAAATAACAAATGTTTATAAATTTATAATTTAGCTTAAGATGTAGCTTTGTTCTACATCAAACCAAAGGTAGAGGAACTACTAATTTTCCTGCAAGACAGCTCTAGACAAGACTGTTACTTACAAAGCCTTCTTCGTAATCTCTATCTTGTGGAATACAGGGCACTCAGGATTCAATGAACAATTCTCTGCAAGACAGTCTGGCTTAATTCCTTTGAATTTAGTTTGATTCAGATCAAAGGAGGATTATCAGCCAATTTCATGTTGGCTGCACAGCAGTGTCAAATTACATCCTATCCAACCACTGCACCCTCCTATGTGCTTGGCATTCATGTTCTTTTGACCTCTAAGTTTATCAAAACCAAACATCAACACTAGAAAAAAAAATTTAGTCTTAAACTAGTTTCTCTTGAACTGATTTATTGCAGGATCAAAAAAAATTATGCCAACAGAAAATTGGTATTCCATTAGTAGTTCAGTAGCTTTAACTAGCTAATAGTCGATGCAGTGTTACTCTTCCTAAAATACCTGAGACATTTTTAAGTTCAAGCTGATGTAACAAATTTAAAATCCTAGATATCAGGAGTTCACTGAACAGAACTTCTGTACCTTAAGCCTCAAACTCAGAATTTAAACACATTTTCCCCTAAACATTCAAATAACATGCCTTTGCATGCTTGACTGAAAAAAAGCATTAGAGATTATCTGTAAACAAACGCCTTACAATGAATACAAAGCTACATTCTACATACTGCCCATGGGCTAACAATTTTACACATCACTAGGACAAGTCAGAAAAGACAATCCAAACTGAAGTGCTAAGAAAGACATTCAGTTTAGGAATCATCACTCTTCAAGGCAAATGAACCAAAGCTGACACTCAAATCAAGACAGCACACAACATGTTGACAAAAAGGTATAATAGGCACTGTAAGACAGCTTTCCTGCCCAATCCTTTGGAGTAATTTCTGTTCTTGTTCCCATTAAAAGGGAGAAAGGTGAAAGTAATTGGGTCTTGGATTTGGTGTGGCTGACCCTGCTACTACTGTGAGAATTATTACAGCAAGTTATATTAGAGAATCCATTGTACTGAGTGCACATCTACAATTGCTTTATGAGTTTCTACGTATATCCTTCTTCCAGTTAGACACGTTGGCTCTCATTCACAAGTATACTGTGACAATGTACACGTTATTTCTATTAGAATCACAATGTGAGGCTCAAGTCCGGCTCTTGCCTTCGCAGCACACAAATTCATCAGCAGGTTTTGGGGAATATAGGAAGAGTTGCCCTGAAACCAGTTTCATGAGACTTTTCAGAACAGCTAAAGAGTTCAGGGTTATAAACTAAAGATCCAGGGCTTTAATGAAGTTTTGCAAAACACACATCTTGTTACCCATGGATTGCTGCATTTAGAATATTGAGACAGGTTGCAAGTGTCATGTAACACTGCAGGGCAAATAAGACATTTGCCATGGACTTGAGGGCTGGTTACCACAAATATTGTAAGTTTCAGTTCAATTTTACAGGGATTTATTTCACCTTCACTTTCTGGGTTGACCTACCTACCCTGCATCAATACAGATCCGCTGAACACCAGTAGTTTTCCAGGAGAAGGCATTCCTTTCCATCCCTCCCTGATAATAATAAAATACCTGTTTCGTTAGAGACTGTACATATTAGCCACGATGGACCAATTAAGAATGGCCTCACAGCCGAGAACATAAGGTCTCAACTGTATGTATGAGAAACATTTAAGTAGCACTAAGTGATACTCACACTAGAGCAACTGAAAGAAGGTTGAAACAGGTTAATGTACTAGTGTACTTACACAAGGGCTGAGTGTAGGCTCTGCAACTTGTTTTTGCCACACATCCACAACACAGCAACAAATGTCTCAGAGTTGGGTCCACCATGGCCCATACTGAAAGTGGTCTGCTACAGATGTTCTGGTTAACCCTGTACTTCTGATGGAGTTACTAAGGCTCCAAGGAATTGCCCAAAGAAGTACAGTTATGTTGCAAGCCCCCAGTACTAATTAAACTAGAAAAAACACCAAACCAGCTAAGTCACCGAGTTCTGTGAACACTCTCAGACAATCACGTTTGCCCTTGAAGACAGACTATACTTCTTTGAGCACCAGACCTTCATAGGCCAGTTTGACAAAAGAAAACTAGACCTCAAGACTACAAACTTAAAATAGTTATACCCTGCAAAGTTTAATGCCTCACCATCCATAATCTCAGTATTCCTGAGAAGTTTGCAGGGTCTAGTACTATAATGCAGAGGTTATTGCAAATCAATTCCAACACCAACCAGCATCTGCCTATCAAATCCATTTAATATTTTCTACCTCTGAGAACTTCACAGGGTCCTTTATGTCCAGTGACTGTGCAGCAAGTTCCAGCAGCTCTTCAGAACTCTCCAGGGCATTACTACATTGGCTAAGCTGATTCTGAAGCAAAAAAAAAAGAAAAAGAATATTTTATTGTATTCATGTTTAAAAAGTGATTAGTAAGGTACTAGTACAATACCTACAAAGTTCTCCCACGTCCCTTTAACAATTTGAAATTACCTTAGCTAGTCAACTGACACACACAGAGTTAACAAGAACTTCACAAGTGCACAGTGATATATGGTACATGCTATAAAACCAAAAGGGCTCTCCTCTCTGGAGGATATTCAGAGGTGATAAACTTAGATATACTATGATACTGCCAAAATATCTCACAGCATGAGGAAGAAGCAAGGTAAGCTAGAAGCCTTGGCTCAGGCCCAGAACTGAGCCCTGCACGTGATGTGTCATGAACCGTTCTGGGGCGTTCAGCAAGGACAGGCTGGGCAGGCAAGAGGTGGGGGGTGAGGGAGAGGATGCGCTGTACAGCTCATAGTTGGCAATGACACTTGAAGGGGCAAGTAAATAAAACAAGTGTCATGGGATTCTGCTACAGGCCACCCAGCCAGGATGACAACAGTGATGAATTATTCTGTAAGCAACTAAGGGAGACCTCTACATCAGCTGCCCTTGTCTGTATGGGTGACTTCAACTTGCCTGACATTAAGTGGGAACAGCTGCTACAAACAGACCCAGGAGATCCATAGAGTCCTTGGTGATAGTTTCCTGGTAGAAGGCATTGAGAGAGCCTAAGAAAGGCGCCCTCCTTAGATCTGTTGCTTGTAAACAGGGAGGGTACCAGGGGTGAACCGGCAATTGACAGCCATCTTGTCCACAGTGACCATGAAGTAGCCAAGTTTAAAATCATTGATGATAGGAAAAAAACTTTCACCAAAACTATAACCCTGAACACGGGAAGAGCAGACTTTAGGCTGCTCAGCAAACTGCTCAAAGGCATTGAGGTCCATCAATGCTGGTCACTTTTTTTTTTTAAGAGCACAGAAACAACCAATTCTGAAGTGTCAGAAAGGTCAGCTTGGCTAAGCAGGGATCTTCTAGAGGTAAGGCAGAAAAAGGAAGCGTATGGCCACTGGGATTGAGGTTAAGAACCATGGTGAACAGCACCTCTGTAGCTCTACCATTAAGGAGAGAAAATTAGTGCAGCCAAAGCTCAATAAGAGTTGCAGCTAGCCAATATTGAGAAGAACAACAAAGAGGGCTTTTTAAGACTTGTTAACAGCGAGTAGAGGACAAGAAATAATTTTGATTGCCTCACAAACAGGGACACAGAAGAGGCATCGAATGCCTTCTTCACTTTGTCTTCAACACCGATGATGGGCTCTGGGGTTCCCAGAGTTGGAGGATTGTGACTAGTAACACTAAATTCCCAGCCAAACCCAAACTCCAGCAGGAATTCCTGCTTCAGGTGGGTACATGCAAGTCTACGGGGTCCAACAGGATTCATCTCAGGGTACTGGAAGAGCTAGCTGATGTCATCATGAGACATTGAGACATCTCTCAACTATTTTTTCAACCATCTTGGAAATCTGAAGAGGTCCCAATCAACAAGATGCTGGCAGACATGGTCCCAATTTTCAAGAAGGGCAAGAAAGAAGACTCTGGGAATTATAATCCTGCTAGTCTCCCTTCAGTGCCTGGCAGAATTATGAAGATTATTCTGGGAGTTACTAAAAATCACCCAGAAGACAGTACAGTCATTGGTCACAGCCAACACAAGTTCATGAGAGAAGAGTCCTGTTTAATAAACTTAATCTCATTTTATGACAACATTACCCACCTAGCTGACTAAAGGAAACCAGCAGATATGATCTTTGGATTTCAAAGCTTTCACTACTGCTTCTAACGACACTCTTCTAGACAAAATGCCCAGCATACAGCTAGACACAAACGGTATGATTGGTGAACAATTGACTGATGTGTGTTTAAAGTCTAAGTTTTTGGACAACACTAAACTGAGAGCAGCTGCTGACTACCTCAAGGTAAAGAGGCCTTCCAGAGAGATCCTGACAGATTGAATGACAGCCAATGACACGATGTTTAACAAGAGCACGTGATGAATTCTTAACCTGGGACGGAGCATCTCTGGCTATATGTACAGATTGGTGGATAAGACACTGGAAAGCAGTCCCATGGAAAGGGATCTGGGGGTTCTGGGTGACAGTAAGCTGAACATGAGCCAGCAGTGCGCCCTGGCAGCCAAAAGGGCCAACCATACCCCGGGGTGCCCCAGGCCCAGCACTGCCGGGTAAGGGGAGGGATTGTCCTGCTCTGCGCTGTGCAGTCTCACCTCAAGCACTGGGTACAAGTTTGGATGCCACAACATAAGAAGGACATAGAACTATTAGAGAACATCCAAAGGAGGGCTACAAAGATGGTAAAAAGTCCAGAAGACATACAATAAGCAGCTAAGGTCCCTTGGTTTGTTTAGCATAGAGAAAAGGAGACCTGTGGGTCTACAGCTTCCTCACAAAGGAGGCTGAAGGGCAGGCACTGATCTCTTCTCTCTGGTGACAGCAACAGGAATCAACAGAATGGTATGGAGCTGCACCACAGGAGGGGTCAGGTTGTATATTAGAAAGTTCTTCACTGAACAGTGGCTTGGCACTAGAACAGTCTCCACAGGGCAGTGGTCACAGCCCTATACCTGATGGAGCTCAGGAAGTGTTTGGACAATGCTCTCAAACAGAGGGTTTGCTTTTTGAGTTGTCTTGTGTGGTGCAGTAGTTGAATTCAGTGATCCTTTAGGGACCTTGAATGCAGTGGATGCTGTGGTAACAGAGGACACTGAGAAGGTAGAGTTACTGAATGTCTTCCTTGCTTCAGTTTTTACTGTGAAGACTGGCCCTCACAAATCCCAGACCCTAGAGGTAAGAGTCTGGAGAAAGGAAGACTTCCCCTTGGTCAAGGAGGATCTGGTCAGAGATTGTCCAGGCAAATTCAGCACATCTACTCCATAGGCCCTAATAGGACGCACCCACAAGTGCTGAGGGGTCTGAAACATCTGTCTTCTGAAGAAAGGCAGAGAGACCTGGGACCACTCAGTCTGGAGAAGGCTGAAAAGGGATGTTTCTAAGTGCTGGTAAGATCTAGAGGGCAAGTGCCAAGAGGATGGGGCCAGCCTCTTTCTGATGGTGCCCAACAACAGGACAAGGAGCAGCAGGAAAACTGGAACACAAAGTTCCATGTGAGCATGGGAAAGAACTTCCTTACTGTGAGGGTAGCAAAGCATTGGAACAAGCTGCTCAGAGAGAGGATGGAGTCTGCTTCTCTGGAGATATTCAAAATCTGCCTGGACACTTTCCTGTGCAACCTACTGCAGGGAATCTGCTTTAGCAGGAAGCTGGACTAGATGATCTGTGGAGGTCCCTTCCAACTCAGGATACTCTGCAATTCTATGCAAAAAGAGCAGTAAATGCCAGAGGAATTTCCAGACAGCTTTGCACAAACACTAAAGTAAGCATCTATGTTATATCACAGATTCATCAGCATTTGAGTTAAAAATAAATACTTCGGTATTACTAAAATACAATGCCCTAAGATAAAGTGTACTTTCAAAGCAAGGGCTAAGAATAACTTATAATTTTTGCAGCATTAACTTCCAAGGAAATTTGTAAAAACTAGCTTAAAAATTAAGTTAGTCTTTGAAATACTGGACTTACACAGTAGTTTAAAGTTACAGCTTATTCTCAAATACGTCTTAATTTCAGTACAAGCACTTCAAGACAAATTAAGCAAGGAAATTCCCTTAAACACAAAGCTTAGGCCTCACTGAAGCTTTTTGATTTCCTCATACAAGGTTTTCAATTCCAATCAAAGGTCATGGTTTGGATTCATGCATTCAACAAGTTTTCATCTGTTAGTTTGGTAGGCTCACTGTTAGGAAAAGCACTCTTGCTGTGCCTCACAGGAAGTTTGATCTGTCATCAAGAGAATATCCCTTAGGCCTATAATTAGAGCACAGCCTCAAGTGAAAGATGAATAAGGGACTTAACAACTGTGTCAGTGATCTGCAATGCTGCACTTGTATTCATCCTCTGATTTAAAATAGTAGCTCCCCTGTTCAACATACAAACCAGGCAGTAATTCATGGTACTACTGTAGTGTACCAATGAGCATTCAGAATGTAGTGAATCACACCAAGTTCAATCAACTTAGATTAACCATCAGAAAATTAACAGATACTAAACTGAGTTAACAGAATTCCTCAACCAAGTCAGGCAGCCATATGAGCAACTACTGAAGTTTTCCCCTCCAGAATAGCTACTTTCAAGATGAACTCCAGTTTTTCTTCACTAGAAGGCAAAAGAATTGACAAGCCCCAGCTGAATTTCTCCTACAAGTTATTTATTGAGAAGCAGTTTAAGTGTTTGAAGTTTAAGTGTACCTATATGTACATAGACCTCCATCTGTAGCGGATCTTCAAAAGGACTTGGACACGAAGGAAAAATAAAATTGGGTTTGGGAACATTAAACTTAAGACGCAGCTTCACCTTGACCACTGGGTGCATGTATGGATGCCACAATATATGAAGGATGTAAAACTATTAGGGAGCATCCAAAAGAGGAGCTCAGAAGGTGGTGAAGTGTCTAGAGAGGAAGATGTATGAGGAGCAGCTGAAGTCCCTTGGTTTGTTTAGCCCAGAGGAGACTGTAGGGAGACCTCATCATAGCCTACAGCTTCCTCACAAAAGGGAACAGAGGGACAGGTGCTGATCTCTCTCAGTTGAGAGCTACAGGACCCAAGCAAATGACATGAAGCTGTGTCAGTGGAAGTTTGGGTTAGATATCAGGAAAAGAGTCTTCAAGGGGGTGACTGGACACTGGAACATGCTCCCCAGGGCAGTGGTCATGGCACTGAGCTTGCTAGAGTTTAAGAAGCATCTGGACACCACTTAGCCATAGGGTCTGGTTTTTGGGCAGTCCTGTGTAGAGCCAGGAGCTGGACGTGATGATCCTTACGGGTTCCTTCCAACTCAGGATACTCCATGATTCTATGATCCTCATACTTAGATTGGTGTAAAGCAGACCCTGTAAAAGAGCCTGTAGAATTTGCACTAAACAGTTCCTCAAGCTTCTTTAAACTGACTAGCTAAGAGAAAGTGACTGGTTTTAAAGAGCAAACATCTTCCTTACTGCTATGCATAAGCAAGAAGTATTAAGACAGATGAAACAAGTTAGATTGTACAAAGAAAAACACTAGAAGAAACAGCTGTCTGTAAGACTAATTATCCTTTGGCCCACACAATTACTCTGACAGCTACAGCTAACTGGCTACACTCTACCATAAGCATGTGGCGTCTACAGCTATTTCAGAAAGCTACATTTTCACTTCTATTTCTCTGAAACCCATTGCAAAGGTTTTCCTGCATGAAATCATGCAGTTACAGAACAGTGAAATGTATTTAACAAATTTAGTAGCAGGCACCAGCGTAATATTCCCAAGCAACTCTCATATTTTCCAAACAAACTCTTGATGTCAAAAATAACTTCAGACATTCATAGGTTCACATGCTGTTCTGTTCATATTCCAGATGAAGAAACAAGGCAGTTTCAGTCCAGGAGCTGATAACTGGTTTGAAATTAGAAAACAAGTCCTATGCAGCCATTCTCCACCTGTAAATTACAGATTAAACCACTTCCTTTCTATATAGTGCCCAGAACATAAATACACTAAAGACCACAAAGAACCCTTGATTAGACCAGAGAAGCACTTACAAAGACTTTTACCTTGCAGCTAACTGTATTTATTGCATGTAGGGAAATTGTTGATCATGGCTTGAACATGATCATGGCTTGAAACATGGATTGAGCATGCGGCAGAGGGATGTGGCTGGCCCTGGGAGCATGGGCAGATTATTTGCACCTGTGCTCCCCTACAGCCAGGAGGGACTGAGCTGGGATAGGGTCACCAAGTGCTTATAGAAGGGCCAGACAGAAGAAACAGCAGCAGTTCAAGCAGAAGGAAGCAGCACAAGAAAGATAAGCTCAAGAAGGAAAGAGCTCAAGGAAGGGAAGGTGATGTGAAGCAGAGCTCCAACTCTGGACGTGACAGTTGGCGTAGTCATCTAAGTTTGGACTATTTGGCACACTTGCAACACTATCAAAACCTCATTTTCAGTTAATTTTATGTGTCAGTTTAAAATTTCTTCTACCTAGTTGCAAAAAAAATTTCAGAGGTAGTTTCATAGTTACCTGAAGAACTTGAATTTTACGAGCCTCCTCTTGCTGAATAGCGCTAGCCATATTCCCCTTCATCTCATCCAACACCGAATACAGACCATCAAATTCTTCATCCAACTCACTGATCACATTAGAAGAGTTTATCTGAGAAGAGAATGGAAAGTTGTTGCATTTTGTACCAGAAACAATGCAGACATCTTTTAGACTGAAAATCATGTAGTTTGCCTAAGCACTCTGCCATGACCACTATATACATTGCTACTGTTCCTTACTTTTACATAGAAAACATCCAGAACAAAGGGCACCTCTTAGGCAGACTTGACATTAGGACACTGAAATCTATGTAAACTGTGATACTCAAATTGGCACAGAACCAACATCTGGCAACTGTGTTCCATGCCAAAAGGCCTTCATTTCCCTCTTACAATTATTTATTAGCACCCAAATGTTTGTGAAGAGGCCATTATCCAAATTCCATGTGAAAAATTTCTCCATTTGAAACTAAACTGCACTCAAAAAGCCATCTTGAAGATCCACTGGATAGCTTCCTTTTCTGAAATCGACTTGGCTCAGCTCTAACAAGAAAGAACTGCTTATTGACAGACTAAAGGAACCTAAATCTCAACCTGGAGTAAATGGTCTAAAAATTAGGTTTACTTGATGACTTAAACCCAACAGTTTGCAATTACTAACTGCAGAAAGAACAAGGAATTCTCTCAAGTATCTAGATAGTCTCAGTTTTCAATCTGACAAGCAGAACACAAGTCTGAAATAACAAACAACATGCAACTAAGAGGAATCTGAAGTCACACATCAAAATCAGATTCTCTTCCAAACAAATCCCCAAATAGCTTTTCACTAGAAAAGCAAAAACACTGTACCTTCCAAACAGAGATAGGCCTTAGAAAAAGTGTTTTTGCATCTGGTTCCAACACGAAGTTGTATTTTATACCTGATTCTTATAGCCCATTCCTTATATGCCACACAACCAGATTAAGGCTGACAAAATCAGAAAGCTGCTCCCCTCCCAGATACAGGCTGGGAGTCCTAACATACATACCTGAACATTTTTTATTGTTTGGTTCAGCATGTCAATGAAGTTGTGAATTTCATCATTTTTGTTCGCAAGAGTGGAGACTATCCTTTGCAGAGTCTCCTAGAATTACAAAGACAAGAAGTACAAGTTGCAAAAGGACCTTGTAATTTTTTAAACACTTCAACATAGAATGCATATGGTGAATTTTCATATAATTGTGAGTTCAGCTCTTCTGATACAAGACACATTTTGTTAAAAAAAAAAGTATCGAATATCTAAGAAGCATTCTACCAAATAAAATAACTTTAGTTGTTAGTTTAAGAAAAATCAAGACTATTTTGCAACACATTTTGCTACCTATTTCACCAAAACTCTCAAGTCATCTGAACAACCAGGCTACCTACTGTCACCATGCTGGCCTATGTAACTTCTGCAAATGACACAGCTAATGCCTGTACAACTGACCAGAGAATGAATAAAGAAAACAAAGCAGGTAAAGAGAAACCCACAGGAAAATTGTGTTACCTATTGTCCAATTAAGCTAGAGTTAAATAACTAAGCTAACTATATTCTATGTGATGTGTAGAGTAAAGCCAGTAATGATTTGTAAGCTTACTCCGCATGTGGTGAAATATTTTGGTAAATACTTTCTATCTGACAAAGAAGAGCAACCTCAAAGACAAAAGTTTACTAATCACCTGGCAAAAGTTCTACGTAGTGTATTACCACCAGCCATTAAAAAGCAGTAGACTAAACTTACGTATTGAACATGAAATATTGCTAAGCATATCACCATTTCTTTTAAGTTAAAACAGACTACCACGTTTAAGTCACTCATTTGAAGTAACAAAAATATCAACGCTGGGTCAAAAACTCAGTCATGCTATACAGGTCAAATTCTGAACACACCAGAATACTGGATACATCAGTTTTCAAAGCAGAATATAAAATGCTAGGTTCATATGGCTTGTTAAAAGTGGAAGCCATCTTAATTGTAATTAAGATTACTCAGTTTCAAGTTGCTATGCTTAACATTATGTCTTTTAAGACATAATGCAACTGCTAGCAATGCCTGGAATTAGGACTGTCAGGAGAAGAAACAAAACCAGACTGGCTTCTTGCAGAAACAGTGAGTACAGTAAGTCTTTATGGCATCATTACAGAATCTGTTCATTGCTTGGTTAAGATCTAACATATTTAAAGACACCTTTGTACACAGACTGACAGATGAAATGCCATCATCCAGCCAGCTGCTTCTGCATTCATTGCCAACCAGAAGCAATTGTTTCTGCATGTCAGCCCACGGTTAAGCCGTAGATCCTATAAACATAACTGTCAATTTGGATGAACAAGAAACCTCCCAATCCTCTTTCAACTAGGATTTTAGGGCTTACTCAGTTCTACCATGCGGAAAAAAAAATTAGTCTTCTATAAAAGCCAAAAGCATTGTTTGGTGCCATGTACAAGATGTGTAGAAGCTTTCCAAGTTTTCTTCAAATTCAAAGATCTTTTCCTTTAGTTATACACAGCAAATCTAAAATACAGCAGCAGCTCCAAGCAAACTATAAGACAAGGCTTTTCACTACAACTGAAGTTAAACCAACCCATCAGTAGGGATCTTTTTAAGTAAGTCACAAACTCCTTCAAAGAAATTCCACCAAGTTCGATCAAACTTCAACAGGAAAAGATGTCTCCTGCAAACACAGATGCAGGAGAAGTAGAAATACAGCACATGATTTTTATTAGCTACCTGCAGCAGGCTAAGTTTGTCTGGTGGCCAGGTGCTCACCCAGCCACTCTCCCTCCTCAGGAGGGCAAGGTGACAATATGAGGTGAGAAAATACACAGGTTGAGATAAGGACAAGGAGATCACTTGCCAATCACCACCAAGGGTGGAACAGACTCAGTTTGGGAAAGGATGATTTCACTTATTGACAAATTAGATAACAGACAGGAAAGTGAAAAATAAAACTTAAAGCACCTTCTCCTACACAGCCTGCTCCATCACGGGCCTCTCCTGGGCAGCTGGGAAGTTCTGCTCCACACCCAGAACACCTCCCACCCTCCTCCTGCACTGACCTGAGTGCCTGCAGGGCTGCTTCTCCTGCATTTTTCTCCCTCCTTTTTCCACAACAGCTGCTGCATAGCGTTTTGACTTTTCTTAAATAACGTGATCACAGAGGCACAATCTGCACTGCTGGTGATCTTCACCTCAGCCAGCAGCAGGCACACTTCAGCTGCAGGTGGAACTGCCTTTGACATGAGGACAGCCCGGGGCTCTTCTCAGAGGCCACCCCTGCAGATTCTCCACTGCTAAAGCCTTGCCACATTAACCCAACAGACCAGCAAGGCACAACGTACCAGAACACAAAGTCAGCTTTTAATGCTTGACAACATATTTTCTTCTGATCATTGACATCTATCAGATTCTCTGCTACACACTTACGTATGAAGGATGAAGAACATAAAAGGGTGTGAAAGAGGAGATGAAGCCCTGCAGCACATGGTGCCTCGTAGCTTTGCCCAGAGCACAGAAGGAAGACACTATATCCTCTGATTAGCCAGTAGCTGACACAGCACAGCACCTGCTGAAGTAGCTAGGGACCTCATGAAAGTTAAAGCAAACTTCTGTGGATGAAGCAATGACATCAGTGTCCTTAAAGGAGGAAGTTCTCAACCTGCTGGAGGCTGTGCTGAAGTTCTATGACATAGCTGGATGCAGAACAGCTTCTGAAGCAGCCTGGGACAAAATTCAGCATCACGCCAACTAATATCACACACAGAGCACACTTGGAACAGGAGGACATGCTGACTTAGCCCCCATTAACCCAGACTTCTGGACCCATCCTACGCACTGAAGTTGCTGGAGTTTGAAAGAGACCCGAGACAACAGGTGAAGCTCTGAAACCTGAGATGAACCGCAGCGGTAGCACCGTGTTCAGAACCCCCGGGCAGGGCTGAAATTCAGAGCGGTCCCTCAGGAATACCCACTTGGAGCCCCCCCAGCTGCCCCCTCCCCGAGGACCTACAGCAGCCCGGGGTACCAGCCCCAAACACACAGGCTGCACCCACCGCAGGCGTTTTCTGTCAACTCACACCTCAGCCCCAGCAGCGAGCCGAGAGCTCTGAGCTCAGAAGCACGGAAAAACAGCGCGGCGGGGCGAGACCCGGCCCCGAGCGGCGGCCGCGCGGACCCCGCGACGCTGAGGGGCTGAGCCGGACCCCAGCCCTGAGCCTCAGCGACCCCCGAGGGGTCAGCAGGCGGGGGAGGGGGACTCAATGGAGAAAAGAGGAGGAAAAAAAAACAACGTAAAATGGGTTAATTAATTAGCTCCCCCGTCAACAAGCCCCGGAGTTACACGCCGAGGAAGCAGAAGGGGCCCACGGACGCCTTGATGCCTACGACAGGCGCACGCCACACCGGGAACTTCTCGGCCCCGCGCAGCGCCCACCTCCCCGCAGGCCGCCCGGCCCCACACTCACCCGCTGCTCCTCCATCGCGCCCGGCAGAGGCAGCGCCGCGCCGCCAGCACAAGTAGCCCCGGCCATCCCCGCCCACGGGACCGCGCCCCGCTCCCGCCCTCCCTCCAGAGCGCATGCGCACAGGCGTGCAGTCTGCGCATGCGCCTCTCGCGCGTTTCCCTCCCCCTTCCTCTGTTCGCACGCCGGCTGCACGTGCCCCTCTGAGCATGCGCATTTGGAGTAGATAGCCGTGGGGCGGGGCTCAAGGCACGGTGAGGGTAGCGTGGGTTAGTGGGTTCGAACCCCGGCCCCGGTGGGAGCGCGCGGAGTGGGGCGGTGGGGTTCGGGCCAGGCTGGGGGGTGACCGCGGGGCCCGCATCGTCCCTGGCTCGCGACGAGGGCCTGGGGTGTATGCATTTGCCTTTGTCCTCTGGCGTTGTGCCGGATGTCCTGGCCCGGGGCCTTGCTTCATCTCAGAGCCTGCTAATCCAATTAAAAAAAGAAAAACTGCTTCAGCTGGGTGCTCACAGAGGAACACAAGGGTGACATCTTACAGAGATGTGGCCACAGCACACCCGCTGGGCTGGAGAGCAGCTTTACTGCGACAGGAGACCCCTCGCAGCCAGGAACGCTGGCCACCCAACAGCGCAGGAACCGCTTTAGAGTTGTTCAGATTTCCACAGGTCCTCTGTGATCACGTCTGTGGCTCCTCTGTCTGTCCCAGGGGACCCATAGGGCAGCAGGCCCTCAGCAGTCACAGGGCCCCGATGGTGCCCTCCACCGTCCTGGGGCCTGTGGTGAGCGGGGGAAACAAGGGCGGACGCCAGCAGAGAGGTGTTTTGCCAAGACGTGGCTTCAGTCCCTCAGCGTCATCCACAGGCCCTGCAGCCACCTCACCTGGCGCAGGCTGGGCCTCGGCTGATGCTTTAGGGTTTATTGTACCTTCCAGCTGCCTGATATTTCCTGTGTTCCAAGCAGCACCCACAAATGATGCTAGTAGTTTCCCTGGTGGCACATTCTTGTGGAGATAAATTGGTCCTCATGTCCCAAGTTAGCCATTTTCCTGTTCCTAATTAATAGTGTCATGTGTTTCTGTATTAGCGCTTCCCCCACTGCTCTGAAGAGTCTTTGCTAACGGCCCACATGCCTAAAAGCTGCACATAGAATAGAATATAGCCCTCACTTCGTAATATGCGTTTTCACCTTGTATGCTCATTTTGTAATTCTCACAAGTGGGATCTCCATTAAAGGAAGAGGAAGAAAGATCTTGTCGGTCACTGAGGACTGCCTGGTGAGGCTGACGCTTCAGGCTGATGAGAAGCAAACCGCCTTACACCTGCAGGGAAAACTCTTACCGTTGGAACCAGGATGTTCCCACTTGCTACCCATTGCAGAGCACCCAGCTCTGTCTTGCACACCTGCTGATTTTGCTGGCTCTGAACGGAAAAAAGCCAACAGCCTTTGGTTTGAGAAGACCCCAGAAATCTCTTGAATTGTATCAGACCACCGCTGTGGAAGTCAGCAGCCCGTAGCTGCTGGAGTACGTGGCTGGTGATGGCAAACAGGTAAGCTGCAGGACTGAGTGGTGGCTGAAACTGCTCAGTTGCAATCCATCTGGTCATCTCCCCTTCACATACATCCTTTCTGTTCCACACCAAGCAAGTAGCAGGCAGTTTCATAGTTCAGAGATACTTCATCTTCTTGGTGATTGCATCCTTTCAGAGTAGGACTTTTTCTTTAAAACTGCACATTCTTTCTAGGGATAAAAAAAAAAGAAAGTGCTGGAGCTTTTCGAAAAGACAGCTGTAGATCTTAAAATAAACATAGTGCCTACATTTTTAAACAGCTTCTCAAGTAGACTGTAGACCATTACTTCATGAATCAAAAACAGGAGGCTTCAATGCCATTTTCCCCAAAGACTTCAGAAACAAAACTAACAATTTTGAGTGCCTTGGCCTGGGAGAGATGTAGACAGCTAGGTCAGAAGTGGTGCCTCGTAGTCAGATGCCTGCAGTGCCAGTAACGTCAGCCTCAGTAAGGGGCATGGTTGGCTCTGGAACACTTTGAAAGCCGCACTAAGGAAAGGTGGACAGAAATTGTGATTTCTGAGGATGGGGGTTCTTCATTTAATTTGAGATCTGGACTATGTGGTAAGATTCAACCACACATGTTCTTATAAGCTCTCTCATTAGGAAACTGGGAAAGTTCACTTTTGGGAAATAATTCCGTGCTTTTCTAGGTTTCTTTATCATGTTGCAAACAAAAACTGAGCAACAAAATATCTGCTAAGATGATTTTTATCTGAAGATGTTTGTGTTTGTGCTTTTTGTGTGTGTGTTTTTTTTTTTTTAAATGATGGAAGACTTTTGAAACAAGAAGGACTGGTGAGAAGAAATATTTCACATTATTAGAATTGCCTTAAAGGAAACAGTAATGATGTACTAGTGCTTCATAGAGTAGTACTAATGTGTAAAAGCAGATAAAAAGCCCGGTTCCTTCATTAGATTTTTCACCAGTGCTCTAACAACCTCCACAGAGGTCCCTAGACCCTTTTACAGTAAATTTCAGGTTGAATGAGGTGAAACAATAAATGTGGGGAAAAAAAGTGAACACTAGAATTTTTTTCAGCCAATATTTATTTGAAATGGTGCCTTTCCTAAAAGGTGCAGTATGACAAGTATTACAAGAGAAGACAAAGAATCATAACGAATTAAGCATTTTAATACCATTCTAGTTTCAGGATAATATTTATGTAATTTAATAGATGATTCTTCTGTAAAAGGGAGCATCTTTAAGAGAACATTCAGGCCGATGTTACTTTATCAGCTGCCTTGTAAGACTGAGAAGGGACGCGTGATCTGTGCCCACAGTTTCAGGAACACATGCGGGATTATAGCTTTTGGGAGCCCAAATCCTGTACAAAAACTATGTTAAGTAGGGTGTCTTACAAACAGATTGTTACTAAAGTGTGAACAGAAACTCTTCTAAAAGAGAATGCTATAGGGAATACAGAATGTCTTCTAAGCTAAGGTTCTTAAGGCCAAAAAGATATGTCACAGGAAGAAGCATCAAAGGAAACAAACGTTGGCAAGAAAGCTGTAGGAGGAAGAAATGTTTCAGCTCCCTAGAAAGAGAATAGACCAGCTTGGATAATCACAGGATAACAGCAGTAGAGGTTGGATTTCATCTGTCTCTACATTAGAAAACATTGGAAATTAGAAGCGTATATTTAATGAATTTGTAACAACGCTGTTTTACAACAGAGATAATAAAATGATGGAAGGACTTTGCCCCAGAGCAACTTCCTTCTGGCACTGAACACTCTGCTTCTTTACAGTTTAGTATCTGAAGCATAGAGCAAGATTTAGCCTTAATAACCTGGCTGCCTGCTAGGAACTCTTACTATCATGAAGCTCATGAGAATTTCAATGTTGAGATTCTTTTCTTTCCACTCCAAGCCCAAAGTTATGCTATGTTTATATTTTTTCCAAACAGTTGTTTGACTACAGTGTTTCAAGTTCTTTGCAGTGCCAGCCATGTTTGTGCATAGGAGACAGCAGGTTGTTGTATTTCTCAGTGGAAAAAGGTTGGAGATAAAAACTAATACTAAAACTCTGGATGAGGAAGTAGGCTAGCAAAATAGCAAGGTAGGAAGATGGCCAGGGTAGCCTCTATAGCACAGTATATTTGCTCTGTGTTGGATTTGAGAAAGGCTGGATGCTGTGGCAACTGCTATAGTGTCATGGTTTCAGCTGGGACGGAGTTGAATTTCTTCATAGTGTCTGGAATGATGCTGTGTTTAGGATTTAGAAGTGTCTTAGTTTCTAACTGAAACTTTCTCTCAGTGTCTGCTACAAAGCTGTGTTTTGGTTCTAGAAAGAAAACATGGCTGATAACACCCGGCAGCGCTGAACAGAACCAAGGACATTTGTATGTCTCTGCCAGGAGAGTAAAGAGGCTGGGGGGGGCCGCAGGGAGCTAGGAGGGGACAAGAATGGGGCAGCTGACCCAAACTGACCAAAAGGGATATTCCATACCATATGACATCATGTAATATAAGGAAGGGAAGTGAGCGGGGAGGGCCCGTTTGCTTGGGGATTGGCTGAGCATCGGTCGCGGTCGGTGAGCGATTGCTTTGTACAATCACTTATTTTGTATATAATTATCATTACTGTTATTGTACTCTATTTTCTTCTTTCTGTTAGTAAATAGTTTTTATCTCAACCCCCGAGTTCTACCTTATTTCTCGATTCTCTCCCCCATCCCAGCTGGGAGGAGGGGGGGGGTGAGCGAAAGGCTGTGTGGGGTTTCCAGGCCTGCCTGCTGAAACCAGAACAGAAGAAAAACAGTGTTGATAACACACGGATGTGTTAGTTGTTGCTGAGCAGTGCTGCATAGACCCATGGACGTTTCAGTTTTTCAGCTTCTTGTGCTACCCTGCCAACAAGAGTCTGGGTGGCACAGGGAAGGAACAGAACCAGAACGGCTGACCTAAACTGGCCAAAGGGGTGTTCCATACCTTATGACATCATGTGAAAAAACTATAAAACTGGGAGGAGCTGGCGGGGGATGCAGCTGCTGGTCGGGGACAGGCTGAGCATCGGTCGGCGGCTGGTGAGCAGTTGCTTTGTGCATCACTTATTTTATAAATATATATTACGATATTATCATTACCATTATTTCTCTCTTTCATGTTTTAGCAAATGGATTTTGTGTCAACCTACAAGTTCTACTTTTTTTTTTTTTTCCGATTCTCTCCCCCATCTCACTGGAAGAAGTGGGGAGTGAGTGAAAGTCTGTGTGGTGCTGAGCTGCCCGCTGGGTTAAACCACAATATGCAGCTAAAGAAGTGGCTGATATGCAGCTTTGCCTGGCTCTGGCATGAACTGACCTCTCTCCTACAGTTGAAAGTCACCATGATCTGTTATTTTGGAAAGGCCTTCTTTTCATGTCTTAAAAGAAAAGACAGCTCACTCCCACCACTGACCCACCACCATGCATGTGGGCATGCACCAGAGCAAGCTCACATCCCACACGAACTCCCGCACTAGGCTCCTCTTCCTCTGAGCAGCACCTGGTGTTTTTCTCAGGTACCTGATCTTCCCAAAGAAAACACACAGCCAGATGGCAAGCAGAAAAGCAGAGAGACCATCCCTGTGGTTTAAACAAGGCTTAAACTGCGTATGGGGTGGAGACATTCAAGAACAATAAAACCTTTCCTGGCTTTCCTTCCAGGAAGCTACCTGAGAACAGTGAGGCTTGGTGGGAGGGTTTTCATGGGCCATCCCCAGAGCTTTCTGGTGGTCACGGTGGCTGGGTAAGAGATTGTGACATTGCTGCTCCTTCAGTGCTTGATTTGTCACATTATTACTGTGATGAATATGAAAGCCTCAGAAGTCAGTCCAATGATGGCTCGTTATACTAAATGGAATTACAGCAGTGTTTTTATCATGATTCTCAAGAAAATAAGGTGTATGCCATTTCCATCTCCCCCCTAGCAACTTCTGAACTTTTATATTTTGAAACAAAGCAGATGTTAGCTGCAGTTAAAGAACTGAACTGAGAATTTTTGATTAAAATTTCCACTGGTATTTCCAAACTGGTAGAGCTCTGCCCTCCTCACAGTGTTTTGATTCATACCGAGAACAGAGGACAGTGGACAGAGGAAAACAGGCTTTCCTGCTGTTCTTCTCAGCCTTGAATCAGTTAGTCACTGAGTGAAACAAAACAATGTATTATTTACGCACATTCAGAAAAGGCTGTGGCTATGAAATCTGCTTTACTGTTTCAACAGTCTCCATAGCAGTAGAATTAAAATGTACACAGAAACACTGCTTTGAGCTAAGAACTGTTTCGTATATATGTATACTGAGTAAAATAAGGCTTTGATCTTTGATGTATGTGTTCTCAGACTTGAACAATTGATTCCCTCCCCTGGAACATACATTAAACCCTGCTGCAGTGCTATTTTTATACACAATGAGGCACTGAGCATTTTGGAAATCGGAATTAAAAACAATCAAACGAAAAAGAACTGAGACTTGAGTTGCACTTCAATGCAATTCAATCCAATGATACTTCCATTCCAGTGTAAATTAAATGTAAATAAAGTGTAAATAAAAGCCCTCCAAGGTTTTTTAGTATGTTTTCCTCATATAAGGTGCCGTAGGTCAGTGGTGAATGTCTGTAGCAGCACTGAGTTGTGAGGAAGGAGGAAAGGAGTTTGATGTGGTTGGCGTAAAAGTCACCGTGGCTGCTTCGTAATAAATCAGGACACGGAGGATAAAATCTTTTTGATCCCAGCTCTGACTTGACATTCCCTGTTACAGAGAGCTTGGAGTCTGACTTCTTTAAGGACCCGTCCTGCACCAGGGAGCAGAGTGTAGGTGCTGGCTCTCTCTGCCCTGCTGCATGCCTTGGGGAGCATTGCTGTGCCCTGCTGACCCAGAAGCTTCCCCACATCTTGTTCTCGTATCTGTGAGCTCCACGCACTGGATATTGCTGCTTTGCACAACCTTCCCACACACACCACTCCGTCAGACACCTGCACTGTGAGTCCTGCTGTCTGTCTGCTGTTGGCACATATTTCCCAATGCACAGGCTCCCAGGCTGCCAGTCCCAGCTCGTGCCAGAAGCACCACACGCAGAGGCTTTTGCAGGTGAGCTCTGTGTCACAGACTTGTTTGGGCCAGTGGGGCAACTGAAAACTGTCAATGGTGTCAAAGGAAACTGAACAGAGATGATTTGTGCATGTTTTTGGTACAGTGAAGTCTACAGAAAGTGCCACTTCAGCACCCCAAATTGTCACAGAATTCATGATAGCTAGGTCTGAAAGTATCCGTCCCAGGAAACTGGCCTTAGATTAAAATAAATGAACTATGGCGGTAATAAAAGGGAGAACCCAAGCCCGGTAAAAGCAGTTCTTAAAGGAAGCCACTAAGGTGCAGGTTAACCCACATAGGTAGGATGTATTCATGTACATCACTCAAATAAAGTGCAGCCAAGGGAGTTCAGGAGCTGATGAAAAGAACCAAAAAAACCATTACATGAAAACAAAGCTAAGGGTATTGCTCGGGAGTTACCTGTCCGAGAAGATGAAGGTTGAGTTCTTCGATCCTATCAGTTTGTCAGTTTCCAAAGCTACTCCTTTCACGCTGAAGTTACCATTGCAATAAGCTTTGACCCATGTCAAAAAGCAGGGAATAGGTACATTTTCTTAGCCACCACACATGCAGGGCTGGCCTGGAGCCACCAGCCCAGAAGTCACTTCACATTTTGAAGCAACATTTTGAAAAGTCCTGCAGTCATGAGCAGAAAGAAACGAGCCAGAATAAGGAAACATTAGAAGAAAAAAATAGCAAAGAAAGGGGCTGGGCTCTCTCTCTGGGCTCTTCTGGAGAGCTGCAGCATGCCCAGGGCACTGCTGCTGCCTTAGCAGCTGTCCCTCAGCAAGGAGACGCTGGGGCTGGTGGTGGGCCATGCCGTGAGACTTCCTATAGCTGCTTCCGAGTGAGGATTAGCTGCTGCCTGCTTAATGGGCTCAGAACCTCCTCATCCTCTTTCTGTGTGCAGACCCAGTGCCAGCTGGCAGGCACAAACTCTGTGTGCACCCTCATCTATGTCACAGGTGGAGCAAAAAAGTGGGGCCGATGAACCCCCTGCCTCCTACAAGCAAAGTCACCGTGCTCTGGGGGCAGGCAGGCGGCTGTGAGCACCCAGCTGATGGCACTGTGTCGTTGTGAGTTGCCTGCCAGGAGGAGAGCCGCAGTGACCAGCTGGTGGTGGAGCTGGGCAGGGCAGTGGCACAGGGAAAGCTCTTGCACACATGGAGACCTGGGCATGACAGAGCACGAGGATGTGGTCTGGATGGCAATCCTGTCTCTTCTTCTGGGGGCTGCAGATGGCCTGGAAGTGTTGTGGAGATTACACCTACCAGCCACCAGAACTGGTTCACCCCTAGCTTTCCACTGAGTAAGACAAAGGAGGGGTTTTTCTACGAAGTTTTCTTTATTAGTGCTACAGCTTGAGCTGGTGCCTCCTAGGAGGGACCTTGCTTTTTCAATAGCCCCCTGATTTACAGTCTTCACTCTTTCACATCTCCTTTGTGTGGCATCTACATTGCCAAACAATATTTCTGGGCCAGGGGCTTTACCTTCTCCTGACAGCTCTCTCTGTCTGTAGGCAATTCTTTGTATGTATGACTTCTTTTTTACTCTTAAGACAAGGAAACTGTGCAATTAAAGTGTTGTTCCTACTCCCTTGTATTGTAGCTTCATCTGGATCTGTGTGACAGTTTCTCTATTTAGAAACAAAAGATCAGAAGTATGTTCTCATGTTCTCCATCAACTTTAGCTACTAGTGCTAAATGACTGTGAATTTCTTTTTCTAAAGAAAACCAGAGAAGCATGCCTTCTTCCCAGAGACAGCCAGCTCCTGCCCCATCCCTGACACCACTGGAAATCTGTGGAGGAATAAAGGTGTGCCAGCCCTCATTCAGACACCTGCTCTCTGGACAGGACGAGTCAACCTGCAGCTATCTCTAGACAGCCCATGCCTACCACGGCCTGCTGGCTGGCTTCACAGAGAGGGACAACAGCCCATGTCTCCCTGCTCCACTGAAGGGCTGAGTAGCCCCCTCTCTGCCCCAGCATGTGTATTCCAGAAGCTGTAGGTCCTCCTTCTGAGAGCTCCCTTCTGAGGCTGTCCCCATTGCGTGCTTGTGGGGACCAGCATGTGAGTGCAAAGGCAGTTGCCATAGGGAAAGGTGTGGGATGGACACATGGACATCCGTGACATTCCTTCTGTTTTAGGGGATGAGGACAGGCAGACTGAAGACAGTGCACATATTGGACTTTCTGCAGACGTCATTGCTGTCAAGACTTGGCCCTCTGTTTGACTGTGAGATCTCTGTGAAGATCAGTGCAGCTCCTCAGGTTTATTCTGGCCTTTGACCTTCTCTGAAGGGAAATGTGTTCCTCTAGAAGGATAACAGTGTGGTCAGAGACTTGTGACAGAAAACGGGCTGTGGTCCTTGAGAAAACAGCTGTGTGGTGTGCATGCCTTTCTTCAAGGAAACAGCTGCCTGCTGCTAATGCAGTTTGGATGTGCCTGGCCTGGGGAACCTGCCACTTGCTGATAAGCTGGGTAAATGCACAGCAGACTGAACATGGGCAGGCATTTATAATGGTGGCTCCCACCAAATCCTCTGGGGGTCATGTCATCCTCTGAAGTGGCTGCAGTTTTCCTTGGGTGAAGAGTTTACTAAAGTTACTGGGGACACTTGTGAAACTCCGTAAGAGATTTGCAGAGCAAAGACATGAGGGATGTAAATTTGCAAATACTGCCGGCTGTCTTTGCAGCAAACTGCATTAACCCAGGGCTTGAGCTGCATCCCCACAAGCACCTCTAGAGCTGGGTATCGGCAGCTCCCTTTGGCTGCACTCCCTGTGCCCTGGGTTCCTTCAGTCCCTGCTCTCAGGAGGCGATGATGAGCATTTGTGCAGAAGAGGGCACCAGGAGGCTGATGCAGGGCCAAAGCTGCAATTAGAAGGGCTTACAGATACAGTTGGTCTATTTTCAGGGTCTGCCATCCTCCAGCTGTGGTCTTTCAGAGAGCTGAGTAACAAAGGACACAGAACCTCTGGGGACCCAGCATGTGGTGCCATGCTCTGCTGACATCATTAACTGAACGAAGGTTTAATTAAAAAAATGCTCGTTACTGAAGACACTATCCACTTTCAGGTGTGCTTGGGTTTCAGCTGAAAGGTGCAGCAAAATCCTGCAGGAATTAGTGTGACCCTGTGTTATCTGAACTGTAACCCGTGTGCAGGAGGTAACTTCTCGCACCTCCTCAAAGGGAGCACTTCAGGTAAACCACAGTGTTTAAATTACAGCAAGACAAAACCCAAACTAAACCCAAAGCTGTGGGGCTGTTCAAGCATGAGCCCGAGTTCTGTCTCTAGAAGGAATGCAGATGGGTTGCTGCTTGCATTTACAGCCGTTGCCACGTGCATAGTGCTGTGCCAGCCAGGGACCTGCATCCCTCCCTTTCGCTGGAGTGACACTTGAAGAGCATGGTTGAAAACTAGTGCGTGAGGCGTTTGGGTCCTCATTGAAATCATTTCACTGTGAGATGTTTAGAAGTGCTTTAAAGTGCATTTCTGTTCTCCGCTCTGCTTGTAGCAGGATTAAGGGGGGCAGAGGCAAGAGCAATTGAAATTCCGTGAGCCATGTTTTGTAAGAGTGGGAGCCCTTTTTCATCGAGTGCTGCGCAGTGACCTGCATACACAGAGACAGGAGCGTGGAGCGTGCGAGAAGGTACAACAGAGCTGTGTTCTCTGTTAGCAGCATTTAGCTACAAAGCAAGGAGATTACAGCTAAATATAGCACCAGAACAGCATGGTCATCAGCCAGTAAGAGACAGGCACAGACTTGGAGCTGCTGTCCATCTGCCTGCCTTCACTTAAGTTATTAGGACAAGGCAGAGTGGAGACAGCTTCCATCCTCTTTCCCTGAGGGATGGCTGAGCCCTCAGACAGACAAATGGGATGTCTGGGCACAGCAGAGAACCTGCAGGGTGGTTGGGAGGCACAGCTGGGGCACAGCCTGCGATGGAGCACAGAGGAAGAGGAGGGATGTCCAGCAGCTGGAGGAAGGACAGTGGGTGAGAACAAGTGTGGGCAGCAGAAGCAAAGGCTGAGTGTCACCTGTGGCATGGAGATCTTGTGCCTGTGCGAAGAGAATTAAAAAACAGGATTGGCAGGCACTTCAGAGAGCTCAGCACAGGGCCAGCCACGAGATGGAGAGGGCATGGAGGCAGCAAGTGCAGGAAGTTCGAAGCTGCCCTGCTCAGCAGCTCATCTCAGCAACCGGGCTGCCCCAAACCAGCACCTGCCCAAGAGGTGACTGAAGACTGAAGACTTCCTTGCAGCAGAATGGTTTTAGTGGCTCTCAGGAGATGCGCTGCCCTCTGGTGGCTCGCCAGACGACTGGGACGGACAGAAAAGGAGCAGTTTGCTGTCATATAGAAAAACAAAAATTGTGTTGCAAATTTCTTGACAGAGGGCTGCAGGCATCCTGGGACCATGCTTGCTGTCAGGGTGGTGGAAGCACCGCTGCCCACCCAGGGCACCCAGGGAGCACTGCTCATCCTTGCACAGCACATTGCCGGGTGTTAATGAGCTGCCCTAACGAGCTGCGTGCTGCAAGCACCTTTTTCCAGGAGCACATCAAAATGCACATGGGCATTTTGGTGTTCTGGTCTTTATGGGCAGCAGAAAGCGCAGCCTGCAGCGTTCCTGCTGAACGTCCTGGGCTGCAGGGTGAGCTGAGCCAAACAGAGCTGTTGGCGGAGGATGTCAGAGAGGCGTGAGGCTGGATGGCCTTGGAAGACAGTGCTGGTAGCCATCCCCTCCTGGCTGTGCCCGAGGAAAGGGAACTAAGCAGGGAAAATCTGCTCGTCAGCAAATCCCTCCCGATGGCAGCCTGTGGTGAAAATCACTGCTGGCTTCTCTGCAACGTTGCTTAATTGGACACACCTTTGGTTTTAGGGAATAAGCATTTCCTGAGATGTTATTTTGGTGTCAAATTTAGTCTACCAGCAGCCTCTTTGAAATGGGGTTATGAGGAAGCACTGATCTTATTAGCTAATTGTGCTTGCTAGTCAATGGTTATTTATTTCACAGCCAAATTACAATGGTTGGCTGATAGGCTCTGCAGTCAGAGTGCTTTTAATTCCCCCTGGATTTCATTATTGTGACTGCAAAGGAAGGAACAGAATAGCAGATGAAGCTGCTGCTGTTTGGTCTCATAATGCTGCCTGTGTCTTGCAGTGAGCTGTGGCCTTAGGCTGAGCAAGTTGGCAGGGCTCATCTGGAAGAGTGAAATCATGAAGCGGTTGTTGAAGCATTCTAATATAAAAAATTAACCCTTTGGCTCAAGGGCAGCTGCATTTTTCTGAAGAGCAGCCTGCTTCGAGGTGATCATTTATAATAGTTTCCACTAAATAATCTGAGCAAGCACCATAGGTCACTCCACACACACGGCATGCTCAGCACCACTTGCTGCTCTCACAGCATGATGGTGTTTGTCCTGGCTTGCAGAGGTGTGTTTTTTCTAACCAGACCTCCTGACAGTTTCACTCCCAGTACAGGCAGCAAGGACATCTTTGATCCCTGGCTACAGTAAGACACTACGGGGACAGCTTCTCCGGCAGCTCCTTCTGCTGCAAATCGCATGATCCCAGACGACAGGGGCTCATCTGTCCTCATGCAGTTTTCCTAGACAGCTCCATGCAAATGCTTAATTCTAGCCAAAGACACCCTAATTCTATTTAATTGCTAGTGGCAGTTTTGTTCTTCCAGGGTAGCTGTAACTGGTAGACACAGACAGAAATCCTCACCCTGCTGCTGCTTCTCCAATAACAGGGGCATGGGTAATGCTCTGGGATCTTGAGGTTTCTTGCAGTCCACTTTCTGAAGAGCCTGTCTGCGTTCTGGCCACATCTGCATCCCATCTTACTGCTCATTGCCTATTACATATAGCTTACTTACTGCCTTTCCAGAATCACACAACTGTAGAATATCTTGAATTGGAAGGGACCCTCAAGGGTCATCGAGTCCAGTTCCCGGCTCCACACAGGATTTCAGACTGTGTCTGAGAGCAGTGTCCAAACACTCCTTGATCTCTGGCAGCTTGGGGCTGTGACCACTGCCCTGGGCAGCCTGTTCCATGCCCACCACCCTCTGGGGAAGAGCCTTTTCCTAACCCCCACCTGACCTCCCCTGACACAGCCCCATGCCGTTCCGTCGGGCCCTGTCTCTGTCCGCAGAGAGCAGAGCTCAGCGCTGCCCCTCCGCTCCCTGTGAGGAGCTGTAGGCCGCCATGAGGCCTCCCCTCAGCCTCCTCTGCTCTGGGCTGAGCAAACCAAGGGGCCTCAGCTGCTCCTCATATGTCTTGCCCTCCAGTCCCTTTCCCACCTTTGTAGCCCTCCTTTGAACGCTAATAGTTTTATGTCTCTACATTGTGGCACCCAGACCTGCACCCAGTGCTGGAGGTGAGGCCGCACAGCGCAGAGCAGAGTGGGACAATCCCTCCCCACACCCAGCAGTGCCGGGCCTGGGGCACCCCAGGGTATGGTTGGCCCTTTTGGCTGCCAGGGCACACTGCTGGCTCATGTTCAGCTTGCTGTCACCCAGAACCCCCAGATCCCTTTCTGCAGGGCTGCTCTCCAGCTTCTCATCCTGCAGTCTGTACATGTAGCCAGGGCTGCCCCGTGCCAGGTGCAGAATCCATCACTTGCTCATTAAACATCACGTGGTTGGTGACTGCCCAGCCCTCCAATCTGTCAGGATCTCTGCACGGCCTCTCTACTCTCCAAGGAGTCAACAGGTCCTCCCAATTTAGTGTCATCTGTGAAATTACTTAATATGCATTCAAGTCCTGCATCCAAGTCGTTGATGAAACCGTTTAAGAGAGCTGGCCCTAAAATGGAGCTCAGGGGAACTCCACTAGTTACTGGCTGCCAGCATGATGTAACCTCATTTAGCCTTTGAGCCCAACTCATCAGCCAATTGCTCATTTATTTTATAATGTTTGTGTCTAGCTGTACGCTGGACATTTTGTCTAGAAGAATACTGTGAGAAACAGTAGTGAAAGCTTTCCTGAAATTCAAAAACGTTACACCGAAATTCAGCTGACTTCAACTGATTTCTCTTGGTCAGCTAGGTGGGTAATGTTGTCATAGAATGAGATTAAGTTTATTAAACAGGACTCTTCTCTCATGAACCCGCGTTGGCTGTGACCAATGACTGTACTGTCTTCTGGGTGATCTTCAGTAACTCCCAGAATAATCTTCATAATTCTGCCAGGCACTGAAGGGAGACTGGCAGGATTATAATTCCCAGCATCGTCTTTCTTGCCCTTCTTGAAAACTGTGATGTTTGCCAGCCTCCTGTCAACTGGGTCCTCTCCAGATTCCCAAAAATGTTGAAAAATAATGATATCAGCCAGCTCTTCGAGTACCCCGAGATGAATCCCATGGTGCCCCATGGACTTACATGCATCCAGCTGGCACAGCAAATCCCACACAGATTTGGGTTTGGCTGGGAGTTTAGCATTCCCTGCTCAGGGAAGCTGACCTCCTGCCCCACCTGCACGACACTTGGGAATCCCCTCCTGCTGTGCTCTTAGAAGCTGACCAGCACCGGCAGACCCCAAGGCCTTCACAAGCAGCTTCCCATCTCAAATGTGCTTAACTGTAACCAGCGCCTCCTGGAGCAGACTGGAGGATCTCTCTAGCATGCAGCACCTCAAACTTTGGTGCGCTGTCCCATAGTTTATCACTGGTGAGTCTGGTTGTATTGCTTTGCTCCATCAAACCTATTTTAACGATCTATCGATCAGCCGTGCTAAACCTGCACAAAAATCCACTTCCCTGTGTGAGAAAGGTGCATCCTGTCGGGCACCAGCAGGCCTGGCGCTGTGTAGACCCACCGCACGATCAAGAAACCCAAAATTCTGCGGGACAGGCACATCACCATGTGCCTCTCCATCACACTCCAGGACCTCACACCTGCTGTACAAGGCCACTGTGGCAGGGTGAGGTGGGCAGGGAGGGACTCACCCGCTGCCTTGAGCAGAAATCTGCTGCCCCTGCACTTCCGAGGTCCCCTCCTTCTGCTTCGTGGCAGGACGGCCTTTGTTCCTCGTGCTGTGGCCGGCTGATGCGTCTGTCTCAGAGGTGGCGAAGCACTTCCACCAGCCACGGCACGGGCTGCGCTGGTGGAGCTGATGGCCTCCAGGACCGTCTGGAGAACACCTGCAAGGAGAAGGGCTCCTGGCAGCCTGGGCGCTGAGCAAGGCTTTACCAGTGCTGGGACTTACCCTGCTGCCTTCCCACCCCTGGATCGGCAGCTCCTGTCCATTTCCCTCTTCCTCGCGCTTCCTTCACCGTGGCACAGCTGCAGCCCTGGAGCCAGGCACAGCCTGTGCCACGTGCCACGTTTTACTTGCTTTGAGCAACAGCTGCCTCGCACCCACGGCTTAAAAACTCGATTTTATTAGTCTTGTTATGAGCTGTTCCTGAATTAAGTCCAGCTTATGAGTACAGGAAGGTCAGGGGCCCTGGCCTGTGAACACAGTGCTGCGAACAGAAATGTCAAGTTCTGTGTATAGTTCATCCTTCATCCAATTTTTGCTTCTTTATTCTTTCTGAAGCTTAACGGCTTTTCAAGCTGCGTGCTACTGGGAAACTCAGGGCAGCACGCTCTTGTGCTGGTTTATTGGTTTTTTGTTTGTTTGTGCGTTGGCTTTTTTTGAGAAAACAATGCTTTGATAAAGCTCCTGAGCTTGAGCGCAGGCAGTGTGAACCCCGAATGCTCTCTGGCAGCCTCTGCGGGGCTGCACCGTGGGCCGTTCCAAGGCCGCATGCCCGGAGCGGTCTCACACACAATGTGTGCAGCACCAGAGAGCTCCCAGAGGCAGCTCCGGCCCTCCTGGTGTGGAGGTTGCTCACATGGATGAAGCAGTCCTCTGCAGTCCCCCCACCAGGGGTTACAAAACAAGCAGCAAACTCATGCCTGGAAATCCTTTACCTAGAAATGTACCAGCATCAGGTACTGCACACACCCTCGCAGCAGGTACAGGCAGGTGCGAGGGCGGTGGGCAGTGCCCTGAGCTGCAGAGGAGGCTGTGCTGGAGCAGGGAGGTGTGCTGGCTGCTGAGCTGCCCCTTTCACCTGGAGCAAAGGTGGGGGACACGGCAAGCCCTGCAGTCTAGAGTGCCCGAGCACCCTGCTCCACCTCACCCTGCCAACGTCTGCTCAGTGTTCCTTGCTCAGGGCACTCCTCCAGGGCTTAGTATTTAGAACTGGAATATGGCTAAGAGCTGGCAGGAACGTAATTAAAATCAAGTGACACCTTATCACTATTTCTGGGACTGTGGCAGACTCTTTTTCTCTTTTATTTTTCAGCAGGGCAGAGGGTTCAGGCTTGTGTTTTCTTCTTCAGAGCACTTTGGTGTGAAACCCCCACTCACCCATTTATTTGTCTCCCACTCGATTACTGTCAGCTCAGGTGGCAACATAAAACAATTCACCAGCTCCTGCCACCGGCTTTATTTCCAGCTGTGACTGCTTTAGCAAGGGTCTCGGAAAGCCTGCCCTTGCAAAGCATTTTCTTTATTTTTGGTAAATGAGGACAAAGCATGAGACGTGGAGTACGACAGTGCCAGAAAACAGCCTCTGTAGGTGCTCTGTGTACACGAGAACGCAAGATTCATCCATTTCACACATCCATAATTTAAACAGTAATTAGAAATTCTAAATAATCTCTCCCTGGGCAGTAGCTAATCTTCATTAAGCATCTAAACACCAGCGCCTAAAACTGGGTCAGCTCCTCAGTGGCTCCCGTGGGAGGAAGGAGCTGTGCCAGGACCCAGAGGCAGAGGGACTGCTGGGAGAAGCTGCTGTGTGACGTGTCCCAGCTCCCCAGGAGGCAAAGAGCTCCCCTGGCAGCCAGGGAGCAGCGAGGAGCATGGTCCTCCAGCTGCGCTGGAGGTGCTGAGGTACCTGCCCACGCTGCTCATCAGTCACTGATGCCAGGGAGCTGGTTCCAAGCATGCAGCGTCTTGGCAGTGGGAAATGCTGCTGCCAAAGGGCAATTCCTGCTTCTGCATTTCCAGTGCTCTCTGTCTCCACATCCCTGCCTGCAGAGCCCAGGGGTAGTGATTTGGATCGTGCGTGCCAAAAGGCAGAGACGGAATGCAGCTGCTACAACTGAAAATGTTGTGTTCCCTCCGTACCACCTGGAAATGGAGATCCCAGGCAGAACAGGCGGCCTGTGGGACACGGGGCTGCCAGCACGGGAGCTGCCTGTGTGCAGAGCGCCTGCTGGTCCTGGCTGGTGCTCTTCATCCCCACTGCAGCCAGTGCTTTGCCACAATGGCTTCAACATCAGAGGCGGGGGAGGCTCCCAGATAAATTAAACAGTTTTATGCTAATGCGGGGCTGATGTGGTTTGCAGTAAATAATACAAGCAGAAAACATTGTTCAGCTTGGCACACTAGCTTATTATATTAAAAAGCTGGCAATGGGAAAGCAGAAACTTGTGTGCCCACTGGATGGAGAGGAGAATTAACCCCTAGTTGCACACACCTCTGCCAGTAAGATTTTACAGGTGCTGTTATACCTGCTTCTATTCATCATCCATCCGTAGCTCTACAGGCTCTTCAGAACATCTCTGCAGAATGCAGACCCTGCTCAGGTAGCAGGGAGCACGTACAGAACATTGCAGAAAGGAGCTCCCCACGAGAGTTGCAGCCCTGGGATGAACAGTTTGCAATAGCTCCCATAAGACAGAACAAGACTTCCTTCACCCTTCCCTGCTTTGCACTCCCCCTAAAATTGTCTCTACAGGACAAAGCACATTAGCCAGTCAGGTTCAGGGAGCAGTCCTGACAGTCCTGTATCCTGGCTGTGAGCAGGGACTCTGCCCACGTGTGATGGCAACGAGTGCTGATCAACCTGCTCTGCATGGAGTCTTCACTTGCATATGCAGGATAAAGAGGCAGCAACCCATCCCCAAGAGAAGCTGAGGAGCAAGAGGTAAGTGAGAAAAAAGACAACACAAAACCACGCTTGCTCTACAAAACCACTTTCACCCCACCCAGCTCAGCAAAGCATGAGTATCACATTGTTTTCCCTGGCACCAGGGCAAGCGAGGGAGACACAAAGCCAGGCACAGCATTGCTGCAGCCTCCCATCTAGAGGGCAGGCTGACATAGTGCAGAAAAGCTTAAGAGTCCACCTGGGTGGACTCTGCTTGCTTGCAGGGCTGTGAGATAGGATTTCTATGAGGAAAAGTGGGTCTTAGCACACCACAGAGACAGAAAGTCTTTCTTATTTAACCAAAAACCAAACTTTATTTTGATACATTAAAAAATCTATACATTTCTTAGACTAAAATACAGTTTTGCATCAGTATTCTGGCACAATGTCAGTTTACACAGAAAATCTAAGATTAGATCAGCACTGTTAAATGTCCCTTCTCTTCCTGCATTCACAGCTTGCAGTATAAAACATTTCTAGTTCTCAGACAACAATAAACAGTCTCACATTTACTTTTCCCATTCCAAAAGGAGGTGGCATTCCACTGGATAAAAGGAGCACTTGTTTAATTTATCTTGACTGAATGTAAATTACTAAACCAGTCCAGGGGTTTAATTGCCCTGTTAGAAGAACTGTGAGTGAAAGAGGATGAAAAACTTTATTTTGCACGAGGCTTTGATGGGCTATGACAACACAAGAATCGTTTGAGCTACTGTCAAGCCTTTAACATGTGTTTGGAAGATCTTCCTTTCTCCTTACCACGGTTACTGTACTCAGTAACGCAATCCACAGTACAAAAATAATTCCTTTCCATAGGTATAGGATTACACCTTTCTTGCTCTGAAGAGCTCCAGAGCAAAATAAAACCAGGGCACAGGCAATGTTGCTGTGGGATGTCTGTGAAATGGAATGTGAATTTTCTTAAGTACCGTGAAGATCCTGTGAAATATTTTCTACCTGTGAAATTCTGCTCTCCACGGCTCCGTCTAGCCTCTGGCATTTGCTCTCTAGCCTGTACCATAAACAAAACAAGCTGCTTTGTTTCTTCTCCCTCTCCCCTCCACACAGGCGACCTCGCTGTCTGCTGCTGTTTTTCTCACGAGATGCATTCTTGCTTTCCTGTTTGGGCAGGGATGGACCCATCCAGCGCCAACACTGGTGCACAGACACTACTTACTTTAAAGCTGAAAACCACGACTTCCACAGGAACTCCAGCCAGTGCTCAACTTCTGCTGGGTTTCAGGAGTATTCGGCGTTGCAACCACACCGAGCCTTTCTGAAATGGTCGTTACCTGCCCACATTTCACTCAAGCAAGAGGAGAGAGGCGGCACGCTGCAGGAATGGTAGCCACCAATGCTACTACACTTAAGAGACGTCCAGAGCTGTCTTTAAAGTTACATAAATCAGGCTAATTCTGCAGTTACCTCATAATTCTGCTCTAAATTCTTGCAGCTTTGGTTCTAGAGGGAGCCCTACAATTACACAGAAAACGACCAAATTCTGCTCAGCAGATTCACACTTCAGTGAGACGGGGGAGTAGAACACGATGGTATTTCTGAGGTTGTTGTAGTTCCGTTTTAGCTCATTTCTCTCAAATGAATGCCAAGTATTTTAGCCTCCAAATGGACATTTTTAGATGCTAACTATTATCCCCGGAAATATTTTCATAATCCTAATGTCTCTAAAGAGCTTTGGCTTGGTTGCATCAGCTTGCAGACACTGCAAGATACCCCATAGTTCCATCCTAGACCAGAAATTCTGCCTTCTATGTGTGACCCATATCACAAGAGACAAGTTTTTGTCTCTTCTCTCATCTCTCTAAATACAAAAGAAAAAAAAAAAAATCTTGAGAACAGTATTTGCTACAGAGCACAAGATATACAAAGTTACTAATCTCCATTATCTCTCTTGTGGTGTGATGGAAATAACAGCAGAGGTGAAATAGTTGGAAGAGCATTGAAAAATTAAATATTTAGAGTAAACTTCCATCATCCCAACAAAAAGCTGAGTGCAAGAAATGCTTCAGGTAAGTCTGTTGGGTTTTGTTTTGTGAAACAGTTTTTTTCCATAGAAGGGAAGGAGTTTCCTCCTTTGGGAAGGAGTGATGTTTTTTTCCACAGAGATAAAATAGGATTTCAGGAGTGATAATGTGACAAACAAGCTGTTGGAGAAACAATGGGCTTGAGATGTTTAGATTTAGTAAACAGTATCTGCACAGGCAAAGCCATGGTTTACAAAACTGGGATGTGCACCGTTAGGTATCTACTTTTAATCTCAAATGTTTCCTAAAATGACTGTGCCATGTTCAATACAGCATGTAATACGCATTCAGAACCAAATGATCACTGGATGGTGATGACGAGTATATGTCTGCTACATGCATTTTATTCTGACTCTGTAACATACATTCATAGAATACATCATAACTACTCAGAGCAAACCACTAAAGTGCAGGCCCTGAGGGCACATTAAATACTTTGTCTCCAGCGCTGGCTGCTCAGTTGCCAGGACGCTGGTACAGACAGGGCTCATTTCTGCTTTACATCCCCATTTTGTGCTGAAAGAGTAAGAGTCAGCATACCCTGCTCCCTCCCGACAAGGGAGCGCTGTGGAGCAGGCTAATCGCCTACTCTGAAAAAAGCCCTTTCAGAAAGAAGTAACCACCCTGAGAAGGTGCTGTACAGAAACGTGGGAAGTGAGTCTAGGAGTAACAGTTAGGTAAGTGGACCTGTGTGCTCAGTCTGGCTGGGACAGAGACCATTTTCTTCACAGGAGCCCGTATGGTGCCGTGTTTCAGATCTGTGACCAGAGCAGCACTGACAGCACACCGGTGCTGCACCCGCTGCTGAGCAGTGCTTGCACAGGGGCACAGCATTTTCTGTCTCTCTGCCTTTCCTGTAGAGGAGGCTGCGGGTGGGCAAAAAATGGTCCATGCCATGTAACGCCATGCTCTGAAATAAAGCCGGGGGAGGGAGAGAATTTTCCAAAGTAGCCATTACTCAGAGCTTGTCTGGGCATCAGTCTGCTGGTGGGAGATGGTGAGTGATTGCCTTTGTATCACTTGGTTGATGTCGGTTTTTTCCTCTCCACTTTTTCCCCTTACTTAATGAGCTGTCTTTGTCACAACCCACATTCTGATTCTTTCCCCAGTCCTCCTGGGAGGGAGGGAGCAAGTTGAGTAGGGGCTTACCTACCAGTCAGAGCCAACCCACCACAGCACGTACTTGGTTTTCCACTTCAAATTGTCCCTTCTAGGACGTGCGTCCTAACACAGAACGTCCTTGGGTTACCATACCAAGCTAAGGCCACATGTAAAACCCAATCCTGTTTTTGGCAGCTGGGAGTGTGAACACAAGCTAATGGAAGGCTGAAGATGCAGTTCTAAATTGGCCATACCACGTGCTTAGTTTGGCTGCAGAACAGCACTGAAATTGTAGAAATAACGGGCTGCACTCCTAATCACAGCAAGCATAGTGATGGAGTGGTGTTACACGCAAAAAAAAACCATCTCAGAACTCCAGCTCTGCATCTACTCCCCCTCCCTTTCAGTCCAGGTGATATCATTGCCTTGGGAAGGTGAGAAGGCATTGGTAAAGATCGGTGGGACAGGGGGAGCTGACACTCGGCCGCTTGGCACTCCTTTGCTGAAAGAGCAATACAGAAACGAGAGCTAAAAGAACAACAAAGATTCTCTAGGGCTGAAAGAATGACAGAATCACAGGGGTTGGAAAGGACCTCTGGAGGTCATCTAGTCCAACCCCCTGCTAAAGCAGCAGTAACACATTGCTCAGCTTCCAGATAAAATGGAGGGTAAAATAATGAGAAGAATTAAACAATTAAAATAATGGCATGCTTTTTTTCCTTTGAAGTCTAGCTGATCAAAGGCTACGGTCCAGACTGTCTACAGAAACCAAATGTTGGGAACCAGTAACTACATTGGCTTTTTTTTTTTTTTTTTTTAAAAATCCACTTTGTCCAGCCTGAATCACCGGTCCTCAAGCACTGCTTGGTTCAGTGGACTTTCCAAGGAGATGATTTCTGTATCTCAGCTGCCTGATCTGCTCCTCCTGCAGTGTTATTCCCAGTGCAGCATCACACTTTGATTGGTCCAGACTGCTTCCCACAAAGCAGTCCATATATTGGCCTTGAAAACCAGCTGGCAAAGAGAGATTTAATCCATCACAGTTGGCAGTCCCCTGCCAACTAGGGATTTATATTTCAAGTGTTCTCCAATACCTCCACTAAGGGAGGAGAGTGGAGGAGTTTAAATTTGCCCTGAAAAGTTGTCTCTTCAGGTGCCAGTCTTATCTCCTTGCACAAGACCACACTGGGAGAGGGCAGCTTGTAGTCTGGTTGTCATGAACTTCAAAGAACATTCAAAAGCTTTGAAGGGCCACTGGAAAGCCTGCATGTCGATGGAATGCACTTTGGCATGACTGAAAAGCTCTGCATGCCGCATACACACTCAAGAATGGTGCATATGATTTTATTAAGAACTCTGTAATGATATAGATTAGTCACTTAAACATTACAGCTACCCATAGAAAAGTGTTGCCTGTATCTTTTAAACACCATGTAAATAAACCAAATTTGTTTTTAAAACAGGATAAACTGCTATAAAAATGGTGCACAGTCAAGTCATACAAAAATACAAAATTTGTTTCCAATTGCAGTTCTAGTTGCGATTGCAGAGAAAAGCTCCCACTTCCAGTAAGCAGAGAGCACAAACTTGCAGAACTTGTCACGGCAGATATTTGTTGTCAAAATGAGCAGAATCCAAGGCTTCGATCAAAGCACCTCCAATAATTTCCAACAAGACGGAAATTACAGTTTCTCTGGAAGCAACTGGGTATGCGATAAGTCTCTTAGCCTTGGAATCCAGTTTCTAGGATTCACCTAAGCCAGTTTTTAAATTTCCGTTGCTAAACCCCACTGATCTACACAGGTATCAGTGTTCAGTGCAACTGTGGTTTTAGCCACTGGTACAGCAGGAATGCTTTCTCTCCACAAACTTAAGGCTGCTCCAGCGCTTCTTCTAGATAGCCTGACCTCTAGCTCACATTGAGAGGCCTCGCCAGTCAGTGCTCCGGTCTGAATCCTAGGTTGAAGCTCTAATCCAGTTAACATACACGTACACACAAATGTATAACTTACAACTTCACTACTTAAGAGAGCCCTCCTGATGTCAGTGGAGTCGATATGGTTTGGTTAAACAAGTGTCTAGTGCTTGCAAGACTGGGTAATTCTGTCTTCCTGCCTCCCCAGCAGTTACCATCTCTAAGTGTGTTTTTATTTTCTTACTTTTCATACGGTTTGGTTTCTGTGATATGAAAAGAGTAAATCTTTTTAATTGGTTTACTGAAAGAAAACTAAACAAATCTAAGTATCAAATGACTTCTAGAAGCAAAAGTGAAATATTCCACTATTGCAAAAAGGTAAGAGCACTGATTAGTTACGTGATACTCTATTTTTCATACCTTCGGCAGCAATTCAAAAGTCTGATCCTCTGAAAGGAAGCACAGAAAACTGCTTACTTATTAAGCTGTTAGTACAACCGAGTTGTACGTTTCTTCACCTAGACAAACCTCTCCACTCCATTGCAAAGCTTCTACAGAAAGGCTTTTCTCTTCCAAAAGATTTTCTTGAATGGAGTGATCAAACCATTGAGGCGCTATTTATTTGTACAGAGCTTATATTTAGTGCAATAAGTTTAAAAATTCTGCTCTGAAATATTAACTTTACATTAACAAAAATAGTTTTCTTAAAAAAATTGTAACAAAAGGAGTATATAGCATTGACAGATCATGAATTCTTAGCAAATACACTTTTAAGCATTTACCATTACAATAGGCTGAACAACTGAATATTAGCATTCATATCTGGTGAACTTCCAGACTGAAAGAAATGCAAATATCTCAGAACCATACTACTACTACTTTTTTTTTTTTTTAAAACAGAAACAAAACAAAACACGTTCTCTTATCATTATTTGATGACTTCAGATAACTATCCTGGCAGTTACACTTCCGAAGAAATGTTTCTCTGCCCTTTCCTGTTTGAATCGCCTGCTACAGTACATAGAAATATGGATGAAACAATAGGCAAGGAATGGTCCTTTCCACATCCCAAACCTCTCTGACATTAAATGAAATGAAACTTACAGTACTTTTCGTACAGTAGTGCAGTTCATTTCTCTTCCCATCCTCAGCATCTTTACATCAAGTCATGAATTAATCATGAGTATGGCTAAGACAGAGCTTTAATAATCTGTTATTTGAATTGCTCATATGGAGAATTCATATCCCTAAAGGAGCACTGCTGAAGTTTGAGGGAGGCTACTGAATGCAAGGTGACGGGAAGGGGGACTGGGTACGAGGGTAAGTAAGGTAAAACAGGAAGTAAATTGCATATAAAAATTATTATTCCCCATTTACTTGTTTCTGTTGAATAGGAGATGCAAGGGCTCCCACATACCTGAATACCTGAGGAGTTGGTTATTGTGATATCTGATTCTGATAAGCAAAACTGGGCCCTGCCAGGGCTGTAAAATAAAATGACTGCTTACAAGCCAGATAGAACTGAATTAACTCGCACTGAAGCTATCTTTTAAAAAGCTAAATTTAAGACTTTTCTTGATTTGAAGGTTTTCCTTACATGCAGCTGTCCTGAATTTAATGCAAATTTAAACAAATTAAATAACTCTCAGCAGATTAACCATGTCATTGGAAATCTGTCTCTAAAACCCAATCATCACTTCAGATTATCTTTACAATACCTCCTCCAGATTGTGAAATATCAAGCAGATAAGAATCAACATTTCCATGACTACAATGAATAATTTAAAAAAATGGAACAATGATAAAGCTGCTTGTAAAAGCCACCCGTATGAAAAGAGTACATGTTTCACAAAAATAATTGTTAAAAAAAGTATTAAATCCCTGTTCCTTTTCTCTGATTTTGGCTGTTTACTTTTATATATATATATATAATGTATATATATATATGTGTCTGTGTGTATATATATATTGTTTTGAAATGTCAATGGGTTCCAATATGGCTGGCTAGTTTCAAGATGAACTTGCTCCAGAGGCCTAGAAAACAAAGTCATACAGTATAGTCTTAGACAAATGCCAAAGGACAAGGAGAAATTGAGTCAAAGGGGTCACTGGAAACCATAAAGAAGTGCAAAAAGGTTTTCTTCTTGTGCCTTGACAGTCTCTTTGGAGACCAAAGGTCCTAAATGTTTCCTCATCTCTGCTATTTATTCCTATCTAAAATACAAATGCATTTAGGGCACTCCATTTTCAGAACTAATTGTCATGCCTACAAAATAACTGTTTCAAGGAAACTGAGGCAAAACAGTAAAGACTATTTCTTTTTTTTTTTTTTTTTGTAAAGAAAAATTAAACTGATTTCGAAACACCCAATTTTGGGACTACAAGTGCTACTATTACAGAATAGACTTATCAATGATCCTAATATCCTAATGCAGATGTATCTGAAACTTTTATCAATGCTTTGGTGCAAGGTATCAGAAATTTCACAGAAGAAATAACTGCTACTGCCTATACTGTGTGTAGCCCTTGTCAGGAAGTGAGGCCCTTATACTTAAGAGCCCATTCAGCTGGAGTTTAACACCCCAAAAATGGAAGATCTCTTGAGAAAACAAGGCCCCATCAGTTCCAAACAAGACTATCAAATGAGCAGCAGAACTGGGAGTAATTCAGCACATGACACTCAGGCTGAGTCCCAAATGCTCAACATCTTCTCCAGCAGTCCTAGGAGGACTTCTTGTCATTGCCAGACTCAAGTGCCTAGAGTCATGTTTCTGAAGACGCTGGGCTTGCAAGAACTTGTTCTGCCTTTTTACAAGGGGGGTGAATATAGGTGTTCACATCCAAGCTTTAGGCAGTCAAGTGCAGGTCTGAGTGCTGGTCTGTGCTAGCACTGAGGAGAGCTTAAGTGGAAAACCACTTAATATAAACCAGTAGTTTGAATTGGAGATTAACATAAAATTTTGGAAGGATCATTTTTGTCCATGTGACTAGTGGGTTTGCAAACCCAATTTTCAATCATTTTAATGGCAGCTTCATTTTTATAGTGTTTAGACCACTCTGAAAATCCCAACATAAGTGTCTGTTTGAACAGCTAGAATTACTCCCTGAAGAAAACAGTAAACGAGCATAGAAATAGTTTTTTAGATGTATAGACACAGAAGCATTTAGGCATAAGCAAATCTAGAAACTGGTATGCTATAATGAAATAGCAAAACACACAAAGCTACACATCTATCCATTCTACAGCAGGAACTCATTCCAGCTAGGTCAAAAAGTGCTCATGCAACATGGCTTCACATATATCATTTAAAAAATTCCGATTATTAGCATACACTTATTTGGATTCCCTTAGGTTAACAAACTGTGCACTTGGTACGGAACTGAGTCAGGCCCCAAATACTTTGAGAAATTAATGATGGAAGATGATTGTGCTTCACAAAGTCATATTGCACGATGACAAGTCATACCTTGCCCAGCCTGGCTCTCCATCATATGCTCTCAGTTCTCCACCTTCCAAACTCATCCACCTATCTGTTACTTGCGCCATGTAAGGCTGTTCTTTATTCCAGGCTACTCAGACATGCAATGCCTTCCTAATAGGCACATCATAAGTAAGACAGGCTGCAGAAGCATAAATGATGCATTGTTCACTGTCTGCGTATTTGACAGTGTGAGATGGAAAGAGCACACAGAGACAAGCAACATAAGTAGTTGGCAGTAAAAACAAACAACTGGGAGAAATGTCATTTGAGCAGGTTGAAAGGAATCACTGTATACAATCCCTTGGCACCATATAAAATAATTTGGTGACAGCTTTAAATGCCTGGTCCTACTTTGCAACAATGGATGCGCTCAGTAGTATTCCTCAGGCTTTTACAGCGTACATAAGATAAATAAGAATAGTTTATTTCAGGACTGAAAAGAGGATTGAAGTCAGAATAGTCTAATGAATTCCAGAGTCATCTTATTTTGAAAGTACTCAGCAGTTGAGACTATCTGTATACCACACAGCATTCACTACTAATCCTGATGAAATGATACTGCATTTGTTTCATATGACACAGTTCCTTTCATCTTACTTTTACAGGAGATGGTCTCAGCTGTGACAAAAACTCTGCCATCCAGGTGATAGGCAAGCTCACAAACAGAAAAAGCAGAACATCTTGAGTGATACAGAGAACAAAAACTTCTCCTGAAGAAGTGCAGTCAGTAAAGACAAAGAGGGAGAGGAAGTAAAAGTGAAACTCTTGGAGGATGGCCACCTCCTCATCTGCACCTACCATTGGTTTTAGCTCTCTGCCCTCAGCTCCACCTCCCCGGCCAGCTTCTTTCATAGATTTCCTACTATTCTCCACAAACTCCTGAAAAACAGCAGCAACGTGAAAAGTGCTTTCTTAGAGCAGACTTCACACATTTAATCTAGACACAAAACTTCAAAGATGTAACTGCTCAAAAAGTCAATACAATTTGCTTCTTCCACTTCTCTTGGTCAAACTTGTCCATAGAACATCGAAAGAGCCACAAAGGTCTCCACCACCTAATTCTGAAGAACTAGAAGCCAGACAGGGATCTGTCATTGGGTGCTGCTACAACTTGCGTGTTAACCACAAAGCTCTCCTTTTACGGGGAAGGAAGGAAGGCAGGAGGGCAACTGTCACAAAGACAGATCACAGTTATTACGCTTCATCCTGGGAATTACGGGTAATGTCGGAACTCCATTAAACAGAGGGACTTGGCGATAATTACTTGCAACGTCTTGTTGATTTCCCTGACTTCCCCAAATGCACACTCTTCAAATTTTCCCTGATGAAAATTACCTATTCAAAGACTAACAAAGGTGGTAATTCTGTTTATCTTCTTTCTTCTCTTAAAGGTGAGCATTCTAGCAAATTTCAGTAAACTTTAGCTACTAGTGTTTTGTGATACCTACTGTTTACTAAAGAAACCTGCAATGCTTTTATGATTTATCTGTGCCTCCTTCTTAGACAACACGCTGCACTTTACTCCTAGTCTGTGCTAAAAAGCAAGTCATCACCTAGCACTCTCTTTTAGTACGTACTCTAGATTCTGTACTGTTTTACTAAACTTCATCGATAAATTCTTGGCACTCTTTTCCAACAAGTAATCAGAAAAAAAAATTACGCTAGGAAGTCATGAGTGTTCTCCTCTAGCCTATACCTGGGGGTGGTGCATTTTACAGGGTGTTTTCTATGGTTGCTGCTTCAAAAGGTAAAACATTATCAAGAAATCACCTACTCAGCAACAAACTCAATGATCTGAGGAGTACAGTTTTTGATTCTTAGTCTCTAGCTAGACTGAACAGGGAGTAAGATGGAACAATAAGCAAAAACTGAATTGCATAGAGGGTCTTCACATAGTATCTACGCTCCAGCACGGACATGAAACTTGTTGTTATTGTGCCTGACAGACCAAAAAGCTACTTCTGGTTATTCTCTATTTGAAAAGAAAAACTTCAATATGGTCACTAGCTGTGTGTGAAGTGCAATATTCCGACATTTGTTCTCTTCCATATCTCAAGAGAGGTCCTTTTTAGGAAAGAACAAGAAGCAAACCTTTCCCCATTGTTTTGCTGCCTTCTGTTCTGCGCTGCATCATTTACAAGAAATAATACCCACAGGTGTGACTCTACATGAGGACTGCTCATCCAGCTGACACTAAACAGAAGTCAGTATCAGCAATGCCAAACTAAGGAGGCCTCACTACACATCTAATGCTCATCATATCACTCTTGGCTGATCAAGTCATGAGTAAGACAGTGAGGTAATCCAAGTAAAAAACCAAAACTTGTACTCAGCTGGTCCATTCACCCACTTAAGATATCCATCTTATGGAACTATATCCTTAGACTTACAGAGCAATGGATCTTATGGAACTATATCCTTAGACTTAGAGAGCAATGGGAACTTACCATGAGAACTTTATCCATGTAGAATTCCCTCCCAGGGCTTCCATCATTGTATTTTGTATCGATGGCAAAACATAAGAAAAGGACATCAACAACCATTTCATAAATGGAAAGGAAGCAGTGAGCAACCAGGAATGCAAAGAGGCAGACAATGATGAGAGGCAGCACCCAGACGGTATAATCTCGTTGATAATTCAGCAACATAATCCCGGCCAAACCTGTACTGCAGACAATCAGGACCTGAAGAGGAAAACATAAGACAGTTCTAACAATACAACCCTTTAAACTATTTATTTCAACTTAATACGCTCCTTGCTCCGCCAATCCTATAACTAGGGGTTGTAAATGCTAGCAATAATGGCATCTTTACACTGTTGATTCCCAGTACCTCTAAATAGGAATAATGTTTTATCTGTTGGTCCAGTGAGCGCAAATCAGAATAGTTTCAAACACACCCTTTGATATAAAAGATATTTTTCAGATCTAATTAAATTTATATCCAGCTGTCATAGTTCCAGTCTTACAGAATATTCCTATAAAAAAGAACTTCACTCTGTCAGTTAAAAAAAAAAAAAAAAAAACAGAACCAGATGTTATCAAAGAACTAATATGCAACTGTATTTGTTTTTGGTTTTGTTTTTGGCTTGTTTGTCTTGGGAGTGAAGCTCAGGAGAAGGTATGTTCTTTATTTTGCTGGCGAAATAAATTGGACAAAACATTTTCCAAGCTTGTCTTATCACTGTCATGTCTCGATATGGGAAAAGGAGATCAGAATTAAAAATGATAAGATTAGATTATAGGTGAGATCAGAAACGATTCTACTACATAAGGCACATCATATATCTGTTTCCATAAAACTATACTATGTGCACAGCCCTAACAGGTCTTTCACTAGGTACCAGTTTGGTCTTTTCAAATAAACAAACAAACCAGAACAACTGTTGTGGCCACTCAACATTTTGAACATTTCTGAATGAATTGCAGCGAAACACCAAATTGTAAAACAAGTCAGCTTAACTGTATCACGGAAATACAGAATCAGATTGTAGAGGAGATGGGCTGGCAGCCTAGCATTGTTTAGTTAATACTATTTTTTTCATACACTGCACTGTCCATTTCAACATTTCTGTCACCAGTGTATTTCTCCAATAATTTTTAAGACACTCTTTAAATGAGATGTTCCCTAGCACATATCAGACTCCTCCATAAAACCACGTTACGCATTTTATGATCTCTAAAGCATCTATATCTTCGTTATGTACTTACTTCTCCACACATCTTACTGATTTAGTTACTGCACTAAAACCTTAGTGCAGTGTAGTCTGACTTAACAGAAGTAGAAGAATGTAAGGAATACAGCTCAGTTCAACTGGAGTCCAAATTAGAGGTTATTTAAGTGGACAGGCATCAAATATCTTAGTAAATAATGACACAAAATCTTTAAAAATAGTAAGTTACTGGATTACATTTCCATAAAGCATATCTCTATTACAGAATCATTAGGGTTGGAAAAGACCTCTCAGATCATCCAGTCCAACCATTAAACCCATCCCCACCATGCCCACTAAACCAAGTCCCTCAGTGCCGCACCCACATGTTCCTTGCAAACCTCCTGGGATGGTGACTCCACCACCTCCCTGGACAGCCTGTTCCAGCGCCTGACCCCTCTTTCAGAGAAGAATTTTTTCCTAATATCCAGCCTGAACACCTTCCCTGGTGCAACTTGTTGCCATTCCCTCTCATTCTGTTGCTGTCACCTGAGAGAAGAGGCCAACTCCCACCTCAGTACCATCTCCTTTCAGGGAGCTGTACAGAATGATAAGGTCTCCCCTGAAACAATCCCAGTTCCCTCAGCTGCTCCACATAAGACTTGCACTTCAGACCCTCCACCAGCTTCACTGCCTTTAATCATTCATGATAGTATGATTCTTTGAATGTCTGTCTTTAGTGAGCGGCCCAAAACTGAACACAGTACTTGAGGTGCAGCCTCACCAGCACCGAGTACAGGGGAGTTTCTGGAGAGAAAAAAAGCTGATAGACCACAGAAACTATCCTAGTCCACTTCTATTCTCAGCATACAAGTAATTTAGTTGCTTAAACTGACAGTTTTTAGTTGCAGGCTCCCATACTGCCTTCCAGTGCAATTCTGCCAAAAATGGTGATCAATAAAATGACAACTTTCAACAAAAACCTGGTAAGAATTCAAAGGAAATGCCTCCTTTCCTTAAAATTCTACATTTCTAACTACAAAAACAATCTAAAACTCAAAAACTCTTGTCACATTTCCTCGACTCCCTAAAAATATATTCATGCAAAAACTGTCATCATCCTCAGCCATTTCTGCTTAAGTGGACCACCTGTTTACCTACCCTAATCTTAGGCAGTCCCTTCCATACAGGATGCAGCTGGATGTGATTAAGTGTAAGCTAAGAAACAGAAATTTGAAGGCATTTTGTATCTGAGGTGCAAGTCATTGCTAAGGAAAGCTTGCTGCTGTGGAGATCCGTAACAACTGTATCCACTAGACATACCTTTCCTAGAAACAACATAAAATCCCCAACGGTGTTTATGGCAGCCACTCGCAAAGCATTCTCGACTAGAATAACAAAGGCATCCTTTGCTGAGGTGCAGAAGTTGGTGCTGTTGATAGCTGTGGCTGTGTATGCATTCTGGGAAAAAGAGAGTGAAGATTTACTCACGGAATAATGTTTCAGAAGGGGACCAGGGGAAGGAATTAAAAGGGATAAGTACAAGTGAAAGGAATGGCAAAGATACAGTTTTTGAGTAATTCACAAGTCATACCACATTAAAGAGTAAAGATTTCCTTGAGAATTGTATAAACAAGCAGTATGTACCAGTTGACAAGACTACAGGAAGTAGGAAATTATCATTCTTCTCCTGCCTTGCTCATAATTTATGCATTAACAAGTTTATTCAAAAAAACTAATTAAACAGAATTTGAAGTTTCTCTGCAGGAGGTGAGCAGTGGCATCGCTACAGCAATTAAATACTTAGGAAAAACATCTGGAAATGTAAAAGAGTTTGAGAGTCATACAAGTCCACCAAGATAATTTCTAGATACTTCAATAGACTGCGTTCAAAATTGTCCTGGACAATTTTCAAGGATTACACTGTTGTTTTCTTCTGATTTTCTCTGTTTCCAGAAATGAAACAAAACCCACAACAGTAAAAGTGAGTTTTAGAGATGTATTTAACAGTGGTGGAACCAGAGGCCAACTAAATGTTTTTACAAGGTCACCTGACTAGCCCAAGCATCACTATTTGCCACTCTTTTTCCACTTTATTGATGACAGTGACAATTCGATGTTACACACAGTTTTTCAGTCCTGTGAGCATGAAATGTTACACCTAGAAAAGGTTCAATCCCTTGTCAAAAGAAACATATTTTGAAAAACAGATGTAGCCTGGCAGAGTGGACATATGGGGGATCACCTCCAACCACTCAACTCAACTCAAATGAATCTCAACTCAAATGAATCTCATCTAAAATAGAAATAAAAAGTTTGCAAAGATCAATACTGGCTATTTTCGCCCTTTGCAATGTAAACAGAGACTAATGTAATGACTTGCATTTGAATTTCAGTAATGGAGACAAGATTTAGGTACCATTGTCCAGTTCAGTTCCAACCTACAATACATTGTGTGTTACCCTCAGAACACATTCTGTGAATCACATACATTGTCATCCCTTCAGGTAAAACTTGAATATTGAAAGTCTTACCTGATTTAAGTAGGTCAGGCACTTTTCTAGACACCAAAGGCAGCAGATACAGGCTTTAAGCATACAGCGAGCACAAGCATTTTCCTAGGAAAGCACAAAATGTAGGGAAGACATACAGTAAAAACATGACATCTTAAGAAAACGATATTATTTTGCGTTCCAGTAACTGATACTCAGTTTGGTAACTCAAGCAGTTACTCTCAGTCCTGTGGTCCTTTAAAGACCAAATGCTTCAAAATTAGACTTCCAGCCTCCCACACAGGTTTAAATTATCTGTAAGCACATCAGGCCTTGAGTTTCAGAAAGAAAATGGAATCTATTTCTCTTACTTTTCCTTTGAGTTGTGTATGAATATACATAAGAATCATTCGTGGTATCTTCACTAACGTGATAATGAAAGACCCCTTTGCTACTGTTCCTAGATGGTAACAGACAAGGCGGTTAACAGATGCCAGAATAGGAGTAAATGGCAGGTTCCTTTTCTCCCTGTTGGAAACAAGAGAAAGAATGACACAGAATGATCAATATGCATTTAATGTCATCATACAGAATTGCTCCAAATTCCCAGTGTGCAAAAGGAACTCCTTATCCTCCTTCTAGCTGTCAGTGTATATTGTTCATTTCATGTAAAACATCAACAGTCTGTGCAAGTCACAGTTTTGGCTCAAATGTAATAATGGAAACAGGATAAAGAAAAAAGGTATCCTCACAAGCTGTTAGCTGCATTTCAGTTATTGCCAAATAGCAATTTCTTTAAAAGTACACGTTCCAGTGTGCAACTGGAGCCCTTTCAAAAAATTAAGAAACCACGAATATTTTTCAAACAGCCTGCTGATACACTTCCCTTTCCTTTCTCTCCCCTCCTTCTGTTAGAAATCTTTCTGTTAAAAATCATGGAGATTTTTGTGGAGAGGATATTACTATTTGAACATATTATGTACATTATTTTTCTGGATTTTTTTGCATCTGATTTAGCTATTATATCCTCAAGTAACCAGGTATTAAAGGAACAAGCGTTAACATCTCCCCATCTTGGGAGAAAACTATTTTTGTGCAAGTTTCATTCAAAAAAGATCAACAGTCTTCAATATATGTAAATAGTCCCCATACAACTTCAATTTGAGATGCTAATGAATAAACAGGTTTTCCCTTTATTTTCTTCCAAATAGCTTTTAGAACTCAGGTGGGGGAAGTCAAATTCCGCTCTGGGCAGAACCACGTAAAAGTTAAGTTCTAAGCCCTGTGTCTAAGTAACCCATCCACTGTCTACTTTTCAAGTAAATGTAACTGAGTGCTGATTCTGTAACGTAGAATGCTGAGGTCTGTTACTGCCTGAGTTGCAAGGAATCCATTCTCAGGGAAGAACTGATAATTGCTAACTTAAAATTCCTATTAAGGAATGACAGGTACAGCAAAAAGTAAAATCATTCACTTTCAGGTGACAGAAAATATGTAAATCAATGAAGGAGATGAAGCATAAGCTTTGTTAAGCAACCTGTAGCAATACAAAACTATCCTTTCTAGTCTGAATTTTCATAGTTCTTTACATTTTATATCCCTGTAACATCTGATATGTATTGCACTGGTATACTGGAGGACTTCATCATTAATAAAATAACTGTATTTCTGTCAGCACAGTAAATTAATTCCTTGCCTTTGATATATTTCAAGAGACTAGGGCAGATAAGGAATCAGATATAATTCAGCTAACAGTCTCAACTAAAAAAAGACAAAATAAAAATTTGTGATCTGAACCATGCACTTGAAAAATATCTGCATGATTATTTAAAAAGTCATTTGAAAAAAAAAATCAAGCACGAGCACATCACAAGAATACAGAGTGGTTGATGGATATCCCTAGAAATTTTTCTTCATCATATCCTTCACATGAAAAGCTTTTTATGCCCAAACACTTTCTGAACCACATTTGTATTTAGGATACTAATATGTTGTTTTTTTCTTGGGGACAGCATCACTCTACCATCTTAGTTTTCCATGCTCATTTAAAACATAGAATCATCAAGTTTGGAAAAGACCTCCAAGAACATCTAGTCCAACCTTCCACCCACCACCAAGATTGCCCACTAAATCACATCCCCCAGTTCCACATTCAGACATAAACCAACATTGCCAAACATTGTGTCAACACCCTCTACTCAACCATTTGAGTAGATACCAACGTATATTGTTGGAAGAGACTGAGAACGTCTGAAGTAAAGTTGCTCATCTAGTTCCTGAAGAAAGATGCGGATTTTTATTTATGTTACTTTTACATAAATAACAGAAATTAGCACCATTGATTCCTTACCAAAAATATTGCTGTAGTTCTGCTCTACAAACCAAAATAAAGTATTTCAGATCACTGAAGGACCATTTATTCTCATGAAATAGTACTAAAGCATCTGATACCAGGTGGGTTTTGTTTTGTTTTTCTGTGAAAAAAAGCTCCTAAATGACTAAAACAAGAACTTTAATTTTCACTTATTTAATGCAAATTTTGAGCACCGTTACTTTCAGAAAACTCTGCAGATACTTGAGACAAAACTCTAAAGCCAGGATGAATTTATCGGGACAAGTCTGTGATTCTGAGATCAGTCTATTATCTCTGTGAAGCCAAATTCTTGGCCTGAAGGTTGTTAAAACCATTGCTCAAGGATTAGCACTGCTTTCTTGAACAGCCAGCAGATACATGCAGAATAGCCAGGGTAAAGCATGCTGTGATACCCAGCTGGGGACTTAAATATAGCAATGGAATGAGTTTTAATGCACGCATTCTGCATTACTTACATATTTGTACATAACTTTGTGAGAATCTATATGTAAATGATGAATCTATTAAGACTTTGAGTAATCTGGTGTGAGAAAGACTAACGCAGATTAATTTAAAGGCCGCTGTTTTGCAATTAAAATAATAATAATGAATTGCTGTTACTAATTTTTTGATCTCTGCTGAGTTTATCAGCATTAATTATTAGTATTAAAGGTGGTCTTCCAGGTGCTTCTTTTTTTTTTGGAAAACAATTATCTATGTCTTAACAGGTTACAAGGTAAACAAGTCTTCAAGTCCTAAATAACAAAAATATCATCCATAACCAGCAACACAGATTATTTTAGGACTTAACATTATGTGAGAAGAGTTAATACAATTCAACAGCTCTCCAGTTGTCAGGCAGAATGGAAGTGTTCTCCCCAAAAGCTCTATCTATTATTTCTGCTAATTCCATTTCTAGGCTGCTCACAATAAAGCTAAGTTATCCTTACCTTGTGAAATAGTACGTCACAACAGCTCCTGCTACTGTCATCTGCTGACAGGCCAGGATAAACTCACTGATCCAGATCAGTCCTACTACATGGTACCACCACATGTACTTCAGAGGGCCTACCATCCGAAATTCAACAAATCCTTCTTCATTTGGGACAGGACTACCTAGAAATTAACACAGTAGGAAAAGTATCACAGTAATCACATCTCAGAAGATGTACATCTCAACTCATCTCACATCTCAAGAACATGTACATCTCAAGAAGATGTACATCTCAACTCATCTTACATCTCAACTCAGAAAGAAGGAATTATATGGTGTTAGCTATTCATAAACAATCACTCTAGGTACTACTAGAACCACTCTAGATTATACTGGAACCACTAGTTGCCAGATGTAGGAAGATGGTTCATAAGAAAGAAACACCTTTTGAGACAATCAGTATAATGTCATTTGAAAAAACTACTCAAACTCCTGAAACACATTTTAGTTTTTAGCCACATGGTGAAGATTTCCAAGACTAACTATCACTAGCAAGTATCAACAATTCCTATAATAAAAAGAATTTTGCCTTAGGCATGCTTGATTTGTGCGCTGCATTCTTGATATAATTTACACAACAAGAATCACAGCTCCTTACACCTAGATGTCAGCATTAACTATTACTTTTATTTCCCTCATTGCAAGTATTTGTGCATGTATTTCACAACAAAATTTTTAAAGTTATTTACAGACATGAAGAATAGCTTCAGAAATTCTAAATACATGCATTCAGAAATCCATTGAATCTTTGTCTAACCTGAACAGTGTGATGAATGATGATTTACAGTACATGGCAAAACCATCCTAGGCAGTATCCTATTTCAACATAACTAGTCCACACTGGGAAGTTCTGTCTTTAGAAACAGTTACATGAACTGCTTATGAGATGCAGAAAAATACTTAATAATATCGTGTCTATAAAACATTTACCTTGAAAATCAGTAGTTTGACTTAACATTGCCAATATCTCCTCAAACTTCCTATCCATGCTTTCATATTTACAAAAAATAACTACTTTCCTGTAAATAAACTGAATTATTGAAATAATTTTAAGGGAAGAAGCTTCTAAAACTGCAGATTTTTTCTTGTGTACAAATAAGGCACACTTTTTTCAATTCTCCTGGTTTGTATTGAAAAGATTGGTCCTGTTTGCACGAAGACTTTGTTTAACTGACATCAGTGAATAAACTGAGTGGACACATCTGTCTTTGCAGATTCAAAGCCAGTCAAGGAGTTCTATCAGCAAAATGTAAGTAACAGCCAAAATTTTCCTACACATTCAATCACTGAGTGGTCTTTAACTCAGACTGAAGCATAGGACTGGGATTTATTTTCAGAAACAAGCATTTCCTGTAACTTGCCATTCATTAGGTAGTGCACATAAAATATCATAGAATGAAAACTAAAAATTTCGACAGGAATGAGAACAAGATTCTATTACCTCCCACCCTTGCTAAAAATTCAGGGCATGAAATGCAAAATACTTAGCTCATATTATATAGAAATAGATCGGTGACCTGAAATACTGATAAATTTGGCTTAGCAGTAATTTTCAAAATTCCAAGGTTTTGGTCATGAATGATGATCTTTGTTGCCCAGAACTTGCTGCAAAATAACACAAGCATCTACTATTTTAAAAAGCAGTTGCTAGGCTTCTCTACTGAAGTAATTAAGATTTGAATCTGTAAGACTGCCTAATTCTAGCAGCTCTTGCTAGGATCAGATCACAAGCAAAGATCTCATCCACACTCTTGCATTAGGCAGACATGCAGAGTAAATTGGCTGCTTTCAGAATATTGTGTACAAATAGCAGAAAAATCGAAGAATATTTTACTAATAATCTGGAAAGTACTGGGCACCTCCAGTGTATTTATGTTTGGGAGACAGCAAATGTGTGCAACAGCCCTTTCATTACCATTTCTTTGTATGTGTGAAAACTGGCTAAAATACATCATCTTTTTTAAAATAAGCCTGGGAGCTACTTACCTGTTGTACCAAGGAAAAGCAGGACCGTGGTCCAATATGTCCAGAAGAGGATAAGCACAAAGAACGTCCAAAATGGCTGGAAGACTAGCAGCGGCAGGTGAATGAAGACCTTGCCGGCCACATGGAACAAGGCAATTGTGAGAGCTACTCGTTTGCGCATAATTAACATTATCAAGAGCAAGACAACCTAGAAAAAGAAGTTTCCAAATCACACTTTAGTGAATTGAAAAATAAACAAGCTATCGTTTCACACAGCCACAATATTCAAACACAAAATAAACACATGATCTATTTTAAGAGCACAAGACCAAAATGTAAAATCTGTGCCAGCTTGTTCTGGTGAGAAATTATTATCCAAATTATACTTCCAAGGAATTCTAACCTCAAATCATTTAATTGGAATCATCAGCCTCAGACATGGAAGAGTAGGTTAGATTCCATCCTCAATTATGTTGTACGAACCACTGAAATTAGCAGGATTGGAAGATTTAACAAAGAATACAATTCAACACTCATTTTTGGAGACTGTGTGGTGAACTTGTCATGAAAGTTAGTCAAACATTGGTAATTTTTAGTTGCAAGGTCAGTGACTCAGGAACGAATAGCAAGCCTGACAGAACACATAAGTAGCTCAGTAGTTGTTAGTATTTCAGTTCACAATGATCCCTGTGTAAGTGGAAGAAATTTGGGAACAACTAAACAAACTGAAATGACAAAGTACCTCTGAACTGGGAACCTAACAAAAATCTCATGGGTGAACCTGGATTTGGAGCTTCATACTCAGCTATTCATGGGAGGTCTCTGTGGACATTTTAAAATACAGTAGAACAGCTGCAGGGTCAGTAACTACCCTCCTGACACAAAAACATATTACAGAACAATGCTAAGAAGGAAAAAAAAACACAGCAACAGAACTTGTAGTAGAAATGAACTCTTAAAATTTCTACAATATAAAACTTCCACTTGAATAAAAAAAGAGAGGTGGAAGAAGAAAATCACATGGTTATTAGAAAAACATACCGTGAAGACAGTAGCTGAAATGGCATAGATCAGGAGAGCCTGAAGATTTTCTTTGGCTATTTGAGTCTCAACAGCACTGGCAGACATTCGTTGCTTAGCGTAGAGCCACCACAGGACTCCTGTACCACCTACGTTATAGAGAGAAAAAAAAGACAAATGAAAGATGTTCCTTCTATGTGACACAACCATACCACCCAGCACCAAAGAAACTAAGCAGTTCTTAAGGCTGGTCTGATACACAAGACTCAATGGAACTGATGAATAACTCAACAAGAACTTCAAAGGATGGAGAAGTGCTCAATTCTCCTCTGTCGCTCTCTTCTCAACTGGATATACTCTTTCCACAGTCTCACTCCACTACGCCCACTTAAAAGATTTGCAGCTCTTTGTGTTTTAGGGTGAAGTGCGTGAGAAGAGTAGTTTCTGGGGAGCTTGAGCACTGAAGGTTATAGTACTCATTAGACAGGCAACAGAGAAAGGAAAATTAGAAAGGAAAGAAAGAGCGATGGAAGAAGAGAGGAGTGAAATTATATGATAGGATGTATGTAAAAATTTAGGAGGGAGAACCAAGAGGGATCTTTGGAAAAGGATGAAAAATAGCATAAGGAAAAAGAGGACTCTATAACCTCCAGGAAGATCTGTAGAGAAATGAAGGGACAGTCTTGACTCTGAAAACAGCACCTCAGGTTAATGACACAGCTACACATGCACCAAGATGTCTTTCACACACTTCCTTTATTGAAAAGTGTTGTGGTTTAGACAGAACAAAAGGTGAGGAGGCCAATACAGTGTGAGGTACTTTCTTTTAACTCCTGTTATGAAAACCTAGCCTTATGGCCAGTACTTGAATCTTATATTCTAGCTGCCTTTCTGAGGTAGAATTTTTCTTAAATACACGATTCCAGCCTCTAGGGAAATTAACCTTTACTGCTGTTAATTTTTTTTTTTCCTATTTTGAGTATCCTTCTTCTGTTGCTCTTTGTAAATCAGTTGCAAAAGCTTATCTAGAGATTATGTGTCTTTGCTGAAGGTACTCCATTCAGGACTAAAATGGAAGATGCTCTTTTGGCATCTCCTAAGCAAACAGCACATAAAAGATAAGCAGTATATTTCACAGATGACATATCCTTATTCAGTCTGTGTAATGAACACAACTTTTTAGAACACAGTAACAAACAGTAATAAAATAAGTCATTCAACTCTTTCATTCAGTCTGGTTACACAAGAATCACAGAATATCCTGAGCTGGAAAAGACTCACAACAACCATCAAGTCCAACTCCTGGCTCCACATAGGAGCACCCAAAATTCAAACCCTATGTCTAAGACCATCGTGTCCAAACACTCCTTGAGCTCCAGCAGCTTTGGACCACAACCGCTGCCCTGAGGAGCCTGATTCAGGGCCTGACCGCCTTGGAATGTATGTTGGACATTTTGTACAGAAGGATACTGTGAAGAAACAATGTTGAAAGCTTTGCTGAAATACAAAAAGACTACATGAATTGGCTTCAATGAACATATTCTGCTTGGCAAGCCACTGTTAGCTTTACTTACTACATAGGTATTTTTACATCCTCCTAAAGACAGTATTTGATCTCCATATTTACAAAATGTGTTTCTTTCTCTGTCCTAAAAGATACAGACTTTCTTGTTATTTAACATTTAAAAGTAATTATATAACATAGCTACTAAAGAAAATACAAATGAAAAAATCTGTTTTTTTTTCTCTTTTCTGTGGTCACAGATCTGGGACCGGTAAGCAGAGAAACCAAGTGCTGCTATTTTCTTTCAATCCCTTGCAACCATGAATTCCAAGAATTACATTGCTAGTACTTCCCAATTTAGTGACTTTATTCTTTTTCCTTCCCCATATTCATCTCTCCATACCTTTTGTGTTTGTTAATGACTGTCAAAAACATAATAATGGTTTTACAAATATAGAAGATAACGTAATAAATTAAGGCTACCTTCACAGAAGCCATATCATTTTGCATAGAACAGTCTTTGGTTGTGCTCAAGATGTCATGGCTTGTTCCACTTCTTACATGACGCAGGTCATGCAGGACTTCGTAGGTTATATGGAAATACGAGAATTTTGACAGAAAAGCAGCTTTGCTTTCTCTCCTCATGTCTTAGACATGCCTACATAGCTGCTAGGATGTCTGAAGGGGCTGGTGAACATGTTAGGGTTGTGTGGACACATCTGTGTCCTAAGGTCCCCTGAGGCTACAGAAACCATAGTTGCCCTTTGATTCCCACAAGCCTGAGTACACTCAGTGGGCTGCTATGCCATCAACACACCCAGATCAGCTTGCTAATATGCTTGCAAAGTTAAGAAGAAGGCAATGGTTAGGGCTCTGTGAGACAGGCTGACAGGAAGCTTGCTTGCCAAGCAGGAAATGCAGAAAATGCCTATGGAGCAGCATGTTATTTAGGAGAGTAGTGCAATTACAAACATGTATCTAGCAAATGGCTCAAAGGAAAGCTGAATAAAAAAGCACAGTCTCAAGATCTGTGCAGGATTTAGCTGACCTGTGGACATGGAGGACACATGAGAACTGGGTACTCAAAAACTAGTAGATGAACAAGACTTACCAAGCGATCCCAGAATGACAAGAACTGTTAAAATCCAGACAAGTACTCTTGAAATGTACCTGATTATAACCATCAAAATCATGGACAACACTGAAAAGAAAAAAGACAAAAAGACAAATAAAATAAGCAGAGAGATTATTTCAAGCAGGGATAGCCTTTCTAATTCTTCCACTGCACTAAGACACAACTGCCTTTCAACAGAATTTTTAGGCAGAGATTTATTTTCTGTGGCTTACAGACTCACTGCAAAGATAGTTAAGGAAATCAGGCACCTCTACATCTCCTGCTTTGGTGCTGCTGATTAAAACAAAGACAGCATAAGTACATGTACATGGTACACTACATACAAGACATCATGTGTACATACAGACAGATGCATTTAGACAATGACAAAACAGACAGGAAGACATGTTAGTACTCTGAGTCTAGTAACATGAGCATATCCTCTCAGGAACAGAGCTTTGTGCTTTATTTTCAACATTCAAAATGAGTTCTTTTACAAGCTCTGTTCATATAGTTCCACTGTCAGTCAGGAACTACATATTAAAAAGACATCTTCAGTGGCAGCCAACTACAATTTAGGGAGTGGTGTATATTAGTGTTTGCACATACATATTTGTGTACAGCAGTTACGCTTCCACATGAAAGACACTGGAAATAGGCTTTGTGAATCAGACTATCTAACCAATTGTTTAAAAATAAATACTGTTTAACCATGGAAGTATAAAAAAAATCACGTGAAAATTACCATATATTTTTCTCCTTTAAGTCAAAATTAATCATATTAAGATGCTCTACTAATTTCTGACTCTAACCCAACAGCAGCACTAATAATTCAGCCATTAAGCTCTAGTGACAGCTGAAAAGATACACAATGGTCTTATGTTTCTTTTAAGCGGTATCTAGCCTTTGTTTTTGGTTTTGGTTTTTTTTGGTAACTACAAAGGCAGACTAAAACCAAAAGACTTGCTCTTCTGGTACAGCTTTGTAGTCTTCTATTCCAAACCTCACACTGCTCATACACATGGCTAGTATCTGGGGCTTTCTATTTTATACTTACTATACTTGGTATACTAAGTGTAAACATTTTATACTTAGTAGGAGTGTACTCATAAGGAAAGTAACTGACGTGAGTAAATAGCATTCCACCTTAATTTACAAGACTTTGTTGAAACAGCACTTCAGCCTCATGCAGTGTGTCACTCTATAGGCCAGAAATTGATATTTTGCTACAGCAAAACCATTCAGCACATCTATGCAGTTGGGAATTCCCAGCTCTTAAGGCTGAGTTTTTCAAAGGCCTGAAGTTGTATGGGTTTTGGGGTGTTTTGTTTTTTGTTTGTTTTTTTTTTTAATTTGGGGGGAAGGGAGGGATGGAGGAACAGACAATACATTTCCTTCTGAAAGTTCTAGTATGCCTGCATTTAAATTCATTTAAATGAAACAAACAAAAATGAGAAGAATGCTTTTGTGCACTTCTCTCCCTGTCCTTTTTATTTGGAAAGGGACTTCAGTTGGCAGAAGATTAATATTATAAAAGAAAAAGGTGAATATTGTAATAAAAATGAGAAGAATGGGGATGCTCTGTTAACTATGCCAAAACTAATGTTGGCTAATCAACTGCCCCACATCTTCTACCTCTCATCAGTGGAAGAGAAGAAAAAACAGGAATGCACATGCATATTGCTTCAAAGAAGGCATTGAGCTGTCAAAAAATATGTATCATCTGAAGCATTTTCTAAGGGCTTAATACTATAATACATGGGTTTTTTTTTCTCATATTGTGGTTAGAGGGTGTTAACAATCTCCTATTGCAGTAAATAGCTAGTAATGAGAAAAACAATTACCTAGTGACAACAAGCAAAGTCCCATTATAATCTCTTTGCTGGTCATAACTCCACTAATCAGCCTGTGTAAGACACTACTGTCACTGACAAAGGTGATCAGGGCCTCTGCAAACTTGGCATAGCAGGAAATGTTCACAGGAGCACAGCGATGGAAGAATGGAATAGGTGCACTGGTGACACAAGAAAAAAAAAATCAGGAAAAAAAATTACTCCTACTTAATATAAATGCCACATCAACACACAAATGAAAGGTGAATAGATGCAACCACTCCACCCTCATAACATCATAACCAGAAACCATATGTTGAATGCACAAGTGCTGCTGGAATGAGGATGATCATAATGGGAAGTGATGCAGTTCTTACAAGTAACCCTGTGAAGCTGGAGTGCACATTCCAATAGCATATTACCCTCCCACCCTTAAACAGCAAGGCTCAGAAAATACATGTTCCTATTTCACTGAAACATCTCTCATTCAAGTGTCAGGTGGTGAACCAGAAGCTGAAACAATGCCTTTCACTCATGGGAGAATGGTCTACTGGCCTACATTTGCAGCAAAGGAATCCCAGAATGACAATACCATTCATAAAAGGATACATTTTGCACTTAAAGACATCAGCATTTACAACTGTTGTCAAGCAGAAGCAATATATTTAGTCTTCCCCCATATTACGTTTGTTCTTTTATTGAAGATTACAACCACAATGTTTACCTTTCTCACCTTTTTTAAAATAATGCACTATATGCTTTGCAAAACATGCACAGATGCCTCTGTGGTTTCACTGTTCCTGAACCGCTTTGGAAACATCCTCCCCCAAAACTTTGATGCTATGCACTAAACTTCTCAGAGTGCTCAGCAAAACCTGTTATCAATTCCATCAGAAGAAGATAAGAGAAAGCAAAAAACTTCTCTTGAAAAGTGGGTAATTTTGTTTTCCGAATGTTTCCCAATAAGTAGCTGCCTTTCTGACTCATAAACTATGTCAGATCTCAAAGTGGCCCTATTACATTTTTCGATCAATCTTCTCAATTCCCGTTCAGATGTTATGTTTCATGAATTATATGTTCCTTCTTGTAACTGGATCTAATGAAAGAAATATATTTTGTACTAAGTGGGTCTTTTCTTTTAAGCTTAAATTTAGTTCATTCTCCCCAATCTTCCTCACTTAAAACATTTCAGTGGACTGCAGCAGCAACGCACATAATCTTCTGCAATTTCCCCATTTCAGCAATGACCCATAAACCAATGATTTCCTATTTGCTATAACTATTTTCTAATCCCAAGCCTTTCCAAAATTCTAGCCTTCATCTTAAATGCATAGCGAGTAAATCAGCTGCCTCAGGCACATCCTTTCTACGCATCAGTGTTTTCTTTGGGGGGGGATAAAAAGACAGCATTCTGAAAACCATGAGGGTGTAAATATTCCACAGAGAATTCAGGAGAAATTACAATCAACTGCCATATCTAGATAACCAATAGAATCTAGGTTTTTGTTTAAAGTGACAGACAATTGTAAATTATACTTTTAAGCTCAGTATGCTGAGTAGGTAAACACATTCGCAGGTACACATGATCTGCTTTTGGTTACTGATGAAGACAGCAGTTAAGCACAGCAATGCAGTTCAGTATTATATGTAGTTGTTAAAAATGAAATTCAATCCATATTGATGGCTGCCTTATTTAAAAGACAGCTTGTATATCCTCTGAGTCTTTTACAGCATAGCCTATTTTGGAATATGCAGTATACTGCAGTTTATTATATGCAGTAATACTGGGAAATACTGAAAAATGAGTTTTGTTTAATTGTTTGCTTAATTATGTAACTGCTCCAACTTCGTAGAAAGCCTGGAGTATTTAGAAGTTGCCAATACCAGAAACAATGCCCAATTTTGAGCTGGGAGTACTCAAAGGACCATCATTCCTGCATCTGAATAAGAAAATAGCAATTTTGAAAAGGGAGTCAAGTAGGAATAAAATGCTGTTCCAAAACACATCCCAGTGGGAAAAATAGTTTTTGTGTACCACTTTGTATGACCTATCTAACATCCCTCATGTTACAGTAATTTCACTATACCTTTTAAGTTACCTATTTTCATATGCAATAATTAATTTCTAACTTTAATTACAATTAATAAAAAATTAGGTTAGTGGTTCCCAAAAGCTTTCTTGAATAAATTGCACTCCCGAGAACCCATCTTTTGATATCTGCTTCTACGTCAGTGGTTCTGAGCCAACAAGTAAGGAAGGTAAGGCATCTTTAATTAGAAATGCAATAATAGATCTATTCCCTGTGACATGTACTATCTTGTATGGCCTCTTGATCATTAGTTGGTTTACTGCACACTGAAATGGAATTACAAGTTTCCAAGAATAATATTCTGCTTAATTGTGAACAAGAGCAAATACAAGTTCAAGTCAGCGGAGGAAGTTAAGAGCTCCACCTAATTGTTCAAGTACTCAGTTTCAGAAGAAAACTGTTTTCTTTCACAATTGTGCCCATAGAAACCTATGTATTGGGAGTCTGGTTGAAATGACACTGTTACCTGCTTTCTTTTTTTTCTTTTTTTTTTTTTTAAAACTATCTTTACAGAACAGAGCCTTGGTACATCTCTGAGCTGGTTGAGAGAGAAATGCTGCAGGGAAAAGCTGCACAGGTTTTCCTCTAGAGTTCTATATTCCAAAAGTAAAAAGCAAGGTTACAATCTACTGAGAGACTCAGAGATTCTAGGCAGTTACTGGAGAAACATGAATAGCTGCTGCGCTGCCAGGCTGAACCACTAAGTCAAAGGTACACAGTACCTTGAAGGTGGTGTATCAGAGTCCCTTGAGATGCGAGAAGTGGAGTCTCAACTGCAAGGTGTGAAGAAGTCAACAAATATCAAGGGACAGACCTCACAGCTTGTGCTACCTCCATTCCATTGACCTAATGGGAGTCAGATGATGGTTCCTACCTCTGACAGATCAAATCTGAGAAAAGGAGGGCTAGGTAAGTTCTGCCAGTATGTCTCAGCCTACAGGGTGCAGGTTTTTCATTTGTCTCTCTCCACAGGATTTCATTTCCCCTCGAAATTACACCAATTTTCTCAAATAATTTAACCGTAAAAATCTGAAAAACAGAGTGGATTACAGATACAATATAGGCCTTTTCTGCCTCAGGGCATTAAGTTCAGACTTTCCAATCTCAAAAAATATTCAAATGTGTTGTACATTTTATTCATGCCAAATAACAAAGGGGAAATATGCCACTGACAATAGCTTTTCAGAAATAACTTGAGGCAGCTTTTGCAAAGAATTTACATAGTATCATTAGAGTTCTGACATGCTGTTCTACCTGCCTGTTTTCTTATTAAGTTATATTCATTCAGACTGAATGACATGGGAACACACAGGGAGAGAAGTCAATATAATTCTGACAAAAATTAAGACTGACGAGCCTTTTCAGTATGCAAGCTGGCACTGAAGTTTTCATTTGTTTTTGTATTACAGCTATAACAGCTGGTTAGTTGCATGGAATATTGATTTGCTGCAGGGAAAAGCAAAAAAGTTTATATTCCAGCTGCTACTTATTGCCACTTCAATATTAAAAAAATTAATTCACTGGATAGCCTACCATGCAGACAAGAGATACTTAAAATTAGAGTTTCTAGAACTGACATTTATTAAAATGTAACAAAAGATGATGCATGGGACAAGAATAAGCAATTACAGCTCTCTACTGAATATGTCTGAGAAGCTAAAATGTGAGAAAACACAACAGATTCTTCTCAAGAGGAATTATTGACAGAAAGGTGTGCAATACAGCAAAGAGATCAGTTATTTTCTCAGAAATGCTTCCAGCGGAGCCAACACTGCTCAGAGTTTCTATAGATACAATCCTTTCTCTCTACTTCACAAAAGCAGTCCAGTATAACATGTTGAACAATAAAACTCAAATTAACCTGTTTATAACCCTCTTTTTGGTTCTTAAGCATTCTCATGTTGGCCATTTGGGAACTGAAAGAATCAAAAATGAAGAAAACTTGCTAAATCCGATTGGCTGAGGTAAGGTGTAAGAACCAAACACTTCAGAGAACCATGTGTAACTATGTTATTTTCCCTCTCAAAGATCCAATGAGCCTCAGAAATTATATCTGAACTGCTGGAAGGCAGCTGTCTGTAGGGTGAAAGGTAGCATGCCAGCTGATACTCAACACTGTATCAGCTATGTGAGACAAAAGAGAACTGGAAGATACCAGCTCAATAATCTATTTATGCATATATGGATAGTTCAGGTTTTCCTTTTAGAGTGCCATTCTCAATGTGTTTTAAAAACGTCACTATAAACTAAAACATCCACCCGTAAGACAGAAGAAATTTATGATGCATATTTTCTAAATAATCTTCATGAACAAAACAAGTCTCTGTTCCCTTTAGCCCCAGTCAGACAAGATGGTAATATTACCTCTCTGGAACAGGAAATTTAGGACACAACTTGGCGGCCCTTGGATCTGTAGTGTATTGCGATGGCTGCAGTTCATAGCTACACAGAGTGGATCCTGTTGAAAGGAAAAAAATATATATATATATTGATGGAAAAAAATCAAATATTCCTAATCTTTGCAAACAATATCAAAACCGATACAGGTACTCGTTCTGTAGCTCCTCATGTTATTACTACAATGTTACGCTACAGCTCTTTCTGTAACGGAGCACTGAATCAAGCCCCACAAACACTTCAGTGTGACAGAGTTATGCTTTCAACCTAGCTTTGGATTTTCCAGCATTTGCGTATTCAAGTGGAAAAGGCTAATTCATGATCCTACGAGGACACAAAGCACTTTAAAGTCACTCTTCACCACTACTCCACCACACTTTTTCACGATTGTTTTCACTGTATGAATATTGCATAAGACAACATTCATTACATCAAGAAACATTGGATTATCTTTGTAGGTTTTTTTAATGTTTTTAAAATACAACTGATCTATGGACGTCAGAAAAAGAAATCAAACTATGAGGTTAGATGGCCAGACACAAGGTCTGATTGCATCAGATATCACTTTAAAAAAGGTGAATATTCTACGTATAAAAGTCAGTACAGCATTATAAAGATTCAACCCCTAAAGCCAAATTCAAACATTATTTAAGCTTTACTTTGCATCTTACACTTGCCTAATGGAGGTATGTTACCCAGATAGATCTCTTTCCATTGGTCTATGATCAAGATACTGAACAGGCACCAATGTTTCCAGGAATGGAGCAATTGCCAAATCAGATTGGAGCAGTGGTTTCTCTGAAATTGGGGAAAGAGATAAAGGCTACAATGGGATAAGCTGCCTTATCCCACTTTTTTCCCATGCTAGTATGCCAACAGCTTGCTAAGTCTCCAGTGTAAGGGTTCTGGATGTGTAGCCTTTCAAGTTCTTTTTTACATAACAAACTAAGGATGTCTTGATCATCCCCAGATACATTTTATTCTTTGTATTCTGCAAGTCTCCTCACCAGAAATACTTCGTAGCAGAAAGTTCTACAAACTGGATCTAGACAACATACAACCTTTTACACAAACTGAGACTCTTGAAAGACAGTCTTGTATTGGCCTACATGACACCAAACAGAAGTATCACTTGTAGAAACTGAAAATGCTATCTATAGAAATCGTAGGTTATTATTTGTAGAAATCTTATTTACCATTGGCATATTGATACCTCTATGGAGAGGTATCTTCTATTTATGGACTGGAAGAGAAGACAGAGTAGCTGAGGAGGGTATTCCACGCAGTTTCTGGAACCCTAGTTAAATATCAGTTCTATGAATTAAGCCTCTACGGGACAGGTCGAAAACACCAAATACACCACTACAGAAAGTTAGATTTCCTACAGAATGTAGGTATCAGGTAAAACATCTGAACTCTGTTTTCAATTCTGCTGTTTGTATATATAATTATGCCTCAGATTGTTTATGTGGAAAACATATCAGAACATCAGACAAAACTATTTCCTTCACATCACAGTTGTAAAAATAGTATTTAAAAGTAATTACTGTTCTTTTTGGACAACAGGCTCTATAATGCTGCAGAAGTTTTTAATCTGGACATCATTCTAAAGCTATGAAAACTTCTGAACCAAACGTGTGAATGAACAATTCCGGAATTTGGTGGAGGGCGTCGTGGGAAGCAGTCACATCTGTATCATCTCTTCAGAACATAAGGAAAAGGAAGTCTGCAGATATTTATTTTGCTTTGAATACAGATCACAAGGTAAGTTGTAGAAATGACTAGTAAAAGAAGCAGAGGGGACTGTATAAGGACAAGTGTACACAGATTCAAGATATTGAATTTGTAATGTCTGCTTCCTACGCAGCGGCCCCCACACCTCATAAGCCAAAAGGGCAGAGGTCATCTATGAAAGGCCATGCTTCTTTGTGACTTTTACCAGTCCCAACTAAAAGGAAAAAAGGTAAGATTTACTGTGTCCTGGGAAGGAAGTTCTGGACTCTTTGCACAAAAAAGTGCATCCAAAATCTTTTCCGCATCCCAACTCACAAATGTAATCCAAGCAAAACTGAATGTCAGATCCTGATCTGCACACAGCCATTTAAGCAGAAATTGCAGATTAAGATAATCCAACAAATCCCTGGCTGTGGAGGAAACTGGAGACATCTTGCCAGGTCATCCCATAACCCTCCTGAGCATGCTCCCTCCTGTCATGCAAAGGACCAGTGGTTGCCTCTGGCTGCCACTAGCACCTCATGTCTGGGAACTCTCATCTGTTGCGGTTGACATGAAGAAGGAAGGGATTCCATCCAAAGAGACCTGGCAAAGCTGGGAAAGTGGGCCAGTGTGAAACTAATGAGGTTCAACAAGGCCAAGTGCAAGGTGCTGCACTTGGGTCAGGGCAATCCCAGACCTGAGTACAGATTGGGAAAAGAACCCATTGAGGTCAGAGAAGGATTTGGGGGTCCTGGTGGATGAAAAGCTGGACATGAGCCAGCAGTGTGTGCTTGCAGCCCAGAAGGCCAACAGTATCCTGGGCTGCATCAAAAGAGGGGTGGCCAGCAGAGAGAGCAAAGGGATTGTCCCCCTCTGCTCTGCCCTCGTGAGGCCCCATCTGGAGTGCTGCGTCCAGGTCTGGGGTCCCCAGCACAGGAAGGATGCGGAGCTGTTGGAGGAGGTCTAGAAGAGGCCATGAAGACAATCAGAGGGCTGGAGCACCTCTCCTATGGAGAAAGGCTGAGGGAGCTGGGCTTGTTCAGCCTGGAGAAGGCTCCAAGGAGATCTTGGAGCTGTGGGTGCCCCATCCCTGGAAGTGCTCATGGCCACGCTGGAGGGGGCCCTGGGCAGCCTGATTTGGTGGGTGGCAGCCCTGCCCATGGCAGGAGGTTGGAGCTACATGATCTTTAAGGTCCCTTCCAACTCAAGCCATTCTATAATTCTATGATGAAAAAAATCTACTGTTTGCATAAACATTTGTTTCTTGATATCTTTAAAACCTTCTGACTTCAATAATACTGCATGGTAGTGTTTTTCAACTGGATTGTATGCTTGTATAACATATCACTTGACATCAAACTGATTTTCTTAACAAAAGAATCATTAATAAATAAAAGCTCGAATTTTCTAAGAATGAATTGCTTTGCCAAATCTTCCATCCCATATGAGTTAGTCTGGGCTAGTAGAGACTAATCTTAGCACAGCCAGCCTGTCTTGCTCTTTTTGTTTACAAGGCCGGAAAAGCTGAGGGACGAACTCCAATTACCTATTTGCTGAGATAATTAGCTTACCAAAGACATTACTATTATTCCTAAATTATTAACGCTTTTAAATGTTTCATAAACGTTATGGGTAAAATTCAGAAAAACAACTGAAAAATCATTAAATAATATATTCTTTGCTACCTACAACTGTGCATGTATTTCTTCCGGAGAAATCATTAGGCAAACAACATTAAATTGTCCTACGAGGATTGAATTTGAGATCTCAGCACTCTGTAACCTTGAAGAAAAACACTTCTAAACTATCTGGAGCAACAGTTGCCCAGCCAACAATAAACAGTCTTCTGGTCTCACAGTGCTTTTCATTTGGTGCTTTCACATGCTACGTGGTACTCTGGAGACAAAACACATCAAAAAATATTAATCTACTCCTTCATTCACTTGTATTTCTCACACTTAATTAAAATCAATTATTCTGGAATCAAAAGTGCATCTAGTCCAGCAGTAGATGTTTAACTCCTACTGCATCTGTAGCTCTTCACCACTTAACAGCTGAAGGATATCCTTGAATCCTAGAACTTACTTTAAAATATCAAAACACTACTATGTCAACAGTTCATTTTTTTGGTATCTAAAATACTTTTATGGCAGTAAATTTTGTAATTTAACCATAATAACTGTAGAAAAAATAAAAATCTGGCCATATGGTGCCTAGTAATTTCATTTTTGCCCTCTAGTTTCATGCTACTCAAGTTGTGAGAAGAAAGAATAGTATTTTTAAATCTTCTCTAAGCTACTTCTTTTTCTAAAAACCTTACTCTTTCTTATAGTTTTGTTTTCTCTTTTCCAGTCATCGGACTTTTATTACAGTCTTTGTTTGCCTTCCCAGTGTGTGCAGATGTGTACCTACGTGTACATGTGTATCTATATATATTAAAGAATTATTTTTTAAAGGGAAAAAAGACAGATTTGCAAAGCAAGGACCAGAAGACAGCCTTTACGATAACAACAGAGGAAGAATTCACAAACAAAATATGGTTCTTGTTTTTGTCTCTTCACAATTAACAAATCTTACACTTTTGGACTATTCTGTGCCTCCACCTAATTCTTTTCCTATACTCACTAGCTCTACAATCTCTTTCTCAGGCAGCAATAACTAGTTTAAAGTGAAACAGTAAGCATGTACCAATGATTGTTTCCTGAACTTGCATTCTGCAGGTATTTCATTGCATTTGATATCATTCCACTATCATTGATAACATTTTTCTCATGTAATTCTAAATAATTCAAAAGCAGCAGCAAGATTCATTACATCACTCTCCCTCCTCTTTCCCATGGTTTATTAACGTAATCAATAACAATACTGCTGCAGATTACTGAAGGACTCCAAGTGCAGCCTCCCTCTGTTGTTAGAACTGTTTCATTCTAACTAGAGCCCATTTTCAACAGAAAATAATTCCAATAGGCAGCTGTAGCAAAAATAGTAGCCGTATCGCCCTGTATCTCAAAACAGACTCTCAAAGATCTAGTGGTGCAGGATCTCTCTAACCATAATACACCTATAACTTATATGGTACAGTAGCCTTCAGGAAAATCATGAAAAAAGGATTATGTTTCAACCAGCACACTTTCACTGAGGGGGAAAAAAAGGTAGTAGGAGGAAAAGGAGCAGAAGGCAACAAACAGCATGATGCAAAGGTTTACTCTGATTACCATACGTAAAGACATCAACATCTTCAGACAAAAGAAAAAGTTTTTTGTTTCCCCCACAGCCCAGAGAGATACCCCCCTCTAGCTTAGTCAGCTTGATGTTCTTTATTGAAATGTTTCAGGTCAGTCTCAGTAGCTGACTTAATGTAGCTTCACCACAAGCTCTCAAGTCTACCTGAACCACAACTAGCCTGGTCTAGCTACAGCATTCTCACAACTGAGATGTCTGCCAACACATTTTAAAACAGAAATATTTTAGGTTCCCAACTCTGCATCTAGTCATTTACATAACAGATATGAATACTGGTTCTCATAAAGACCAGTTACTACAGCTATTATTTAATTAAAATGTATCAGAAATTGTGGCCACGTGTAATGTCTGATTTCAGTACTGACATTTTACTGTTTATTTCTCACAGACATGAATGAATTACATCTTCAAGGATGTTAAAAAGAGCATTGGCAAGACCTTGAAAAGGCCACTGTAATGTTTCCTGGATGTTTTGAAGCATCAGTCAGCTTTCTGTAAGAAAAACAGCTCTTGAGTATTGACTCACAATACTCAATATGCATGGCTTTTTAAGTGCCAAAAACACCAGAAACATTGAATATTTCCCTGAAATGTTCTGTTGCGTGAGAAACTCCTGGGCAGACCAGCAGAAAGCTGTTCACAACATGAAGCTTCTCTGTTGCGCAAAATCCATAAGCTCTACAAAAACAAGTATTTGCACGTCTGTGCAAGAGCAACATAAGAAAATGTTCCCAGTCAACGCTGCATCAGCTTCAGGAGTTGCTTCAGAACACTTTTAGTATTTTCAACTTGCATCTTTCTACAGGCTGAACATCCCACTGGTCAACTGCCCAGCTTTTTTCTTCCCTATTTCTCCTCTTGTCCCAACTGATTCCCAGTATTGTGTGTCCAGCACTCTGAACAGATTGAAGGCACACATATTCTTGTTTCACAAACAAGCTCTGTGATGGACGGAGCTCTCTTGTTCTTAGATACATGGAATTGCAAATGCAGGACTTTACAGTGACCAAGGAAGTGGGGTGCAGGTGTGTGAGTAGTTACTGACCTGAAATGGTGCAGTGATTCTCACCGAATCACCTCTTTTTCTCAAACTACATCAGAATAGCAAGTGCATCATTACTGATTCAGAAAGCCAAAAGGCTGCTTCATCATGAAATGTTCTTCATGCCTCAAGCGTCTTCTCTGCCCTAAATGTTTATTTATAATTTTGCTTACAGACAAAAATAAGTTGTGCTGCACAATAAGAAAAGATTCTGTCCTAATCACTCTGAACCCTAGGGTTAGCAGCTCTGTCATGTTGTGTGTAGGCAGTCAATTGTCTGTCAGATTTTGGGAAAGATACCATAAATGGTAAGCTACTTGAAGGATCATATCGAATAAATATTGATAAAGTCATGAATTGATTCAATGATGCTGTAGTATGTTTTACTATGTTACAGCTTCTGATAAAGACATTCACATAAAATGCTTCATTTGAATTTACTGTATCATTTCTTCATGGGCTGAGGCACAACACAGAATTTCTTCAGGATGGAATGGTTCTTAAGCAGTAATTTATGAAGGAGTTCCAAGGTGTACAGACAGGTAAGGTGATTTCAGGGAGGGCATCTGAGCCAGGTCAATTCTTCAAGTGCATGTGCAGCAACCTACACAGAGGCTCTCTCTAGTATAATTATTATTTTCAGATTGTAGGAAAAGTTAAAGCTTTTAGAAAATCTCAGCAGAGCAAAATTAAGGTTTTATTGCATTTTATACCCACGCACTTTCAAACACTAATGCGTATTGTTTCTTAGATGAGTGTTAGAATTTGCTAGCACGGAAAACTCAGCACTGACAATCACAATAAACTAAACACGCATCCCTCGGCTTTCTTTTTAAGAACTTGTCAGTAGAACTCTGAAATTCTAACCTGATAACATCACAAACATAGAACCTGCAATTAAACTGTGTGCAGTCGTGTTCAAATTTCTCTGATTTCCTTATTTGTTTTACAGTGTCTAATGTCACTTGAAACAAGTCTGCAACAGTTTAGTTTATTAGTTTAATTTAGTTTAAACCTAACCTTAGAGCTACACAGTGGCTCTCAGAGAAAAGATTCTGATATTGAGTACTGTAATTTTGATATTAATTCAATGTTCCTTCTCTATTGTAGGATTGGATAATAATTTAACTTTAACTATATATATGCAAACTGTGTTGCCATAGCATTTATGGTGCTCAACAGATAAGCTGTTCATTTGCTACAAAATACACCTTTTGGAACCCACCCTGGCTAGTGAACAGCTGCTTGTACATTTACATGACAGGCAAATAATGTGCTTTAATTCCGACGCTACATTTCAGTTCCTTTATTCATCTGTCAAGATGTGCAGACATAACACAGTGGGAACACCTGAGGCCACTAGCAGAGTTCTCGGGCCACTTCAACTCATTCTGCTTTCAAAAAAACAAGTGCTCACATCATCTGTATCAGAACAGAGAACAAGATGTTGCTTCAATCTAGGAAAAGTAATCTAATTCTCTGCTTTGAACGTGGTCACCCAGACAGACCCATCACTAGCCAAGTATCTTGCAAAGAAATCTTATAACAGCATTTTAAAACATTAGGTGTAGAAATTTAGGATTGAATAGCTGAAGAACCTGACAATTTCCTGACATTATCATCTCTTTTTTTTTAATCTTTACTTTGTTTTGGAAGGTCCAGAAGCTGATTACCTCTCATGCATCTTATTCCATGCAGTGGCAAAATATGGACTGAGCTGATAGTATCACTACCATTACTACAAAATACTGCTCTTGGGGATGGGGCACAGTATTTCACTTGGTAATACTGTTGGTTTCCCTTGCAATAATTAAAAAAAAAAAAAAAAAAAGGCACAATTTAAAAAAAAAAAAAAAAAAAAAAAAACTGACACTGTACTGTAGCACTGAATAACAGCAGGACTATTTCTCACACCCACAGATGTGCTCCAAGTGCAGTTTGACAGCAGAAATGCTGTCACTGGCCCCTTGAAGATATTTCAACAGTTATTGCTGAACAGGAACATCAGAACATTTCAGTAAGAGTTGTGAACAGACTCAATAGCGTCAGACATTTTCTTGAATTCTCATACTTTCTGCTTCTGTCTTAAGAATGAGCTTTCAAAACTGTTCAATACATTAACACAAACATTAATACTGCAAACTTTTAGAGAAATTTTAGGGTTTCTTAATCTAGATTTCATTTTTAGTTCAGCTAATGCACAAGTCTTTCTCCAATCTTATGAAATTGGTACACAAACAGACATGCTTTTCTCATACCATTAGTTTCTGCAAATTTCTGAACATCAGCCAGAGTTTTCAGTTCTTTCCTTGGGCAAGCGGATACACACAATGCAAGAGATTTGATCTTTTGATGTACTAGATCGATATTGCATGGATCCAAGAAGAACACATACCTAGGGAAGAAAAATATGTCAATTATTTTTATTTTAATCAACAACTACAGTGAACAAAATTCATTTCATTTCAAACTAAAAGATTCATTCAAGGCAATCCTTCATTCTACCCAGAACATGGGAAATTTTGTATTATCACAATTGTATGAGTAAAAACTATTAATATACTCAACATATGCACCATAAATACACTAATATTTACAGATATTTGGATCACACGGGAAGAACATCAAACTTTATGAGATTCAAGTCCATTCAAGTGATATTGTTTATAAAAAGAATATCACATCTATCATGCCTCTTCACAGATATGAGTCTTAAAATTCAGAGATAGATCTTCTTTCCAAAAAAAAATTTCACTTCAAGATTTTCAGTTTTCCCAAAAATATACAACAAATCCTGAAAGGTTTTATTCGTTCTAGAAAAAATGACAACGTCTGTTGCTATTTTAATGAGCACACATGATACAGCTGTTTGGTTTAGATTGGTTTTCCACACCACTAGCCCATAAAGCTGAGCAGATCATGTTAGTATTTATTCTGAAATAAAAATTGTTCATCTAGTTCAAGTGGCTACAGTTCAAGTGCAGTGTTTTAAAGAGATCCTACCTGACCACTTTCCATGATGGTCACTGTCATTAAAAACAAACAGTTTGTGAAGTACACATTATAGCTTCCTAGCCAACATTACTTCCTGGTTACACATATCTCATACTAACCCTACAACATCGTCCATTCATGGTATAATGTTGACACAGCAGCTGTTCTTTCCTAAAAGGTGAGTAAGTGTTTCAAACTCCTACAACTCTGCTGATATGCTACGCATTAAAATACTCTCTTCATACTACCCAACATCATAGTTAGAAAACAAAACAAAACAAAAACTGCCATATAAAATGACTTCTATTTTTGCAGCCAGGAATTCATCCTGCAATCAATATAAATCCCTTCTTTAGAAAACTTTTTCAAGCTACTGCATAGTTATGTACAGTTGTAAGTACATTTTAAGACACATTGCACACTGTAAGAAGACTTTTTTTTACAAGCACACTAACGAAAATAAATACATTAACATTTTATTTGGTTACTTGAATTGGAATCTGTTATCGCAGAAAGTGTTACAATGAAAAACGTAATGTCCCAATATGTTTGATGCTACGTTCTTTAGAGACAATACTTTGAAAGTGACATTATTTAGAACAGATCTCACAGACCTTGAAAAAATGTCAAACCATAAACCTTTCATAAATAATTGGAACAAATCTGCTTCAGAAATCACAGAGCACATACTAGGAAATGAAAAAACATACATCGTATCAGTAGCACACGCTAGTAAAGATTAACATCTAGAACTTGTCTCAACGCTTTCAGTCTATGTGCAAATTGGCAACTAACCTTCCCCAAAAGAAAAGCTTTCCTATTATCCAATTTCAGTATATAAGAATTACTACTCTTTTCTGCAGTTGGTCAGTCCTTAGCTTCAAGACTTCCTGTCTTATTTCCTGAAACTCCATCAACCTCCATGTTACTTACGTAACGTGTAATATAGCAATGTACCCTTTGCATTCTTAAAACATTGTCCATACTTCTGTCAAAATTATCTTGTACTGTTTCTGTTTACTTAATACACACTACACACCTCAGAGTTCTGTAGACCACGAAAGGCTAGGAAGCAAGCACAAACATTAAAACCTCTGTCCAAGCTAACTGTGAGCAATGAGCTATGAATTCCACATTTTTCTTTTATTTCAAAGAAAACACCTTTGAACTGATACTAAGACAGCCAATAGTGGTGTTAACTGGATATTCTTATCACTGCTTCCTCTTCATGAAAGCAAGTCCATGGAGATGCTCTTTCCTACCTCAGTGTGGGAATGTGAGCGCCTGCTCTGATAAGGGTAAACATTCAAAGCAGTCATTAGCAAGAACAAATAAGAATCAAACCTGACCACCAAACCATGAGGCAGCCAGTGATGATAACAAACTTGGTAATCTTACTAAAGACCTTGTCAAACTGTGGTAAGGGAGGGAGACAAATAGATATAAAATGTCTGCAATTAGTGAACCACACTAAATACTGGGCTATCAAGCAGCAGCAGGCCAAGTGGGACTTTGTAACTCATACAAATACAAATGTTTGTACAGATACAAACATGAGGGTCCTGGATGCTGGAGAAGGTCAGGGAGCTACACCAGATGATGATGCAAAGGGACAGGAATTGGGGAGGAACGAAATGGGAAAGATAAAAGGGGCTGGCCGCGTGTAGGCCAAGGCAAGTCATTACACTTGCCTGAATGAACCCTGTGCCTGACTACCACAGCCTGTCCTATCTTCCTATTAAACCCTTGCTTCACCATCTTTCTGCATAATCTTGGGGAAGATCTGGAGCCAGCAGCGTCATGGTGAGGGATGCAGGAGTGCTGGCGGCCTAGGGGTGTCACTTGTGGGCCCGCATCAGGGCCTGCTGGCTCTGCCAGCCCCAGGGAGGGCAGGGGACAGGGCTGTGCCTGCGTGCTGTGTGTCCTGTCACTGTTCTCTGTTCAACCCTGCCCCTCAGCCTGGGCACAGAGCCTCAGGCCCTGGGCTGGGCTCCAGCGGCAGGGCAAGAGGCCACTCCTTGCATTCCTTAGCAAGTATTGCTGAGAGAAACAGGAAAACCAGTCAGCAAGGCTAGCACTCACAGGCTGGACTGCAGCCCAATTGTATGCTCATTTAAACTCAAAGACTAAGCTATAATCTTAACATCTGGAAGAAATCAGAATATTTTGCAAAATACTACAATTTCAAGACAAGACTGGCAATTTAGAAATACGATGCAACTGTGGTGCCGTATAGTTTGGACAGAAGTGTGCCGTGTTGACATGTCCTTAAACAGACACGTGTAACTCAAACACCACACTGAGATGGCTCTGACATAAATAAGGCAGCTGGAAATCCAACTCCCAAGTACGAAATCTGTGACTTCAACCATGGTTTAGGAAATTAGATTTTCCTATTTCTAATAGTTAAAACAAGAATCGAAATACCAAATAAAAACATTACAGAAGAAAGTGGTTTGGTGTATGTTGTCTTTTTTTTTTTTTTTTTTAAGCCATGATTTATTGAAAACAACCGATTTTACTGCAGAATTTTCATACCATGGCACCACAGAACAGGTTTCATTCACATCTTATGCTGCAATGTCAATTCTTCAGAACCAATAATAGATAAGATTGTTGGTAAGAGAGTAACTTAGATCAGCAATACAAAGACTAAAGTAAGAATATTGTTAGAAAACACTCCCACATCGCAAGTGAAAATTTGTTTGCCGTAGGAAATTCAGTATGTCAGGTTTACAACTTAAGAAAAATCTTTATTTAGTGCTTCAATGATCCACTTCTTTGGAAATCAACATTTGTCACTGAAATATGGCATGGTGGAAAAGTTACTTCAGGCAAAAATAACTGCATGAAGTTTTTAACAGGTCTACATTCTGTAGCTATAAAAAAACAAGAAATGTTAAGTTCATGTCTAATTTTAAACTGATCCCTATAAATATGGGGAAAGATGGCAAGAGTGTATGTACATTTTCACAAGTCATGATATCTGAAAACAACATCAACATCAAGCTGTTCATCCTGAGGCAGGAAGTTCAAAATGAACTTCAGTATCGCCTTCTAAAATGCATCAAAAAATTAAATTTTCCAGATGTATAGGATAACCTTCCTTACTATTTTGAGTTTGTTTCAATATGTTGCTTTTATTTTTCAAGTCAATATTTCTAAAAGAAAAACGAAATAATTCAAAATGTAATTTCAAAATGATCAGAGGTTAGAAACACAGCATCAACAGTTCTGACTCCCGAGTGCTTGCTTATTAGACAAGGGTCCTGTTGCCTATTCCTGATCATGAAAAATGCAGAAACCCCCTCCTCCCACGCAAACACAGGAAGTTAAAGCATCATCCTTTCATACAACGCACCTTGATTCTGGAAGCATGAACAGTTTATTTTAAGCACTGTGGCAAATTATATGAACAAGCTTATATTACCTTCAAGTACTTTGCATATTCTTATATTTGCCAATGTCGTTATCCTCAAGGCATCTCTTTACAGCAAATGAGTACTTTATAGAACAACCATTTACTGTGATTCATAAGCACCTTATCACAATAATGGAGAAGTGAATTAAACTATCACACCCAATCTAAACAAGTGACGTGTAAGGCATATAGTTTTACTCAATCAAATTTTCTGCATGCATGCTATAAACTCTACATGGCGTCTCTTACAAGCTAATAGTCAACTCTTTTCACGACTCAAAGGCATTTATTAAGCTGAAATGCCACCCTAACTCTTCTCTATACCAGCACTTGTACACCTTCTTGCATGTACTTGAAGGAATGGCACTGAGTTCTGTCCAAGCAACAAAATAATACTGATCAAAAATATGACTGAACTAGCATTTCAGGAACTTATTATACTCAGCAGCTATGGACATTATTTATTTCTGAATAAAAGGCCATTTTTAGCCCCATTGCAACTGCCAAAGCTTGAAAAGCAAGGAGCTTATTTAAAGCAGGTAAGTTTAATAAGAATCCAGTGACAGTGCTGGACTATAATCCTGTGTCTAAAGCACAGTCTACTAAGGCTATATTTCTTTTGCAAAATAAAAAGACGCCTGATTCATTCTTTGTTGACAAGATCAAGTCGTTAAAAATTCCTTCCCAACATTCCACCTCCCTGGTTTCAGCGTAACTGTTGTGCACTAATCTGACTGTACCACTGCCAGGAGTCCTGCTCCTTACCCTCACCACACAGATTTTTACATCCACACAGACCACATTTCACTTCCTCATTACAGTCTCTATGGGTTGCTGTCATTTACAGGAAAGAAAATGCTGTTTTTACAGATGATTTAGCTTCTCTGCCTTGGACTGGGAAATGAAGACAGAATTACTCTTCAAGCAGGATGAAATAACATCACTTTTCCAGAACCACATTTGTAGAGTTTAAAGCCCATCCTTTCCCCACACAAACTGAAATATTAAGTAGGGATAAGACAACATGATTTTTTACATGTCTGAAAAGCACTCCTTTAAAAGAGCATGAAATATGCCCATGAACGGCACCTCAGACACTGCAGGAAATCCACCTGCTAGAGACAGATGGAAAACAGATAGTTGCTTCTGAAAAACTGCCAAAAAATTAAAAAGCCACAGAGTGTGAGAGTGGGAAGTATCACTTGCTTACATAAGAACTGGCCTCTCCCACAGCAGGGTACCCTTGACAACAGAACACATTCCGCTGTTAACAGCTGCAGAATAATCTTACTAGAAGGCCTTCCCTCACTCTTACCAAACAGAGATGATGGTATCCTGTGTAAGCGCATCCATGCATTAACTTAAGTCATTTCTCAAGCCACAGTACTTTTTTCAGGAAAATATGATCCTTTCCAATGTACAAAGACTTTGGCTTGACAAACAACATGCTCTGTATGTTAACCACATTTAAAACATTCTCAATTTCCATTTGCTGTCTTTCCATCATGTCTTTACAAGATGAAATCACTTAGCAGTGTCAGATATTTCTCCTCATGATGGCCTAAACTCTGTCACATGGATATTCTGGGGTTTAGGAGACTATTGCACAATTATTTGTTATATTTCAATCACACACCTGAGCTGCTCAACCATCTCGCGTCAAGACCGATAGCATTTTTTTCTAGAGGTAAGGAAGTTTAAAATGTTAATTTTAAAATTTCTGTTTTCTCTAATAACACAAGAATGACACTTTTGTACTACATACACCCGACTTTAAAAGGCACTAAAATATTGATAAAGCAGGAAAATCATCCTGCATAAGTTTTAACCTTTTGAACTCTCCTAGAAGATGCAATTAGATTAAAAAATGATTCTTTAGACAGAAGAAATCTGTAGAAATTTTCAGGCTATTTTATTTAACTGCATTTAGTAACACACCAGGTACCTGACAACATTAAATGTTAAATCAAGTATTTAGGAATCTTTATTACAGCAACTCAAAATTAGCATGTATTAAAAAAGCATCTTTGCAAAATAACCCTCAAAAACTAATGACCTTCTGCTAGTCTGAAAGTGAAGTGTGAAGTAAAAGGATATTATCTTCAGAAACTGAATAATTTTTAGCTCTTCGACATAATAAAATTCTGAAAGAGACTTTTTTTTTTTTGGTCAATTAATACCTCTGTTGTAAGGTTAGGCTAAATAGTCTACTTTCTGAAATCACCCAAATCATATATACGCATTGAACATTAAGCAGCAGGCAGACCTCAACAGACATTCACTAGGTTTCCAGGCCCTCACTCCAGAATTCTTGTTAATCAGCTCCTGTACTATTACTGAAGTATTATTATTTTTCCTCACAATAGATAGAACCCAATTTGGTTGGTTCTGACCTCTGTGTGTTTTCTCATGACACTGCCAAGTAAGAGTTGTGTGTTGTTTAAAAGTTTTGTGCTGCTTAAAAGTTTTGTGCATTTTCTCCACAAGCCCCTTTTATATATCCTGCTTACAGCCTAAGGTTTAAAAGTTTTAAAGTCTTATTTTAATGTGTTGGATATATCTCAGTTCCCCCTCAACACAATGGCAAAAACTAATCATAGAATATCGGAAGTCAAAGCATTTCTGCACGGATATCAAAGGCCTGATCCCAAATCAGAACACTTGTCGTACCTAAACCCAAACCAAGACAACTCTTCAGTGACTGATACAAACTCCTACATTAAGTGGATGTTAAGAATGGGAAATATCTCAGTGACTTAGCTGCACACATATTACAATCTTGCGAGCATATACTCTCCAAGTACTTCCATTGGCTGTTACAGAACTTTGTTGTTCACTAGGTAAGAGAGTGGAGAAAGATTAGTAGAAAGGAGTTAAAATATTACTTTCCCCATTCTATTGAAAACCACTTTTGAAAGATGAAAGACTTTGATTTATTGGTTTACAGAATAAAGCAACTGAAACACATACTCACTTCTTCTGTGTGAGGTCCAGACCACTGTTGACTATTCCCTCCACCTTGACATTTTTCTGTCCACAGATATTTCCATAACTGTCATATCCTGAAAGCAGTCTTGCAGCTGCTCCTGTAGCTATTGTAAAGCCACAGATAAAACCCTGTGGGGTAAAAAACACAATTTAGTAATATTCTATTTGTCAGCTGGGAAAATTCAGTCCAATTCACTGGTTTCTAAGCAGAGTTTCTTTAAAAATTCTTTCAGATGAAAGAAAAAAGGACAAGGACAATCCACAGAGAACTACTGTGCAATTATAAAATAAAATGCAAGGCCAAAGGACTCATATGTGGCACTGCACATTATCCATGCAGAATTAAGAATCTCGTAGGTGGTTTTTTTGAGTCACAATATCCTCATTAAGTGGTGCATGAAGCAGAAGGGAGACCAAATGCAGGCAGTGAAAAAGAGCTACAAAACGGGTTAGTTACGCATCTGAGAAGACTCCAGATTGACCTGATTTTCCTGCTTTAATATTTGGTTTTTCTTCAAATTACATGCTTTCAAAGATCATCTAGAACGAAGAAGCCCATCTGACGTAAGTTCATTTTAAGAAAATTGCTTTGCTCTAAAACAAAAGAAGAAAGTGGCTAAGTCAAGGCCACTACTGTTCCAGACACTAGGTTCAAATGCAGGATAGGTAGATATAGGGTGCAAGAGAATGCAAAATGGTTCACGGGGCAAAATGGCAAACACTCAATGTCAGGCAGACCTTGCTGTGCATTTTCAGAGTTCTTACGCTAGCAAAACCAGCATCAAGGCAGTGACGCTTCCAACTCTAAGGATTCTATGATTCTATGATGATGTGAACAGGAACCTGTTTCCAAACGAATCATGAGCTTTCTAGCAATGTCATTGGCAGGGAGAAATGAGCCATAGGCTTGCTCCACTGTCACTAATGAACTGTTCCTACAGATGAGGCAAGCTAAGACTTGAGAAATCAGTTGAGACAAAGGCATGGAGCAACAAGATCACAAGATGATGACAAGAGGTAACAAAGTCTGCACTGAATAGTTAAAATGTGGGTGGTTTTAAAGAAGACACAAGAGAGTGATCCCCCATGATGGACAGGCTATCACTGTAGAGAAATCCAGACAGCAAGCCGCTCATTATCCTTCCCTTGCCAACGCACTAATGCACTTACAGACTTAATACTCAAAGTGAGAACAAGGGCAAAGTCAGCAAAAGGCTATCATCTCAAGTAATAATTAAAGCTGATTTCCAGCACTGACTCTCAATTTATTGGATCTCTTGCTATTCTATGAAGGACTTACTATCACGCATTTTTCACACAACGGTACTCAGGTTCTTGGCTGGTTAAAGAATTTTTCCCTACACAGTTAAAGGAAATAATGGAATTCCTCCCTCGTCGAATGTGAATTACGACAATGCAAGGATGACCTTCCAGCCCGTGGTGGTACCTGACTGTTCAGGTGAATACTCCCATCAAACACTAATTAACAGGGTATTTGACCCAATAGGGTAATTGCTCTGTATACTGTATTCCTTAGACGAAAATCCGGGACACTGACCTACAGCAGAGTAATTTATGACTGGTGGAGCAGGCTGGTATAGAATGCGTACCCAGAGAACATCAACACTACAGGCAGGAGAAAAACAACCACAACCAAAGCTGCTTGTTTCTGGAAATACTGCGCTTTTAAAGCTTTTAAGATACCCACATCTTACAGTGACAACATAATTTGTATAATTTAAAGAAAACATTGTCATCTTTGCATTTCAAATGCAGCCAGTGACAAACACTTCACGAAAAGAAAAAGAATTTTTTCAGCAGATTAAGAATTCCAAAGATCAGAGACTAAGGGACTGCAGAAAAGAAAGCTGACAGCTTTCAGAAATTCCACACTCCTAAGGGCTATGGCAGCTATACAAGACATTGACAGACATTCTGTGTTTAGGAAAGAATGCATAGGCCCATGAAAGAACACAAGCTAAAAAGAAACCATAGTAGCATAAAAACTTGAGTTTCAGGGGGAGGGAAGCTGGAGCAAGAGCTGGCACAAAAAATGAATTCTGAATCCCTACCAAAGGCCTTCCATTTGTGCATACTAACCCTTTCTGTTCTACAGCTGACGATTCCCATGCCCGTATACCTCGGCCTTACCCAGTAAGTTACCGAATGCAGAGCTTAAAGCCTCCTTCAAATGAAGGCAAACTCTTTAACGATGTAACATTCAGAAAATCCTTTGAGTTTTACTCACCATCCCTATGCAGAAGAGGATGAACAAGAGCAGCCATGGTACATCTGTGCAGCTGTGGTCCTCCAGAGGCTTCCATTCTCGCTTGGAGCTCTTACATGAGAAGAGAGAGATGGAGTTAACAATGTTTATTTAAGCCTTCTACTTCTAATAGAAAAAACAGACAGAAAACAACATTCTGGTGCATTAATGTGCAGCAGGAGTTATCTTTGAATTCTTGTATACCTGAAGCAGCTTGGCCAAAAAACTTAATAGTGAGGTTTGTGAAAGGTATTTCAAAAGAAGCATGTCCACTGGCAGCTAAATCGACAAAAAGAATTATTTACCCAGGAAACAGGTAATTTATACAGGAATTTACAGGTATTTATCCAATAAATTGGTTTATTTCACTGATATTTTTTTTTTACCAACAAGGAAGATGCTAACGGCATAGAATCAACAATATCTGCTACTGTAGTTTTCCACACCTACCTTCCAATAATATGATTTGCAAGAAGGATAAAAGGTTAAACTGTTCAAAAATGCTTAAGTTTTAGAACACTACCAGCAGGTTTAACAAGCACAGTGCATGTAGAAAAGATATAATAAATTGCTGCTAAAGGAACAGTTCTCTACCTGCCAAGAGGCAGCTGAGCACAACAGCAAAGAAACCCCTAGTCAGTATCGCCCAGGTGCCAGAAAGGAAAATCTTGTATTAAAAGCTTGAAACATTCAACAATACTGAATACTGTTTATTATGCTGCAAAGAATAAACAGGCAGCTGTAAGCAATTCAAATTGTTTGCTGCTGAGGTGAAATTTCTCAGGTGTTTACACACTAAAATACTTAAAAGCCTTTTTGCAGTCTAGGTCAATAGCTCAAGAAAACAACAATTTTTACAAAAAAAAAATAAGACTAGTTGAAGCACAAAATGGATTACTGTATTAGAATGCGGTTATGATAATGATAATAATAATTATAGATACTTTTAAAAATACATAGTTGCATAATCTTTACAATTAATTCCAGAGTATGTACTGTTCATACATTTCTACAAAGACCCAAAAAACAACTCTTTTTTTTTTTTTAATACTTGGGGAAGAAAAGGAAACTGAGATACCAACATACTGAACAGTTCTCCAGAAACAGAATCAAAGAGGGTATTCTATTCAAGTTTTAGATTTATTTTTCAAGACTCAGAAGCACCTTCAAGGCTTAGTTCACAAGGCAACAGATGTCAATACTGAATTAAAGCAAACATTGTTGACATTTCATCCAATCATTCAATTTCCAGCTTCTATTATTTGCGGATTTTCATTAAAAAAAGAAAGCAAGCATGTAACTTTTGTGCTGTTAGCAAGATCTGCTTTGCCATTCATGTCTCTGGGTTTGTTTTTTTTTTTTTTTTTGCTAATTCAAAAGCACAAAGAAACCCTTTACAGATAACAGTATCGGAAAACTACCAACTGGATACAATATAAATCCTGTACGCAGCAAGTCTCAGAAAGCATTCTCGTGAATAGCCTGGCTTTTCATTACGAAATTCCATTCTATTTTTGCCATCGCATACGAAGGAAGCTCCACTGGCAGATATACGTGTAAATATTTTTAATTCATGCTACATAAATCCACTGAACAGTCAAAATCTTGCTACTTTACAGAACAATCGCTAGTGAGAGGAGCTAAAAGGTCACACCATGCACCCTGCTACACTCATTCAACAAAACCGTCCTGCGATCCTGGCAAGCTCGCTCCTAGAACCAACACGCTATTCAAATCTAACATTTACAGCAAGATCGTGACATTTATATTGTTTTAATTAACATAAATAAATTGCATAAAATATGTAAAGCTTCGTATTCCTAAATCCACTCCAAAAGCCCTGGATATTTTAGAGTTTTACTCTCCTTTATACATAGCAGAGAAAAATTCCAGCTATAGCTGCACCTTAAGAGCAAGCTGCCCTTGAATAAAGAGGCAGCAGGAAGATGGACAGGGTGGTGTGGGATTTTTTTATTATTATCTATCCTCCCTATACCATCTGCAAACAAAATCTTTTAATGGGATTTTTTAAAAGCCACTGGACATCCTCCATGACAGCTCTGGCAAACATTTAAGTTGTCTGACTAGCCGTAGGCCCCATAATCAACCCATTTTACTCACTAAGTGGACTGCAATTTGTATTTCAGAAGGATGACTTGAACAGCCATGGCATAACAGCTGGGTAGAAACTTACACAGAAGAGTTCAGTCTATGTCTTTACTTGGCTCCAAAATTTAAGCTTTTACAGAAGAAAAAAGAAAAGAAAAGAAGAGAAAAGAAAACAGAAACAGAAAGCATTAAGGAAGGTATTTTAAAAGGAAAGTGCCCTAGAAGGCAACTCAAAAGGTAGCAGGGACTTACCAACTGGCAATTTAACCACCCAGCAGACCAGCACTGTTAGAAATGACACACTTAAAACAACGTTCTTCTCCAGTAGGCTCTCCTCTCTTCTATCCAGAGCTTGCTACAACTCAAGTTATCTGCCAACATCCATTTGCTGTTTTCTTCTCAGTTGCTTCTTTGCAGTTGGATTTCCACCCAACCTTCTTCTTCAGCTTCATAATCCTTAATCATCACCTTCAATGCTGGTGCCCATGTCTCCCTAGCAGCCACTCCCCATGCACTCTAAACACTTAAGACTTCTACTCAGATATCAATATTCATGCTTGGGCAACAGAAATTGAGAACCTATGTTCAACATAAGCTCTAACAAGTATTGGTTGTTCTGCAGCCTGGGAACTACACCTTTTCTCCCAAAATCAGCAGTTCCACTGATTTCCACCTTTCCTTTAGACAGATTAGAATCCTTCAAGATTTGGTAATGGAATCACCAAATTCCATTTTTGGTAAAATTTGGAAATTTAAGTAAGACAGACGAAACACCGTTGAAAAAATTATTTTTTCCTCTTCAAAGAAAGCTTTAATAATTGATGCTATGCTACATGTGGATACTCTTTCCACTAACGAGGCACTGGACTACCTGCACACCGCTAGGACAGTTCAGAGAATCTGGAGTATTGTCAGATAGAAGGGACTGCAGGCTACAGAATGCTCCACAAGATAAACTGGCGGGTTGGGAACATTTTCCTGCCCACAATAGCTCTTCAGTGCTGATTTTAAGGGGTAAGAGTTATTTACTGAAGAATCCAAATGAGCATTCAGAAGTTTACACGTTGCCAGTTTTCAGAACGGTGAGCAAACTCAACAGTTTCCAAAGACAAATCACAATTGCTGGGTTCAGCACAATTTTACAATTGCATCTTCATTCCAAACCTAGAAAGCTGAGTGCCTGAAGGTGGGCTTACTTTCGCTGAAGCATGAGGAATTTCAACTTTTTCAGTTAAATTCCTCATGCTTCACGGTCACAAGTCAGCAAGTGCTTGTATACCAATGCAAAATAAAAGGGACCATTCTCTCGGTATTCCTTGTATCCAATCATTTCAGAACAAATTCACATAGCTCTCCTGGCTTTTTTTCTCCCTGACATTTTCAAAGTATACCTTTGCAGAACCAAACAGCGGGAGAAATCTGAATACAGATCTCCCAATGATTACTTTAATACACTTCTTTACTGTTACCAATGCAGCACAAAAACAGTGGTTACTGCTTTCACTGTAATTGGTGTACTGGAAGGTACCATATAAGCACTCAACTACCCAACAAGAGTGCTTATGTACTTTTGTGCACGTTTTCAAGCAAGTGCACCAAAGAAGCGTAAGAGTGAGGCTTGTCAGACAAAGATTACAAATATAAGAAATTACAGAGAATACACAGGATGATGAAAACAATGCCGTAACAGAAGCCACAGGACAGTAACTGCCCTGACATGGTCTGAAGAAAAAAAAAAAAAATGCACAAAAGATAAACAAATGATGAAAATCAGTTATCAAAGACTTTGTTTAACCACACAATGTCTCATGCAATGTTCAGTTTGGGAGTAATGTGGCTAAAGTAAGAAGCCAAGTAAAGAACATCTGCAATATCATACATATAATATTAAATAATCAAGCTGTGCTTAAGCAGCAAAGATGTGAGCAAGACCAGGATAATGATGGAATTTGCAATCAACAGAGGATGCTGCAACCTGGGAAAAAGGCAGCAGTAAAATCCAAAATCTTGTTCTGATCAGACCACATGTTTCAGGAAGAAGAAAATGAAGCTATTAATGAAATAGGTTGAATTGAGGAGAACCCAGTAAACAACTGTACTGAGTAACAACTGAGTAACATCCATTGCCTGAAAACGTGAAGGAGGGGGAGGTTACACTCAGGTTATGTTGGCTAGTGGGTTTAAGATAGCAAGATAACAGCTGAAGCACAGCACATGAACACACAGGTGACAAGAGCACTCGGTTCAGGTAGGACCAAAAAAAAGAAAAAAAAGGAAAAGTCTTCACATTTTTCAGGCAAAAACAAACCTCAGAAAAAGACCCAGGATGAAGTGACTGTCCCATCAAAATCCCATAAGAAGATCCATTACTCATGAGGATGAGCAATCTTCTAAACTACTAGTCCAATTCCAGAATCCCAGGACTACAACACACAGTGTTAAGAAAGCCATGCAAAGACAACATTTTACAGCAATGTCCACAGTCAGCAAAGTCACGTTGAGTTATATTTTATGAGATACCAGTTATGTGAGCTACGCCAGCCTGGTTCATGAGAAGGCTTCCAAGACAAGGCTCTCAGAGCCCCTGAAAGGTCCAAAACCACAACAAGTCGTTCATTACCTCTACTTGTAAACAACATTAGATGAGACCCAGTGACCTAACATTCTTGTGCTTCAGCATTTGGCTTAAATCAGTTTCATTTGAAACAAAAATACAAACAAATCGAAATAATTTTTAAACAGAAATATACACAGATAATGTTGATGTTCCTTCTAGGAAGGCAACCAATTATTTTCTTTTAGTTTTCTCTTACCTTCAACCCAATTCTAACAAAACGTGATTATGGTGCAAAACATCTGGTTATACATTCGCACACACGGAGAACACTTTTGTGTTTCCTACACTTAGAAATTGACACTTCTTTTTCTGTTCAACACTGAATACAAGACAAGGCATTTTGACTTCAGAGATATGTCTGTAAACAAGTGGGTAGATTTAAAAAGGTTTTTAGATATAGGATTTAAAAGTGTATTCTCTGGCACGTCAGCAGTTGGCCCAATTCCTCATTTCCCAATTCCTCATTCAATGCTTTAATAGTGTGACTTTCCAGACCACCAACTGGTTTCGTTGTTCTGCTGAAACTTCTGTTGGGTTACAGTATTGCCAGACACACACCTCTCCTACAGAAACTCCACCGCTGCTGTCACCATCCAAATTCACTAACTGACCTTTCCTTAAAGGCTGTGTAAATTCACAAAATAAATCCATTCTGCTACTCCCCTAACCAACACACACCGAAACTTTTGGACATCAACACCTAATGCTTAGCCTTTCTTCTCTATTCCATCCACCTTCCAAATTTCGAGTATCTCAGTTACCACAGTAACTGCACATCCTTTACAAGGATTTCTCCCCTAAAAGCATGCTGACATCAAATTAGAAAACTTTAAAGATATTACGATGTGACTTTCACAGAGCTGTTGTTAGGCTACTGATGACAAATGCTGGCATACACAAATATCTGATCACCAGTTTGTTCCTTAAAATACTGTCTGCAACTATCCTTTCCAGAGGGACATCTATTTGTTTCTGAGCACAGAATCTAGCAAAAATTAAGAAAAAAATAACATCAATAGTTCTGGAGGGCATGGAACTAGTTAACTTTGATTTCCTTTGGATTTCCTACATGGTACAATCAGACCCTACTATTTCTAAAACAGTGAGAGATAAGATCGTTGTGCTTCATGCAGTAGAAACATTTCCTTGTTTTGTCCCACATTTTTCTTCCTTCTTGTTTAGGATTTCTGATATCTAAGAACAAATCTGCTTTTGCTACAGTCCCCTCTTCTGTGGTAACAGCTTGACCTTGACCTTCCATTAATTCACAAGAATGTAATAGCTTTGAATTAACCAGCACTGCTGAATTAGCTATCGCTGCCAAGTTGGCTGAAGTTGGGTCAATGATTTTAAGAGTGACGTAGGGGAGAACAAGTATTTTTCTGAAGGAATGAAATGTCTAATTTGTGCCAAAGCTTTTTTTTTTTTCCCCAAACATAAATTACCAGGGGTCTAAGTCACTGCACTGTCACATTAGTGAACTTTTCAAATATAATTCATTCAATTTCTCTCTTTCTCTGCAGCCACTGTAAAAAATATCAGAATATTCACTGTTATCCTTCCTAGCTAGTTTCAATAATGCTAAGAGGGTACTGAAATTTCACACTGCATGTATTCCAGGGTTGTTTTTTTGCCCCCCTTTTTTTTTTTCCAGTGAAAGGATAATTGTCATTGTACTTTTATAAATCCCCAGGGATATTATTAGTGATGTGGCATTTTAAGATCATTTGTTAGAAAACCTAACCTAAGAGCCATATTGATCTAACTATATCCCCTCTGAATTTCTCTGTTGTTTTATCACTTCGCTGTAACATCTGGAAGTAGAGTGTGTGCAACTGTAGCTGACTGCAGGAGGGTAAACAGAAATAACTGCTGCTGGAAGCCATGTTTGCATTTGTAAATCAAGGAATTCAGAAATGGCTGTGTAGCTGTGTATTTGTGTACGCAGGATACAAACAGCCACAGCATACACAAAGCATTAATACACAGTGCTTGCAGGCAAAACAGATACTCAGCCTGACCAGGATCTTCTCTGGGAAACTGCCACTGAGCCCTGTGGAGCCAACTCTCCCTCAAAGGAAGGCTGATGCTGATTTAAGTACCAGACAAGTAGAGGCTCAAACAATTCTCAGTTAATTTGAATTGCACGAGTACATATGCAATTATTCTACACCTACAGTACAAGTTTGATGCTCCAGACTGCCTGGGTCCATTGCAACACTGTGCACAGCACAAAATGGCACGTGAAGCACGATACACTCCTGAGCTCTCCTTCAGAATGATGCACGCCAGGTGAAAGAGGTTGCTACCAAAAATGGATCCTGTCCAGAAGCTGTCCAGCAAGCTAAGTTTCAAACATGCCCACATTGCCCAAAAAAGAGTTCTTGAAACATCTGTGAATGTTTCCTAACAACCATGTAAGGAGCAGTTCTTTCATCATTTTATGTGTCTTTATGAGCTGAAGAATGGCCCCATTCGAGTGCTGGCCTTTACCATGAAGCATGCCACCTATGAAAAAGGAAAAAGGGGAAAAGAGAAAGAGTTTTCACTGCAAGAACATAATTCTCTGGTTTACCTGGCAGCATGGCACCCATGTGTCCAAGGTATGACAGGCCTTTCTACACTGTTCCACTGCTTACATGAAGAACTACAGGAAAGCTTTCCTACAGGAAAGCTGGGGAGGGGCTTTTTACAAGGATAGATGACAGAACAAGGGGTAATGGTTATAAACTGGAAGAGGGTAGATTTAGGCTGGATATAAGGAAGAAATTCTTCACTGTGAGGGTGGTGAGACACTGGAACAGGTTGCCCAGGGAAGTCGTTGATGCTCCCTCCCTGGAAGTATTCAAAGCCAGGCTGGATGGGGCTTTGGGCAACCTGGTCTAGTGGGAGGTGTCCTTGCCCATGGCAGGGGGGTTGGAACAAGATGATCTCTAAGGTCCCTTCCAACCTGAACCATTCTATGATTCTATGATTCTATGAACTAGCAACAACCGTATATTGTCCTAACAAAATGTCTTCCCCTCTTCTGAATAGATGTCAATTCTAAAACTAAAGAGGAAGACGAGTCCTAACCCCATTAATAGATCAGGGTGTTTCTAGATCACCCTAACTTGGAGGCTAAAACTAAGAAAGAAATTTTCCATTCCATAAGCAGTTGCCTCAATTTGACATCATTGAATGAAGGATGCAGTCACTTTTCTTCCTCTGTAACGAATATAAACTGCAGTGAATAAGTACGCTGTATCTGAAGTACATTTTGACCACAAAGTGGTTAAAACACACAATATCAATTACAGCTGTAGACAAAGTGTGTCCCACTATAAACATCAATGAGTCAGAAATTACTTTATGAAAAGGAGAGGATTTCTCTGCACATACAGCCAATCTAATAGATAATGACTGATCTGAGCGAGTGTGTGAAGCATCAGAATATGAAATTATGATCTAGCAAATTGTTTCATATTTCCAAGGAAAAGTATTGGTCAACTTCTAACCTGTTAAAACAGTGAACAAAGGGACCGTACTGAGAAGGAGGGAAAAGATACAGCCATTCTCTAAAGCCTTCATAAATAACAGAGCCTAGAGCCACTGACAATACCAATATGAAGGCTGATGCATGCTGTCTCTAGGAAGAATCAAGTCTATAATTATTTTAGGCTCCTCTATTACTCTGAAGATCGCATGATTCTGTTCCTAAAAAATAAAAACACTCGCTTCCCCCCACACATGAACTTCTGAGAGAAAAGAACCATCTCAAGTGAACCAGCTCTCTACATAAAATTTTCATGCGATGAATGTGTTGCCAAAGCAATGTCTTGAAGTATCAAATCTATCCACAATAAAGGACTTCATCAACAACAGAAACCCTGGTATGGTTAAAACATTCAACATCATGTGCAGATTTCCTGAGCATTATTTAAAAGCGTTCGGATAAATCACCCAACAGTGGCATACTGCAAGCCACACAGCAGTCAAACATGGATTCTGACAATTCCCTCAGGTTCACATTACAGCTGATTTATTACGCAGCAAGTTGCTGGTATTCCTCCATTATTTTCGTAGGTACATGAACTAGCAAAGCCAGACTTCTACTCTAGTAATCTCTGTCAGTTTTCTGGAAGAAGGAACGGTGCTACAACAATAAAAACATCTCCATAAGAAGATACAAATAATTTTGTAATGTAGACCTTTGATACGGTCCCACAACATACCCTTGTTGGTAAAATGGACAGTTAGGGATGTGGAGAGCTGGCTATTTTGTGGATAAAAAATTGGTTGGAGGGCTGCAGACAGACAGCTGTGGTCAACGGCTCTATGCCCAGGTGGAAACCAGTGATGAGTGGTGCCCCCCACGGGTCTGCCTTGGGGCAGCATCTCTTCAACATCTTTATTAATGACCTAGATAGTGGGATCGAGTGCACCCTCAGCAAGTTTGCTGATGACACCAAGCTGAGTGGTGCAGTTGATATGACAGAAGGAAGGGATGCCATCCAGAGGGACCTGGACAGGCTTGAAAAGTGNCCTCCCTGCTGCCTTTCAGTACTTGAGGACAGCTTATCAACAGGAGAGAGACTGACTTTCTGTATGGTCTGGTAGTAATAAGACAACGGGGAATGGTTTTAAATTAAAAGAGGAGAGATTTAGTTTAGATGTTAGGAGGAAATACTTCACTCAGACATTGGTAAGGCACCAGCACAGCCGCCCAGAGAAGCTGCGGGTGCCCCATCCCTGGAGGTGCTCAAGGCCAGGTTGGATGGGCCCTGGGCAGCCTGATCTGGTGGGTGGCAACCCTGCCCGTGGCCGGGGATTGGAGCTAGATGATCTTTAAGGTTGCTTCCAACCCAAACCATTCTATGACTCGACTTTCTGTGGTCTGTCTCTAGGATAGAGCAGTTAGGTTCCTACACAAAAAAGCCTGCTGATACAGCTTCCCTAGGAGGCAGACACTTGGATCCCCCTAGACTTACACCATAGAAGCTAAGCTTCCCATGTCCAGGAGCAAGAGAGCATGGCGCGACAATACTACTGTGGAAGTTGCACACACAGTCACAAGCGGCAGCCATCTCTAACAAGAAACGAAAACAGCAATACAGTGTTCTTTGCAAGTGCCCTCCACAATGATCCTGTTTCTCTGCGTAACACACCTCCAGGCCATTCCAAAAGTGACTGTATTACAAGAGCACGCAAGTCACAGTGGTGTCTCATGCCCATGCTTGTGGTATTTCTCCTTCAACCTCATTCCAAAGTGCCTTATTTTTCAATACACTGCAAAGAAAATGCTAGTTGAACTTTTGGCACCTGCGTCCTTCAAGCATTCATCAAGCATCATCCAAGGCTTTGTCCACCAAAAAGACACTCAGGGCTCCTGCTAGGGAAAGAATGAGGTTTCTGATAGTTTAATACTGAAGCCACCCACTAAAGGGTAGTGATCTTATACTATGCTTCTTCAATTCAGTGCTTCCACACCTGCTACTTCATTAATATTCTCATATACCCCACACAATATTTACAAGTTTTCACCATAATGTAAATGAAATTGAAAGCACATAAGACAGCACTTAGAATATTATTGATGGTGGAATATCAAGGTGTTTACACCAAATATTCATACTTGGAGACTTCGCTTATGAATCTGACATATGCTGTGTTGTACATCATCTTACACTCATGTTTTCAGTCAGCTCATATCTAACACTGCTTCTAAATCTCCCTTTGTGACATCATTTCCATCACAGCCTACAACTGAAATATTAATCTTGCAATATAACACAGCTGTTTTTAAAAAAAGAGCTGACAAAAATGAGCTGACATGATCAGCACACCTGCTGATATTTTCAAGTTTAGAAATAAGACCATCTGGAGACAAAAGCTCAGTTTTTACCCCTCAAAGTATCTAGTTCTCATTTCTTCACAAAATATAGCTAAGTGCTCACTTGAAAGCAGCAATAAATAAGAACAGAAATAACACAGTAATATTTTTCAGGTGATTAAAATACACTTTTTAATAAATATGTGGTATTTCCATAGATCTTAATCATCTATAAAAAGCAATTATGCCAAAAGGGAACGTCCATTTTAGAGATATTTTATACCTACCAAGTTAGTTCATCCACATGAAATTTTCTACTTGTCCATCAAGCTGTTTAACAGCTCATTTCTCCTCAGATTTTACTGTGACTATGAGACTGCAAGCCTCAAATTACAATTTTTTTTTCAAACTTTGGAACAGCAAAACTTTGTACAACAGGATGTACTTTGCTTCCAAATAACTTAGCTTTTTTGTCACAACATGACATCAGCAGGAGAAAAAACCCACAGCAAAACCCCCAAACAGGCAGGCTCCACAGAAAATGAAGGATATCCACAGAAAAGGCTGCCCATTTCCATGCACTTTCTCTCTGTGCTAAGTAATTTGCTTCAGAAGATTTTTTCTCCTAAAGTATCTAATGCTAGAATTCAAGACCAAACTCAACACAACTCTTTAAGAGCTCACAACCTGCACAATACCACTGTGAAAAAAAATAAGAAAAAAAAAAGCTTTTACCATACACTAGAGACACTGATAGCAGTTTGCTAAGCATTCTTTCAAAATGTTCAAACTAAGCTGTCAATAGAAAATCACCAAGTCATGTGTTTTGTGTTTTTTGGTTTTTTTTTTAATTGCATTTACAGACGTTGTTTCCTACCTTTCAAAGGCAGAGACCTGCTTGGTGAAGAGTTCTTTGGACTTAGATGCTCATACCAGCACAAGTCAACATAAAAACACAGTCCTGGAAAAAAACTGTGACTCTACGCTCAAAACTGGATCTAACTCTTGCATACACTGGCCACCTACATTACTACATATCACTGCACATTGAAGCTGAAAGATAGAGCTTCAACAGATATTGAGAAGCCATTAGGAATATTCTATCATACTTAAAGGCTACCATGAGCACTAGCTTCCTCTCATGGCAAGCACGAAAACTTTGAGCTTACATAGCTTCTTCAGTAAAAAATCCTGTCTTACAGGTCCAGAATTGTAGCATAACAAGAATGAAAACCACTCAGGATTACAGTAAGAGGGCAGTCTGAGGACATTTAAAGCGTATTAGACTAATTGGAACCAACACTAAGAAGGCTCTATCTGATTCACAGAAGAAAGAGTAGAAGGAATCAAAAAGGTAAATAATGCATCAAGTGCTTACTTCATCACACAAACACATTTCCTTGTAGGTAAGCAATTGTTTTACAGTTCTTCATAAGAAACCAGGGGCTGTCTGACAAAGAATTCCCAAGTCATGACGATTGTGACCTTGCAGAAAATATTTTAATGGGTTTCCTGTTTTGTTTCTACAGATCTAAAAAGGACATTCAGAGTTCTCTTCCTCAGTCAAATAACGCATCTGGAGAGTGGTAAGAGTGGCTACAAAAAAAAAAATCCAGGCCAGAGTTCATTTGTTCTGTAAACAGCTGCTTAACTCCATTGCATTTATTAAGAGAGGGTATCAGGCATAAGTCACCACATTCTGTTTGCTGTGATGCTCCACTTCACTGTAGTAACACTACTGGCTAGAATAGCTACAACTAGAAACTGTCATGTAAAACGCAGAACAGAATCTCAACCTTCCTATATACCACAGTCATCAACTCTTGCAGTACTTTGCACACTGGGTGTAGAAATCAGAGCAGAGAAAGCAGAGAAAATTAATTTTAGAATGGTAAAGCTGAACTTCAAAATGAAAGATTTTGGATTTTAACTCTTCTTTCTTAAAACATTCTTGAGGTTGTTTTTAAACTGTACAGTTTCATTCCCCATTACAAATTTGCTTACCTAAAAGATTAAAAATAAAAGGGACAGGGGGACAGCCTGGGGATAAGAGGCCATTAAATGCAATGAAATTTATTTACTTCCTAAACTTGTTAAAGTGACTGGAAGGCATAGAAGAATCCTCTTACATACTCGCCAACACAGACTTGCTCCCTGAAATTTATGCACAAAAAACCTCTCCAAACAGTTTCATCAAATATAGGTAGAAATTTGCAATCAGTTCAGCCAGTGGGTAGAAGTAATCTGACAACACCCTGCTTCAGTGCCTTTCAGAAGCAAACTGTAAGATTGATGCAACTGCTCAGCTCTCTGAGCTGCAAAAGATCTAAACACAAAGTAACAAAACACACAGTTTCCATCAAGTTGTTTTGCTTGTGAAAATCGAAGCCAGCAAACCAACTCAAGTTCAAATGAACAAAAATTGTAATTATCCCAAAGTAGAAAAAAGGCATGCACAGTCAATGCAAAGCTCCCCTTAGGAATTAACAGCATCGAGACAGCTGGGAATTTCACCACAAAGCCACAAACATTGCCATTTCGGCGTCAGAAAAAACAAAAGTTGTCAGTTGCGTGATCCCGAATACACCCGTACGACTGCCGCCCTAAAAGTCTGACAGCTGACAGCAATGTCGGTGCCAGTTAGATTACCATAAGCTTTTAACATTCGCTATTAAGAAAGCAAGATAATTAATCTTTCCTGAAATTACTCTCACTTCACAGAATAATTATCTTGTAAGGATGCAATACTCCGTACTTGCATTTAATCCAACTATTCATTTTTTGAAGTGGTAAAAAAAAGAGCCAGTCAGTTATCCATCTCACAAAGCAAAGGAAATAATGTGTTACTCACAACTTTTAAGATCTGACACAACTTAAAGACAGTCTAAACTTCAGAAGGAGCTAGACCTCTGAGAAAAGCCTCAATGAATTTGAAAAGGAGTATTTACAAGTAGCTCTGTAGTTAAAATATTTCCTTCTCTGCTAAGACCAAAAGGAATCATTTGCACAGGTTGTGCAGTTGCTTGTGACAGCATTTGCAAAATGTACACCTGATGGTTCAGAGGAAGTGAACAGATCAGAAATACAGGAGAAAAAAGTAAACAACTCCACGAGGTGCCTGACTGCTAAGCACTGTTCTTGGATTCCACTTGTATGCTTCATCCTTCACACTGGATCTGCTTACCAGAGGCTTCACCTAGTGTCAAGGTGTTGAAAGGGAAACTAAATGGAACTGCTGGAAGACGAGTTCACAACTCATTCTGCTTCTGCCTATCAACACCATTAGCCAACTTGTCTTCTTCCTCAATCATACTCATGTCCACAACGAAACAGGCAACGTCTGATGCCTCTTATATTCAGAGATTTGACTGCAATAACCTCTGGCAATTGAAGCCGATGTGCAATGAACGGTCTGTGCCGTCTCCTGTGAGCCGTTACGGACATTTCACCAGAACTATGGAAATATTTTCAAAGCTATGAATTCCAAATTTATTCTGTGATGCTTTGACAGCAGGTTCTAAAGAGAAGGTTAATGGATGATCTGTCGTCTTTTCCTTTTATAATGGAAAGTTCTTTTGGCCTTGTAAAAGCTGAGACCACCATAAAACCATGAAGAAAACATGTGCTACGTTTAACCCACTCACCCCTCCAGTTTCCAGCAAGGTCTGAAGTTTCTTTCAAGAGTATCTTAGACTAAGTTTACAGCACAGAAAGATATCAGGATTAACATACATATACCCTCATACACACATAACAAAAAAAACAACAAACACACAAAGTTATTTCTCATACCCACCACAAAGGCTGAGGCCCCAATGAGTTGATTTGCTCCTACAACAGAATGCCAAAGCAAATACCTTGTATCTACAGTTAGTCTCTTCAATTCACCTACAGAAGGCCAGGAAGGGAGAAGGAATTCATATCCCAAGAGCTCAAATAGAAAGCAGTTTAAGAAGATTCACTTCATCCCACAGCCTGTCCTCCCCTTCATGAACTAGAAAACTCTACACCCCCAGACAGAGCGATGCAAACTTCGTGGAGCTGAGCTATAAACCTGACTAGTAGAGCAATTACAATTAAGCCATAAAGAAAGTCTGCTTGCTTAAACAAGCCAAAAAAAAAAAAATCCACCACCCTCTGTATGGATTACTTCAATCAAATAGATTTACAGCAGAGCCTGACAGTTATGATGAGACAGGAGCGATGAACTCTTATAGTACCTCCTGTAAATTCAATTTATCATGGACTAGTACAGTGAGACAGCAGAAAACATCACTGAAGAAGAATGAAAATAAAGGAAAGAGAATATTGCCCCTCAACTGCAAATGCAATTTTTCTTCTTTGATGAAACTACACATTTGACAGGAATTTGACTATTTTATCTACCCAGAGCTTCAGCACTACTCACAAAAAAGATCCCAAAATTCAGAAAGCGAAGTCCGCTTCCAAAGCATAACCACAACAAAGTAACTTTGTCAGAAAAGAAAAAAAAAGTAAAAACTTGTCAAGGTTTCCTGTACAGCAGATCCATGATGAAAGAGATGAATCCAGACAGAAGCACCTTGGAAAACTCATGATAAAAATACAGTAAGAGGTTTCAGCGGGCTGAAACCACACAAAGGTATTGACAACCCAACAGCATTGCAAGACGAGATACATATAGGTGTGGGGGGTTTTCCACCCTTTTCAAGGTTTTCATCTCAAATAAGTCACTGCACCTCAGCCTTACAACTACATTTCAAAGAAATTGAAGCATCGGATCCATTCATGATAATTAACGAAGAGTACACAGCTGGAAAGTACAACTGACATGGCACAGGGTTTGGTCAAAAAGCTCAAGCTTCAAAATGTACGGTACTAAGCAAGCATGAAAAGTTACAGCAAAGTCCACCCAAGTAAATATAGAATAGTGTAAGCACCTAAAGAAACAGAGAGCATGATGGTCATACAACAGTGAAAAGGAACAACAAGAACCTTGGCTATCATGAACAAGCAGATCAGAAAAGACAGTACACAAGAAGAAACGAAAGAACTTCGTTGAAGCATGGAATGAAACTGAAATGGGGGGAAAAAAAACAAAAAACAAAAAAGCACAGTGGGAAGCAGTACGCCAGATTAAAGCACCTCAACAGATAAGATGGCAGCAGAACAACAGCAACCAACAACTGCACCAGGAAGAAAGCCTGGTATGGTCAAGTTTAAGTTAACAGTTTGAGTTGAAAAAATTTGGTAAAAAAGGAGAAAGTTAATGAAAGGGGAGGAAAAAAACACAAGACAAGTGGAAGTAATAGCACAGACAGCACTAGGGAAAAGGAAATAACAGCCAGAGAGTAGAGGGAAGAGCAATGACAGCACCATATCACAGAATCCCAGCGAGAATTCGACATCAAGATGTAGAAGATTACTGACAGTAACAAAAGCACAGAGAGGTCATGGAAGGTAAGAAAGCAGGGAAAACTTTGCTGCTTGGGCAGGAGGAATGTGTGGAGACCTTAACGAAGCAAATTTCAGCCAAGCACACAAACAGGATTGGAAAAACTTAGTATGAAAAAAGAGGAGAGAACGCACAACGACCGATTTAGATTTCCTGTTTCAGGAGTCTGGAAAAGAGGGGAGCAGACTACAGCTGACTGTCAGTTTTACAAATGGAGGATAGCAAGTCAATAAAATTAGGAAGGGAATAAAGATGCCAGGGCAAGGTGAAAAACAGACATCTGCAGTTAAAACAGAATGAATGGGACTTCAGGGTCAGGCTGAACAATTAAAGGCAGAAAAGGAGGATAAACAAACATGGGAATCCATCACCTCATGTAGCAGGCTGCAGCACTGAGCAAAGGTAAACATGCCAATTCTAATCAAGTTTTTTTGGAAACCTTTAGATTCCGCAGGGAAAGAGATGCAGGGAAAAGCCTAAGGCAGAGCTCCTAACAGCCAGCCTGCACAGCACAGGAACCAGCACATGCATCGAAAAAAAATAGGCAACTGAGCATGAAATAAGAGTTAGGAAGAAGACACTGAAGAAATCTGCCTGGCTCAAGGACCAGTCACAGGTAGGTGCAGTAACGTAAATGAGATGAGGAGGTGGCAGTCATGAGAAAGGCACCTGGAGATGCAGTAACTAGACAAGAAAATGGCTGGCAAAGTCAAAACACAAGTAATCGTCCCTCTCAGGAATAGAAATGGGGATTAGCAGATGAAGATCAAACAGGTTAGGGAGCCAAAGAACGGACTTAATGAGAAATCAACTTGATAAAGTCATAAGGAACGAGCATGAAGAGTCGTGATAAGAAAGACTGTGCCAAAGACTGCAACGAAGCTGAAGAGGGAGAAACAGGACGTGAGGCAACATGAAGGAACGTCTGATGGAACCCTGCTCAAGGAAAGCTTCCGAGGAAATGAGGGAGGGGGAAGGCAAAAAGGCAACGGTAGAGGAAGCCAACATTTATTGTTAATGATAAAGGGAGGAGAGGACAGACATTAGGCTGTAATGCAGTGCTGTTCTGTTGGTAGAAAGGTTTCTGCAAACAATATGCCAGACAAAAACGTTGCTGATAAAATATTCAGCAACAGCCTTTGATTTGGATTTCCCGAGGAGATACACAACGGCTCTTGGTTAGGGAATTCAATAATCAACCGTTCTTCACAGCTCAGTTGCAAACAGGGGACGCTGAGCTCGGTTACTGTGCCACATCTTGCCACACACAAGGAAAGCAGAGGTTCTGCAGCACACCATTAACACCACGGCACCTGGCCAGGGGACGCAGAATTCACCGAAAAACACAGTCACTTGAAACCTATGGGCAAGCTGAAAACATCGAATCCTCTATTTCCTTCTGCTTTGGGTGCAATACTACCCACAAACAAGCCTGCTTTTTTTTTTTTTTTTTTTAATTTAAGAACAGAACATACCAGGGAGCGGCAATTCAAATTCACACAGCACACCCAGAAGGGGTCTATTTAGCCCTGAGGAAAATCAATTTGGTCAGGGATCGGGGAAAATAAGGTCGGGAAGGACTTCGGAGCAGCACTCAGAGCGTCAGCCTCGCTCGCAGTGCTCCCAGCCTCACGTAGGCTCCCCGGGCAGATGTTTACGGAGCAGTTCCAGCAGACCTCAGACCGCACGGGCTCCACGAGCCCCCCAGCACCCGGCTGCGGCGATGTGGAGCATCTCCTCCCGACATCTGGGGAAAACGAAATTCTCTGCAACTCCAAGCTACTTCCCCACACGCCGCAGGGCTCCCTGCCTCCCTCCTGGCAGGGAAATTTGCCATGCAGAAAGGATATTCCCTACTGCAACCGGACAGCCCTCTGCGGTGCTTTGCGCTGGAAGAACAGAACCCTTCTTAGGAAAAAAAAAATCAGCAGTAAGGAAAAGGCAGAACCCTGCCTGGCCGGGCGACTTACAGAACTCATCTCCGTGATGAGTCATCCGGGACAGCCGCGATGGACTTTCGGCACAGCCAGGACAAGCGGCCCTTCCCACCGCCTCTCCCCCGCACCCCGGGCTGTGGGGGTGTGGAAGGGAAAGAGGGTGCACAGCGGGGCGGGGGGGTTCCCGCCAGGCCCTGCGGAGCGCTCACCTGCGCGGCGGAGCTGCAGCAGCCCATGGCGTCCGTGGGTCCCCGCCCGGCGGGCAGGCGCTGGGCATTCACTCGCCGCGACGGCCCGGCCCAGCCCAGCCCAGCCCGCCCCGGGGCGGTGGCGGCGGCGAAGGGCGCGGCGGCGCGGGAAGCGCGGGACCCCGTCAGGCGAGCGCAGCTCCAAAGCCGCTCCGCCGCGGCGCCCCCGCAGCCTCCCCGGCGGCGGCGGCCGCGGTCGAGGGGCGGGGCCTGAGCGAGGGGCGGGGCCTGGAGGGCGGGGCCGAGGCGCCGCAGCGCTGGGGATACCTGCA